>JAYESA010000008.1:166435400-167021349 GCA_036927795.1 Iris macrosiphon | reverse complement strand
GGTTTGGAAGAGTTGTAATATATATAGGGATAAGAGGCGGTGGGGGTTACTTAATGGTTAAGAAACTATTGCTGCTGCTGTTTTCCTTTCATTGGTTTTGGTTTCGGTTGAGGAGAGTTTAGTAATAACAGGAAATGAGGCGGTGGTAGATGAGTCATACGCGGGGGATGTTTTACGCGCGGTGAAGGAAATAAAGCGGTGGAGTTGATTTTTACGCGCGAATGAAATAGGAAGCAGTGGAGAGAGTTTACACGCGGAGTTGTTTTACGCGTGGGGTTTAAACTATACGTGCGGAGAAGGAAAGAAAGAGAAGTTAAGTTTCTGTTACTGCTGCTACTGATATTTCTACGCGGGGTTAGGTGCAAGCGGGTAGTGGGTTTAGGAGTTGCGGTTTGGGTTTGATCCAATAGAAATTATATATATATATATATATATATATATATATATATATATATATATATATATATATATATATATATATATATATATATATATAGAAAACTCTAAATTATATTGGTGCATAAGTTTAAGCCAGCAACTGTCAAAAATGGTCTCCTACATGGAATAAATTAGAAAAATTTATAATGGCTTCCATAAATCCTCTAATTGCATATAACACCTCAAATAAATATTAAATAAAATCTATTTCCTCTATTTAGCTTATAACTACTTAAATAAATTAAATAATTAATTAAATAGTAAATACAGTTTTCAGAATTAGGGGTTTTACATATATAGAGCACCGTATACAAGTTAGTTATTCCAAAGCCTGGAGAGCCCGAGAGACGACATTAGCTGAAATTAATGGTAGTTATGATGAGACATACGCTAGTCTTGAGGAGTATTGTTATAGAATTATGGAGACGAATCCAGGTCGTACATATTTTATTAAAACTGCCAAAAATAATAGCTTTCAATGAATTTTTATTTGTTTTAAGTCATGTATTGCCGGATTTTGAAGGGGCTGTTTACCGGTTATTAGTACTGATACTACATTTATTTCGTCTAAATATCAAGGTATCTTATTTATTGCTTGTGCTCACGATCCTAACTATCTATTATATCATATTGCTTATGTTGTTGCTGAAGGTGAGAATAGTGATTCATGGTCTTGGTTTTTAAAATCTCTTAAAATATCTTTTGGAATTTTTTTTTAATGATGGGAGTACAATTTTATTTATATCTGATAAGCAAAAATGATTAATAAATGCTACTCGTGCTATTTTTTTGCATCTTTTTTTTTGTATTCAGTATTTTAAACAAAACATGAAAAAAGTAGCGAAAGAACCAGCATTTCAACACTTGTTAGACTCGGTTGCTAGATCATATAATGAAACGGATGCAGAGAGTGTGTTTGATATAATTAAATTCCAGAACATAATGTTGTACGATTGGCTTATTGGTGTAAACGATGAAAGTCGTTGATTTGAACATTGCATAACAGCGTATGATCCTTGTCCTAGATTAGATATTAACACTTCTAATATTGCTGAATGTTTCAACAGATGGATTAAGAAATTACGAGATAAGCCAATAACAATACTTCTCGATGGTATTAGAGCCAAGATTATTACACTTTATGACAATCGTAGAAAGAATGCTAAAAATATAGACACAGATTATTGTCCGAATATGTTAAAGACTATGGCTTGTATTATCAAAGAGAAGAATCACCGAGAAATATTACCTATTGATAGTTATACGTTTGAAATAATAGACGTGCAACAAGTAGAACCTATATTGTTAATATAACTAACAGATCTTGTACATATTTTAGATGGTACCATACTTATATACCATGTATACATGCATATTTTGTTTGTAGATATTGCAATATTAGTATTGATAGTTTTTATCCTCCAGTATTTTCGACGGAGACCTTGAGAAGTGTATACACACCAAAAATGGAACCAATTCCAGTTTCCTACAAGATCCAAGCTCCTTTGGTTAGAGGAGAAATTGGAGTACCAGATGTAAGACGCAAAGCCAGAAGACCAAAGAAGAACCGCATCAAACCCTGGGATTCATCGACGAGAGATCTTCGTTGCAGTAATTATGGTGTGATGGGACACAACCGAAGAAGATGTACTAGTCAACCGAGAGAGTAAAATTGAATTGTTCAATACAAACTTAGAAATATTGTAATAGTGAGTTTGATAATGAAAGTTGGAGATATAAATAGTTGATAAAGATTTTAATAATAAAAGTTGACAAATATTACAATTAAATATTGCTACAAATCATACTTCTAAACAAGAATATTGCAATCAAACATTCATCTACTCATCCTCCTCCTCGTCTTGCTGAGTCTGGGTAGGCAGCGGTGCTGATGGATTCGAAAAAACTGTATGAATATCTGGCAGCTTTCATCTCCAGCGTCCTGGTGACTAATGCCCGCTCCAACATACTGGTGACTAGGGCCCGCTCCAACATAGTATTGCAAAATATCTCCAGCATATTAGTGAATAGGGCTCGCTCCAGCATAATATTGGAGAATGTCTCCAACATACTGGTGAATAGGTCCCTCTGCACCATCCCTCCTACGACGACGAGAGTGTCTCTGTCGTACAATGCCGGTCAGATAGTCTGGTGGAAGACGTGATTGTACTGGAGGCATTTCAGGTTTCCGCCCAATACCGAAATGATTAACACGAGTCACAAGTTCCTCCATAAGAAATTGACTTTGTGGGGGAATATTTCTCTTAGGTTGTTGCAAATATTGTTGGTATACACCACTCTGAAATATGAAACTTGTAAATTAAATTTTTTATCATATCTATGTATATATAATTTTGAAAGTGTAATGAAGTCATACCAAATCATGCATGCCATCGAAAAAATCACGCAAAGTAGAATCATATACGAATCTACTCTTGAACCTTTGCTCCTCATATTTGTATACTCGGTTGCTCATAAGAGGGCATCCCCACCATTGCCTATAATCCAAGTTACCAATGTCTACATAATGTAAACAAAATTTTAGCAAACTATTTATACTAAATTAATCTGAATAATGAGTAACTTAGAACTAACATTCATCATCAGATCTTAGTCCGGGAGACATGTCCCTCACACTATAATTCTCGAACCGATTATTCCAATCAGCAACAAGACCAAGAATTCTTTGTATTGCATTTGTTGGCTCATAACCAACAGTCGATGGATCATCGAAAATTATTTTACTCATCCCGAATTATCGAAGAACACGGTATGTTGGATGGTACATGGTGAACCGATCATATATAATATAAGATATGTGTAAACTAAACGAATATGATGTCCTCTTGATTTCTGGAGCATCACCTTCACATGTGTAAGGTAACCAGGTAACCAATTTAATGATATTGTATCAAATAGATATGATGTTTCTCTACGATCATAACTGTAATAATTTAAAGATATTTATCAGATATTTAAATAATTACCTCATGATACTGTAGTGTATCAAATTGGCTACGATAAAGTGATACACTCCTGTATTGGTAGTGTTGGTAATCCACTACATCTGTGGGCCATCGCATAGCAACCGGAAAGACTCTAACATCACTGAGAATGCTAGTAACATACCTACCAATATAAAAGTGCTCGTAGGACTAGAACTATAAAATATAAATATGACATTAGTACAAACAAAATTTGTATTCTAATATAACTAATTTAGGTCTTTCATTCATACATAAATCAGTGAATTACATCCACAAATACTCTTGCGGCTAGATCTCACAAATTATGTCAAATTTGCGTGCAAAAACGCTAGAGTAGTAGCTCCCCATGCATGCTGAGTGGGTTTTGTCAAATCATCCAAGAATGGTAAAAGTAGCACATTTACCATATTTCTCGATGCGTCGAGAAATCGAATTGCACCACATAAACAGAGCAAATACGCTCTAGTGCAACGAATGACCTAAAAATATTAAGTATTATATAAACACTAAATTAAGTCATAAACAAACCTTACTAATTAAAATACATACCGTATTTTATCTATATCAGCCACCTTGTCAATAGTGTGATGTAGGTCCAGCAAGTTACCACGAAGCCATGTAAACTTCACAAAATGGCCGTCTTTTATATCAGATGGAGGGGTAACACCGAGATACCTCCTGATCAGATCATATCCCTTTAAGTGCGGATCAAAATATATATCGTCACCTTTAATAAGTAATCCTAGTTGTCACGTCCCAGTCCCAAAATATCGAGGGACTAGACACGTGGCAATGGCCAGCATTACACACCAATGGGCAAACCCAATTTAATGGACCCATTAGGGTGTACTTAAGCTGTAAACAACAATAAATAGGTCTACGATACAAGTCACAGTCTAATTCTAATCTCATCCACAGAAGGTAATCATAGATCAATATCAGAATAATCGAAATATAATCTAATAACAAGTCTCAATAAAATATCTCGGGGAACAACCCGATAATGAGTTTGATACATTAATTCAATAAACAGGAAACAATAGAAATAACTGAGTATAGATAAAGCAGATACTCAGAAGAAATTCTCGTCCTCTGGTTCTGGTACTGCTCCAATGTCAGCTCCTGTCCCATATACCTCGGGGTAGATCTCCTCTGCTAAACCTGGGGACATAATCCGGATCCAGGTCCTCCGGGGACATAGCAAGGTACAAGAATAACTCAAGCCAGAATAAATGCAGTGATATAATAAATGAAACAATAGGGTAAACTATGTAACCAGCTAAGTGATATGCAAGTTGAGAGCATCACTAGAACTCAGGCTGAAACCACTACAAGCTCTGTGTCGGGGAGCCGGTAGCAGTGATATCACGTAATGGGCCAAGCTCGGGTTTAGAGTCGTGAGCACCGCATTAATAAGGGTTATATATATAATCAGCCTGTAGACTGTGTGTTTCTCCCCTCCCAATGTAATTACACGTCTCATGTCCATGACACACAAGATCATGACCTCTAACTGATGCAACTAGTCATAATGATAGCCAAGTATATGTATAAAGTTTATGTCATGAATCCTGTAACCTATATAGAATCACCATGAATAACTCAGAAAGATTCTGTTACATGAATAGTGTCAAATGTCTTGAGGTATGATGTACCTGATAATGCATGCACGAAAATGTATAGGGTCGCGATATCAATCTCTAGTGACGTTACACGACTCCACGTACGGCGTCGACACCCGAATATTATTCGGACATTAAGCAACGTCTCACGGTCCTGGGTTGACTATGTACATCACAGAAGTATATATATATATGAATAACTCAAGAAATAATATCAGATAACTACTGCAAATTTGGCAAGGTACACTTGCCTGGGGTTTGGTTTCCAACTGCTGCTCTGGTATCAGCGGGATCTGCAGGTACTCCTCCGGTTGCTAAAATAAACGCTACCATCATGTTCAAAAGATATAAAATAGCTAGAATTGTATGTCCATAAGTCCAATTTGGATACAGGGGTCTGGTGAAAGTGGGGTCCACATATGGCCCACTTCGCACCGAAAAACGTGCCAAAGACAATGTTCTCCAAATTTGTCAAACTTAGTGTCTACAAGTCCAGAATGATGATACAAATCCAACGGAATATCCAGAACTGGATTCCGATGAGCCGATCACAAAATCGTCCGTCAAGTGGAGCCGTGGGGCCCACGATATGGGATTTTGTCAACGTTCTCAGAATCGAACCAAACTTGGGTCACAGGTCCAGAAAAATGCTACGAATCAGATGGCGCAAGTTTCGTTTTGAAACGACGAGAACACACGAAGTTACAACGAGTTTCAGAATAAGACCGATATAGAGCGTTGTCGACGGATACGCGTTGATTCCGGTGTGCACGCACATCCAAATCAACTTTCGCGAAATCTCACACGTCCATATCGATGGCGCACACCTTTCATTAAAGTTTACACATGATCAAGTCATCTCGTTTAGCGGGGCGCACTCAGTTCCGAAAAAAATTGGGTTTTAAATAATCAAGTTTTTGGCCATTTTTACCCGCGAATAAATCACAATCTACAACACCAAAAATTAAACTAATTATAGGATTTAAAACTAGATTATACGGTCTAAATTACTGTTCAAGTGGATTTTGAAAACAGTTAACAAGTTGCACGTAAAAAGGTTGTGAACTTGTGAGTTCGGGACTAATTTCTGAATTTTCAGAAATAGGGGTTTATTTTCTGATTTTGCGTCGCAGTTTGCGACCGACACATGACGCGATACCCCGAACGAGTTATACGGGGTTGGAGAGGGTCACATAGGGTACACGCAGGATTCGACAGAATGGAATACGGGTCTATGTACAGAGAGATACGAGGTTGGGAAGACAGGTACCTCGCTGTTCGTGAACTGGGAGGCGCGTCGTGGCATGGCGGCGAGGCACGACGGTGGAGGCGGCGATGTTGCGGTTGCGACTGCTGGGGGCCGTCGGGGGCTCGTCGCCGTCGCCGGGGAAGGGTCGGCAGGGTCGTGAGGCTCGCGGAGTCGGCCGGAGCGCGGTGGAGTGGTGGTGTCGGGGTTCCGGTAATGGCGGTGGTGGAGAAGCGGTGGTGATGGCGGGGGCTCGGGGGGGTTTTATACAGGCGAGGGGAGAGGGAGGGGTCGCTGGGGTCGTGGGGTCGTGGGCGGAGGCGGGGCGGTGATGGCGGGGCGGTTGTGCGCCGGAGGCGGAGGGGGCGGGGGATCGTGGGTTCGTGGGAGAGAGAGGAAAGCGGGTGAGGGGTTTGTTATCGGGTCGAGTCGGGTCGGGTAGAGTCGGGTCGGGTCCAGACCCGACCCGTTAGGTTATGGTTTGGGTCGGTCCAGTTTGGTTCGGTTCAGTCCGGTTCAACCCGGTTCTGTCCGGTTCAATTAAACCAAGGAATTTTAGCTATTTAAAAATAGTTTTTGAGCCCAATAAATTCCAAAAAAATTACACAACATCCAATAATTAGTAATACACCCAAAAAATATAATTTTTGCAATATTTTAATACTTCGTTTAATACATAAAAATATTAATCCCTGAAGGACATTCTTAATAATTAAATAAAAATTACCAAAAGTCCAAAAAATTCTTTTTTTTAAATTTTTTAAAAAACAGGGTTTTACACTAGTATATTTGCCACATCAAATAGGGTGATCGTCATCTCGCCAAATGGGAGTTGAAAAGTATTGCGTTCAGGCCACCAACGCTCCGCAAGACTTGCAACTAGATGAAGATCGTGGATTAAATAACTAATCCGATCGATATAGTCGAATCCAAAGGATTCTATCAAAGCCTTTTGGGCAGAATTTAGCTTCCACGTACGATAGTTTCTTTCGGTCAGCCAATGTACATGGATCCGGATTTGTAAACCAAGATCATGAACGTATAACTATAAAAAATATATGCATTATATTTTATGTGAAAATTACTTAACTTGCAAACTTATAATATAAAAAATTACCTCTCCAGTAAATATCCGACTAGATATGTGGTATTCACGTTGCTTAATAATAAGGTCGGTAGTCGGTCCACCAGGAATACGACCGTCATTTTGGTTAGTCATCTACAAAAAAAACTAACTTTGATAATTTACGACTAAAATATAATAAGTTTGTCAACGATTTAAAAAACTAATTATTTTTATTTACGACTAAACTATAATAATTTTACTTACATTAGATTTTTGGGTTCTTTTTCTCCCGGTTGATCTTGCTGCTTGAAGGAAAGTGAATATAAATGTTGTATATAGAGAGAAGAGTTTGATATTGTTGTGAGGAGAGGAGAGTGCTGTGAGAAAATGAGAGTATTGTGGGGGGTTGATTTATAGAGGGAGGGGGGGGGGGTAGGGGGGTCTTTGAGGTGGAAGGGAGGGTTTTCGAGGGGGCAGATGAGGAGGGGTTCTCGGGTCAGTAGTATTGATTCCCCCCTCCTCGCCAAATTAATTGACGAGCGCTGTCCCCCACGCCCATAGCCCGCCAACTGAGTTGGCGAGCGTTGCCACCAACGCCCCTAGCCCGCCAACTGAGCTGGCGAGCCCTCCTCTTTCGTTTGACCCCGTCAACTAAGTTGACGAGATATCCCTCCGTTTCCAATTTTTTCAAACACTTTTCCTTAGACACGATTTGTCAAAATTTTGTCCCTTTAGACGAAAAAATTCGTGAAAAAAAATGTCGAAATTAAAATATAGTTATGTTCTAACCGCTGAGCTTTAGTTTGACCTAATTTTTTTTAACATGAAGAATGTTATGAACTTATTTCTTGAATAGTAAAGGTCAATTGGGAGTAAAACTTTGATACAGATGGATGCATCAAAAATTTGATCCACCCATTATATGACAGGTGGGTCCCAATATATATATATATATATATATATAAATATATATATATATATATATATATATATATATATATATATATATATGTTGGTATGTTGTATGAAGAGAGAGAGAGAGACCCATCTGTTATAGAGTGGCTGTAATCAAACCATATGTATCAAAGTTTTACTCCTCAATTGAATAGTCTATTTTGGTTTTTTTTTAAAAAGGAAGAGAACAAAAAAAAATCAAATGTACCCTCAACCAATTTTCAATTATTTCCAAGCGGCCCAACCCATTCTAATTTCTTTTTAATAAACTTGTGCCTGAGATGTATTTTTCCGTCCCCTCTATTGCATCTTGTAACTCATATTTGAGAAGGGTGTTGTGCAGCTTATTTTTGTAAATACAGCATCCAAAAGCCACTTTTTCTCCATCTAATTTGCAAACTCCCAAACTAAAAATCAGGAGGGACTTGGATGCATAAAACCCTTCCTTACTTGGTAATAATACTTTTGACCATTTTATCTGTTCTTTTATTTATAAAGCAGAGGACAATATCAGTCCCCATTTAGTCTTCCCCATACATAGCACACATCTCCAGCAAATTTCTCCACTCTTCTCTCATCCGAACTTTATTGGTAAACTTCTCCAACCCATCTTCTTCTTCTTCTCCCGTTGAAATAGATTTTGATTTTTGTTTCGAAATTTTAGGTATCGAATTTTTAGGATTTCAATGGTTCTTGATACTGTGATCATGGACGGGTTCCGAATCAACGATTTCTTCTCCTCCTCTTCCGATCAGAACCGCCGCGACAATGGCGGTTTCAGGATCGAAGATTCGCTTCCGCCGCCGCCGCCGCCGCCACCGCCGCAGCTCTTCTTGAACTTCGCAGCGCCCGCCGCCGCCGCCGCTGATCCGAGCCCTCCAGAGGACTCCGAGGTCTTCTCCGACGTCGTTCTGAACTACATCAGCAGGATGCTAATGGAGGAGGACGTGGACGAGAAGGTGAACGCCCTGTACCAGGAGAGCCCCGCCATCCGCGCCGCCGAGAAGCCCTTCTACGACATCTTGGGCGAGAAGTACCCGCCCGACGATCCCTATCCCTCGTCGACCACGACGACGGACAGCACGGACGACAGCAGCAGCAACAGCAGCAGTAGCAATTGGGTGAGCTCTTCCAATAGCGCCGGTTCGGTCGTGGATGCGCCAGAAAGCCACCAGGCTTGGCATTTCAGGAAGGGGATGGAAGAGGCGCGGAAGTTCCTCCCGACCGACGACAAGCTCGTTATCGATTTGACGTTGGTGGAGGGGAAGGCAGAGAGGGAGGGAAGGGAGGTTAGCGGGGGGTCGAGAGGCCGCCGGAGGAATCCTAGCATAGAGGAGCTGGAACTTGCCCATGGAAGGAGCAACAAGCAGTCGGCAGTTTCTGCCCCGTACGAGGAAACGACCCGATCCGATATGTTCGACAAGGTCCTGCTCTGCAACGGGGACAGGTGCGCGGCCGTGAACGCGCTGCGGGAAGCAATGCAGAACGGGGCGAACCGGAGCGGCGGCGGTGCGAGCAGCGCAGCGAAAGGGTCGAGCGGCGGCGGGAAGACCCTTGGAAGCGGAAAGAAGCAGACCAAGAAGGAGGTGGTGGATTTGAGGGCCCTGCTGGTCCATTGCGCTCAGGCAGTTGCCGCCGATGATCGGAGGACCGCCACCGAGTTGCTGAAGCAGATCAGGAAGTCCTCCTCTCCGTTCGGTGACGGGTCGCAGAGGCTGGCTCATTGCTTTGCTGATGGGCTCGAGGCTCGGTTGGCCGGGACGGGGAGCCAGATCTATCAGTCTCTTTTGGCCAAGAGAACCACGGCCACTGATATCTTGAAAGCCTATCAGCTGTTTCTTGCTGCCTGCCCTTTCAAGAGGGTCTCCCATTTCTACTCCAACAAGACAATCTTGAATGTGGCGGAGAAGGCGACCAGGGTTCACATTATAGACTTCGGAATCTACTATGGCTTCCAATGGCCGTGCCTCATCCAACGGCTCTCGAAGAGGCCAGAAGGTCCCCCCAGGCTTCGGATAACCGGCATTGATGTACCCCAGCCCGGTTTCCGTCCAACAGAGCGGATTGAGGAGACGGGGAAGCGGCTAGCGGATTATGCCCGGAGTTTCGATGTTCCGTTCGAGTACAATGCAATTGCGTCCAAATGGGAGACGATCATGGTCGAGGATCTGAAGATTGACAAAGATGAGGTGCTTATTATCAACTGCCTGTACCGATTCAGGAATCTCGTGGACGAGACCGTGGTGGTTGATAGCCCTAGGAACAGGGTTCTGAATACCATAAGGAAGGCGAACCCGGATGTCTTCATACATGGGATCGTGAACGGATCGTACAGTGCACCGTTCTTTGTCACACGATTCCGAGAGGCTCTCTTCCACTACTCTGCATTGTTCGACATGCTCGAGACAACCGTGCCCCGGGAGGACGCCCAGAGGTTGCTTCTCGAGAGGGATCTCTTTGGCCAAGAGGCTCTCAATGTGATATCATGCGAGGGGTCAGAAAGGGTGGAGAGACCGGAGACTTACAAGCAGTGGCAAGTAAGGAACCTCAGGGCCGGGTTCAGGCAGCTTCCTTTGAATCCGGAGATCATGAAGAAGGCAAGGGATAAAGTGAAGGGATGCTATCACAAGGATTTTGTGATAGATGAAGATAGCCAATGGCTGTTGCAAGGATGGAAGGGGCGTATCATCTACGCCCTCTCAACTTGGAAGCCTAACAATAATTACTAGTTCTACTTTTCTGTATGCATTATAGTTTACGACTAGTACTAAACTTTGGCTTGGATCGATTCTTATGTGTTATGTTCAAGTGAGACCGAGAAATCGATTTCTTGTTTGTGATGCAGGTTGCTTGGTTTGAAGATGGTTTCCGAGTTCATCCGATGTTGGTTACTCTTCTTCAGCAACTGAGGTTCAAGGTGACCAAGTTTCATTAAGTAATTGTAGTAGTAGTAGATGTGTAGTAGTAGTAGTAGATGTGTAGGAAAATGTGGGTAGAATAGAAGGTTAGGTCCTTTTGTAATCCTGCTGTATCCACTTAGTAAGGACACACATTACTGTGCTCACAAGGAAGAAGATGTGAGGATGTGTTGTTATTTTTCTGGGTTGGGCATGTAACATGTTCGTTATGTTTGTTGTACTTACAAGCTCTAAGAAATGGCAAGCGATCCCTAGTTATTTGTATTCAACAGGATTTGGATTGTGTGGAAGCTTGGCAAATGTATCAATTTTTTTTCAGACTTTTGTTGTGTGATGAACTATTTAATTAGCAAAACTGATTCAAGAAGCTTGTTCAGTTGATTATCCATGCTAGGATTTTCTTGGGTCACATATCCAAGGTTCGTGGGTATTGGACAATTCCTATGAGTATATGGATCGGCAGTATCGACGATTTTGGATCAGAGTTTCGAAATTTTTTTTTATAGGAAAACAAATAACTATTAATAAATTATTAACACTTTAGAAATATATTTTGTACATTTAGACATAATTTTAAGTATTTTTAATGTTATTTTTTTTAGTAGTTTTGTAATTGAATGAAATAGTAGTCATCTTTACCGATTGGTTTGTATGCGATAGATAAGTTTTTTTTTTCTTCTTTTTTACATGTTTTTACAATTTTACTATGTTTTTATACCCTTGCCGATTAGTTTTTTTTGTTCAATTTTATTTATCGAATTGACCGAAAGACAGACCTCCAAGGTCGGATATTAGTCAATATCGAATATCGGTCGGTATTGGATCAGGACATATCAAATCGTATCGGTATCGGCCGATACTGCAAATTATGCACATAACTCACACGAGTAAACTAGTTTTGAATGGGCAGATTGAGAATATTTTGGTGGCTTTGCTAAGAGATTGTAGATGTTGATTGCTAAGATGCACTTTTGTTTTGACTAGGAGGGGTATTGTTGGTTTTTGTTTGTTTCTTGCAAAAGCTCAATTCCTCTCCCTTTCTTTAGTCCCACATCGGATGCACCAAAGCCCCCTTGTGTACATATATTACTTTCTCTCCTTTGCTCTATTAAGTTGTTGTGTGGGGAACCCCTTGGGCCACACGCGCCGCCGCCGCCGCCCGGCCCGGCTCGGCTCGGTTCGGCGAGCGTAACGGGTGCGGGTACGCGCCCACATCTGCGGGCGCCGAATGCCGATCCGATTTCCTCTTCGGGTTCGGGCTGGGACCCTAAAATTCTTTTTGCTCCTCTGTTTATTCTTCATTTATTTTCTGTACGTTGGAATTTATTCTGGACGTTACGGTTTTTGAACCGTTATTGTTTAAGTGTCCAGGTTCATTTGTAACGGCTGAATTAAATCGTAATTTAATTCAGACCGTTACACAAATGTTCTATATATTCGTCCTTGTTCTTTGTAAATCTACACAGAAAAAAACAAATCTTACGAAACCTCTGTCGACATTCTGTTCTTCGTCTTCATCTCCGAGCTCTGGGCAGAGCTAAGTTCTGGTCGTTCTCTCCAAGTCGTGTGCGGCAACGAGATACCGGTAGTGCGGGGGTTTTACCACTAGGAGCTTCGGGTAGGTCTGCACACAGATCCCGAATAAACTCTTAGGGCAGTGCTTCGTGCACGACTTCCCCAGAGGCCGGTAACATTGTTTAATTTTATTTATTTTTCGTATTTTGAAATTGTTCAATAAAAATTCTAACAATCTAAGAGTTTATATATTTGTTAGAATTTAAATACTTACTGTTAATCTATTTCTTAAAAACTTTTTTAAATTATCAGAATCCAATCTAACTCGTTGTGGGAAATACTTTCCACACAACCATTTCCTCATCATTCATAACGACCAGTAAGTTTATTTGTTTGCCATGTTAAAGTTTCATTTACTTCTGATAAGTAAATTCTGAAATCACAACCATTACTTCTGAAATCAATAAGAAAATACCTTCTTGTTAGTGCAGGGGTTTGATTTCAGTGAGAAGTTGATTCTTTTAATAGAACCACAACTATTTCCTCACCGTTCATACAGAAAACTTTATACTTTCTGTTAGAATTGATTATTTTTAAAATTGAATTTTCTATAACAATTTTGTTACTGTTGCTACTTGCTAGTTCTATAGCAAATTTGAAAGGAATTTGCTAGCTACTGTTATATATATATAAACATTAGTATACTGTAACTATCAATTTGAAAGGAATTTCGTTACTTCTATAGCAAACATTACTATACTGTAACTAGCAAATTGCTATAAACATTACTATAATTACTTACTGTTGCTTGTTCTATAGAAATTTTGTTTATATATATATCAATTAACTGTTGATTTTGTTTCGTTTATATAGCAATTTGTTCTATAGCAATTTGAAAGGAATCTAGGATCAAAAGTTAATACTGTTTCTATAGCAAATTCAAGTTTTCAATAGTTAATTACTATACTGTAACTATCAATATACAAATTTGCTTAACCTGTGCTTCTAACATTCTGTTACCACATTCTGTTAGAAATTTGTTACCACATACAGTGAACATATTCTGTTCTTCTACCAATTTGTTAGCATATTTCATAATTTTCTCAATTGCAATTCTTTATCACTTTGTTTCTTGAAACCAATCTACGACCAAAAGAAAATAGTTTAGTAAAAGAAAATTGCAAATAAAATCTTCAAATCTAAAGTTTCAAAGTAGAGACAATCTCGGGCACAAGCCGAAAGGGTCCTTCTGTCAACCGGGTGTAAACAACCCTAAGCGACACGGTATTTAAGAGTCTTCGGACCACCGCTAGCTGGGAACCGGCCCCTACAGCTAACCTGATTTGGTCAACACTTGAAAAACTAAAGATTTTAAGATTGTTTAGCAAAGACCACCAAAACTATTATCTTGTTGAAGGCCAAGGAAAACCCAAGTCTAATTTTCCTTATAAACCAAAAGAATTTCTTCAAGAAGAAGAAAAAAAAAAAAAAAACTTTCAGCCTAACCACCACAACCATCATCACCAAAACTAAAAACCTAGAACTTCAGTCAGACTCAGTTAGACCAGAAGCGAACATGCTTCACAAAGGTTCTTCGAGTTCCTTAAGGTCTATAAGCTTTCAACCCCTTATTAACCTCTCTTACCATTCTGATGATTGGTGGTTGGATTCTGGAGCAAATGTTCACGTTTCGTTTAATCGCTCCTGTTTTTCAAACTATCAGGAATCAAGTGGAGGAGGTGTGACCCTAGGAGATGGCTCAACGGCACAAATAATTGGAAGAGGAAAAGTTAACCTGAAAATGACATCAGAAAAAATCTTAACTCTTCAGGATGTTCTTCATGTGCCGTCTGTCAGGAGAAACCTAGTTAGTGGATCCCTTCTTGTAGCCTCAGGATACAAAATTGTAATGGAGGCTAATAAAGTAGTTTTTTCTAAGCATGACTCATTTATAGGAAAAGGCTTTGTAAAAGACGGTCTTTTCATTTTAAGTACAATGAATAAAATGTCTGATGGTTCTCTCATTGTCTCTAATATAGAATCTTCAAATGTTTGGCATAGCAGACTAGGTCATGTGAACCTAGGTTCTATTAAAAGAATGATGACCTTAGATCTTATTCCCAAGACTCCAATAGATGACAAACACAAATGTGAGATTTGTGTTCAAGCCAAACACACTAGATTACCTTTCAAATCTGTAGAAAGAAACTCTGACCTTCTAGAACTTATCCATAGTGATGTATGTGACTCAAATAGAATTTTGACTAGAGGCGGTAGAAAATACTTTGTTACATTTATAGATGATTATTCAAAGTATTGTTATATCTACCTTCTCAAAACCAAAGATGAAGTTCTAGATAGATTTAAGGTCTTCAAATCTGAAGCTGAGAATCAATTAGAAAGGAAGATTAAGATCCTTAGATCTGATCGTGGTGGAGAATATACCTCAAACGAAATGACTAACTTCTGTGAAGAACATGGAATAATTCATGAAGTAACTGCTCCTTATTCACCTCAGTCTAATGGAGTTGCTGAACGCAAGAACCGCACTCTGTTAGATATGGTGAATGCCATGCTTCTCAGCTCTGGTGCTCCTGATAACTTGTGGGGAGAAGCCCTTTTAACTGCCTGTTACATTCTTAATAGGATTCCTAGTAAGACAAAAGATAAGACTCCCTATGAGATGTGGAAAGGCAGAGCACCTAGGATTAATTACCTTAGGGTTTGGGGATGTCTTGCTAAAGTCGAAATTCCCGAACCTAAAAAGAGGAAGATTGGTCCCAAGACTGTAGATGCTGTTTTCATAGGATATGCCTTAGACAGCTATGCCAATAGATTTCTAGTGACTCACTCAAAAGTAAATGAAATCTCTAACAATACCATTATAGAAGCAAGAGATGCAGTTTACTTTGAAAACATATTTCCTTTTAAGGATAGAAGTTCAATCTCTTCCTCCATACCCTCTACAAGTTCTCATGTCCAAATACCTAGCTCTCAATCTGAACAAGACTTAGAACCAAGACGGAGTAAAAGGAATAGGATTGAGAAAAATTTAGGAGAAGGATTCTTCACTTTTTTGATAGAGGGTGATCCCTCAACTTATGAAGAAGCAATGTCATCTCCTGATGCTCCCTTCTGGAAAGAAGCCATTAACAGTGAATACAACTCCATCATGGAGAATAACACTTGGTTTCTAACAGATCTACCTTTAGGCAATAAACCAATAGGCTGTAAGTGGATTTTCAAGAATAAACTCAGAGCCGATGGTACTATAGAGAAATACAAAGCTAGACTAGTTGCCAAGGGTTTTACCCAGAAGAAAGGATTAGATTATTTTGATACCTACTCTCCTGTAGTTAGGATCACATCCATTAGAACTCTCTTGGCCTTAGCATCCATTCATGATATGCTAATTCATCAAATGGATGTAAAGACAGCATTTTTGAATGGAGACCTAGAGGAAGAACTTTATATGGACCAACCTGAAGGTTTCATTGCTAAAAGTCAAGAAAAGAAAGTCTGCAGACTAGTGAAATCCCTCTATGGCCTGAAACAAGCTCCCAAATAATGGCACAATAAGTTTGACAAAGTAATTTGTGAATATGGTTTCTTGTCAAATGAGTATGACAAATGCATATACTCTAAAGGTACATGTAAAAGTTGTGTCATTTTATGCTTGTATGTAGATGACATTCTTATCCTAGGTTCATCACTGGAATTGATAAATACTACAAAGAACTATTTATCTAGCCAGTTTGATATGAAAGACCTAGGAGAAGCCAACCTAATTTTAGGAATGCAAGTGACCAAAGGCAAAGAGGGTTATACTCTATCTTTAGCACATTCAATTGAAAAAATGCTAAAAAGATTTGAGTTATTTGATAAGAAACCTGTCCTTACTCCTTATGACAGCAGTATTGTATTGAAAAAGAATGAAGGATCACCTTTGGAACAACATAAATATTCTCAGATGATAGGCTCCCTTATGTACATAACAAACAGGACAAGACCTGATATTGCATTTGCTATTGGGAGACTAAGCAGATATACCAGTAACCCAAATCAGTCACATTGGACTGCCTTGGATAGGGTATTTAGATATCTCAAGGGCACCCTAGATTACAAACTTCATTTTACTAGGCACCCTGATATCATAGAAGGTTATTCAGATGCAAACTGGGTAACCGACTCACATGATGTAAAATCTACTACTGGATATGTATTTACTCTAGGAGGAGCTGCGATCTCCTGGAGCTCTTGTAAACAAACTATCATAGCTAGGAGTACAATGGACTCTGAAATGATAGCTTTAGATATAACTTGCACAGAAGCTGAATGGCTTAAAAATCTTATTATGCATATACCTGTTTCTCTTAGTCCATTTCCTGCAATTTCTATAAATTGTGATAATAAATCTGTTATTGAACTACTAAAGCATGATTCTGTGAATGCTAAGATGAACAGGCACCTGCAGCTGCGCTTCAAGTCAATCAAAAGCCTACTAGGCAAATATGTGGTTCTTGACTATATAAAGTCAGAAAAGAACCTTGCAGATCCCTTGACGAAGGGTCTGTCTAGGACTTTGATCCTAGAATCATCGAGGGGGATGGGGTTAAGCCCATAAATTAGTCACCAGCAGTGGCAACCCAACCGAGTCTGACTGGAGATCCCAAGAAGCCGGTTCAATGGGTAGAAACAAGCTGAACTTAGGTGACTTTATGGAACACTGACTCGAGATTAAAGTCTCATTAAAATAAAGCCCAAGCGGCTGTACATGTGTACAATGACTCCCCATCCCTATGGTGACAGTGTTCCTATGTGATATGGTTAGGATGAGTTTAAACTCTTAATAGGTCCAAGCTGTAATGCTAGGTTGATTCATATCACCAACCATTAAGGACTTACCTATATGAGAGGTCGTGAAGACCGCGACTATGGGACAGGGCGATCCCAGATAACTCTCATGAATGTGGATAGTGCGCATGGCCATTTAAAAGCGCCACCCGATAGATCAAGGACCTCTAGCATACTATGTGTGCTATTTTTCTAAATCTGGTTCAAGAAGTCTGATTCAAGGCATAGTCCATCAAGCACTTCTTCAGATTAAGGCAATAGTCACTATGTGAGATTCAAGGCTGTAGTCCATCTCATTTATGCATAGTATTTTACTGCCCAGATGCTCTCTCTCTCTCTTTTTACTTCACTCTTATCTCTGTTTCGGAACTTGACCTTTTGGGGGGGGATTGTTGGTTTTTGTTTGTTTCTTGCAAAAGCTCAATTCCTCTCCCTTTCTTTAGTCCCACATCGGATGCACCAAAGCCCCCTTGTGTACATATATTACTTTCTCTCCTTTGCTCTATTAAGTTGTTGTGTGGGGAACCCCTTGGGCCACACGCGCGCGCCGCCGCCGCCGCCCGGCCCGGCTCGGCTCGGTTCGGTTCGGCGCGCGTAACGGGTGCGGGTACGCGCCCACATCTGCGGGCGCCGAATGCCGATCCGATTTCCTCTTCGGGTTCGGGCTGGGACCCTAAAATTCTTTTTGCTCCTCTGTTTATTCTTCATTTATTTTCTGTACGTTGAAATTTATTCTGGACGTTACGGTTTTTGAACCGTTATTGTTTAAGTGTCCAGGTTCATTTGTAACGGCTGAATTAAATCGTAATTTAATTCAGACCGTTACACAAATGTTCTATATATTCGTCCTTGTTCTTTGTAAATCTACACAGAAAAAAACAAATCTTACGAAACCTCTGTCGACATTCTGTTCTTCGTCTTCATCTCCGAGCTCTGGGCAGAGCTAAGTTCTGGTCGTTCTCTCCAAGTCGTGTGCGGCAACGAGATACCGGTAGTGCGGAGGTTTTACCACTAGGAGCTTCGGGTAGGTCTGTACACAGATCCCGAATAAACTCTTAGGGCAGTGCTTCGTGCACGACTTCCCCAGAGGCCGGTAACATTGTTTAATTTTATTTATTTTTCGTATTCTGAAATTGTTCAATAAAAATTCTAACAGGTATCACAGGTTTCCTGTATGATTTTGTATTGACATGTGTTGTGGACCTCCTGCTGAACCACAGACCACCACGGGGGGCCAATATTTGTGTCCAGTGAATTATTTCATGTCATTGTTAGCTCCTGCAGATGTGGTGGATGCAGCAGCACAAGGTACTTACATGGCGAGTGCATGCAGCAACGTTGCAGCCAAGGGGAAGGAGAGAAGGTTTTGGAGGTTGCCTGGACTTTCTTCGTGTCTTCAAGCTGTTGAATTTGCTAAAGAGTGCACCAATTGTTGCTATATGCCTACAAAAAAGCTGCATAAAGAAAGAAAGAAAAATGCAGAAACTAGAAAACCATACACGAACAATGCACTCCCGGGATACCAATCAAGAACTGACACGCGTCATCGTACATCCGGTGGGGAATCGAATGACAAATTAGTAAGGAAGGAAAATGAATTTTGAGGAGTTTTGTTTTTGAAGAATTTTCCTGTTATGTTGAATGACCCATCTTTGCCCCAAAGAGGAAGGATTTTCATGTTCTGTTTTCCTTCTTAAGATTTTCCAGAGAACGAACACGACTCTTTGTAACATTTTCAGAATAACCGTGTCACTAATTCCGTAAAGAAATATGAGACTTGTGGCAACGAAAGACCAACAACAGTAACTTAAACAAAAAAATAATGCAAATAAAAAATAGTTAGAAAATTATCATTTATTCTTAGTCTTGAGACATACTAAGTACCCATAATAAATAAATGGAACGAAATTATTTAAATTTGTACGTCAGGAAAAAACTTTAAAGAAATTATATACATAGGAATATCTCGGCAAGTGAGCTGGGAGGGTGAGAGAGAGACCGCCAACTTAGTTGGCGGATGGGAGTTGGGACTGCCAACCCAGAAGTGGAAGTTATATATATATATATATATATATATATATATATATATATATATATATATATATATATATATATATATTTGTTTATTTATTTTCTTTCTAAATTAATTAAATTTTGTAAATGGATAATAACAAATTATCTATTATGATATCACAAAAATTTTACATTGAAAATACCAAAACAAAAATATTTATTGAAAATTTTAAATCCAAAAAATTAAATAATACCAAAAAAAATTTAAATAAATAGTGTTATAGAATATTTTAGCAAATGTCCCTACCAAAAATGTCAAAAGTGGTATATACCCCCAGTAAAAAAAAAACTAGTAAATGACCCCAAAATAAAAAAAATTCGGTTAAAAGAGTGGGGACATATCTTAAAATTTTACTTGATCCGGACAAATAATAGGAGCATTTGCTAAGTTTTTTTAGTGGGGGTATATGCTACTTGTAACATTTTATTTTGGAACATTTGCTAAAATATCCCTAGTGTTATCTATTAATTTCTCTCAAAATTGTTTGGATATTTTATTTTGAATCTATAAAATTTAAATATATACAATTATCTATGTTATTTAAACAGAAATAATTTTACATACGGATAATAAAAAAAAATTTGAAAAAAAATAGATTTTAGAATTTCACTTTTCTAACAAATATATATAGATAATTATATATAGATAAATATATATACAATTATCTATATATATATTTGCTAGAAAAGTGAAATTATAAAATATTTTTTTTTTAAATTTTTATTATTATTATCCGTATGCAAAATTAGGTCTATTTAAATAACATAGATAATGTATATATTTAAATTTTATAGATTCAAAATAAAATACCCAAACAATTTTGAGAGAAATTAATAGATAACACTAGGTATATTTTATATAATTATCTATATATATTTGTTAGAAAAGTGAAATTCTAAAATTTATTTTTTTTCAAATTTTTATTATTATTATCCCTATGCAAAATTAGTTCTATTTAAATAACATAGATAATTGTATATATTTAAATTTTATAGGTTCAAAATAAAATATCCAAACAATTTTGAGAGAAATTAATAATAACACTAGGGATATTTTAGCAAATGTCCTCAAATAAAATGTTAAAACTATCATATACCAACCCTAAAAAAAAAACTAGCAAATGCTCCTATTATTTTTACGGATCAAATAAAATTTAAAGATATGCCCGAATTTTTTTAGTTGTGAGGCATTTGTTAGTTTTTTTTTTACTGGGGGTGTATACTACTTTTGACATTTTTTGTAGGAACATTTGCTAAAATATTCTATAACACTATTTATTTGATATTTTTTGGTATTATTTAAATTTTTGGATTTAAAATTTTCAATAAATATTTTATTTTTGTATTATCAATGTAAATTTTTTGTGATATTATAATCGATAATTTGTTATTATCCATTTACAAAATTTAATTGATTTAGAAGGAAAAAAAAATTATATATATATATATATATATATATATATATATATATATATATATATATATATATTCAACTCCCACTTCTACGGTTCCCTCGCCACCAACTGAGTTGGCGGTCCCAACTCCCACCCGCTCCCGCCCGTCAACTAAGTTCGCTGTCTCTCTCTCACTCTCAAACCGCCAACTCACTTATCCCTTTGTATATAATTTCTTTAAAGTTTTTTTTCTGACGCATAAATTTAAATAATTTCGTCCCTTTGGACGAAAAATTCAAGCATGGACTTGAGCCAAACACCCATAAAATTTATTTATCCAATAAAGTGAGTTTAGAATATAAGGAGAATTCCTTTTCTATCCCAAGTGGGACTAAAAATTCCTCCATATTGATTCAGATGAATCTCAAGTTCTTCTTTCCAAATAAACACCAATGTCTATTAAAGCGGCTTAATAATCTGAAGGCTTTCTGGTGAGTTGCTCCATTGTTCCCATTTTAATTGGATTTCTGTTATTTATTGACATAAAATTTTCATGCAAGTTCAGAAAATGGACATATTTATTTACTGTAGCATACTGTAAAATACAAGTTCAAGAAAATTCAATGCATAAAATAAGATAATATCATGCACTTTGTGGAACAGTAAATTTGAATCAATACACAATTTGGTTATGTAGATCTCCTCTATATAAAGCCAAAACTAGGCTTCACCGTGAAAAAATTTCGTTCCAAAAATACCCTTCAACATATTTAATAATTAAAAGAATACCTACAATAAATTCCACTAACAACCATTTAAGAGATGCAATAATGACAATCATTTAAGGAAATCAAAGGGTTCATGCTACTTGCTAAGTCTTTTAAATTGTTACCAAAGAATTCGAAGGGTTGAACCATTAACCTATATAATTAAAAGCAGTAGAAATAAACTAACTCATCAACATCATTCACTCCAATATACGTGCAAAGCACGTACATATATACTAGTATTCAACATAATATGTAAATGATCTTCATATCAAGAAAGTAATAATAGCGAACACTTTTACCAAGTAAACTTGAAGGTTAATAATATATACTATATTATAAGAAAAGTTAAGGCTTTAGGGTCAAATTTTCGTTCCAAAGATACTTTGATGACTAATTAAAATTATTTATTAAATTTAACATAAATAGTTAGATAATTATATATAGATTTTTTTTTTCTCGTTTGCTCCTCCCAAATAGTAAACAAAATTCAAGTATGAAATAGACGTAACTCGTGTGCATGAAATTAAGAGGAATTGTTGTTTGCTCCTCGTTTTCAAGTATTCAAAATTTTAAAGACTATTGTTTACTCTTTTCAAATAGTATAAAATACGTGTAACTCATGTGCATGCATACTAGTCTTTTGTTAAAAGGAAAAGCGATAACAAACTATGAAAACTAGGACATTTTGATTCTCCAAAAATATTTTCAGTTCTACGAATTAGTGGACGAGCAACTTAATGATATCATTCTACTTAGATATATATAAAAATAAAAGAGAAAATTTGAGTTGTATTCCACTTTATTTATTCATATTCAAGGTGTACCCCACCCAATTACTATAATGCATGACACTTCCCATTTTTGTTGAAAACCATCTACGACTGACAGTCAACACCTTTGACCAACATTTTTGACCAAAATACCCTCACTTTTCAAACTCTCTTCTCTCTCCCTCCACTCTTTCCCCCGGCAGCCCCTCCCCGTCGTGCCTCCTCCTCCGCGGCGCCCCTCTCTCCGTTGTGCGCCCCCGAGGCGGTTGCTGCTGCTGCTG
This sequence comes from Iris macrosiphon, assembly GCA_036927795.1. Lineage (NCBI taxonomy): Eukaryota > Viridiplantae > Streptophyta > Magnoliopsida > Asparagales > Iridaceae > Iris > Iris macrosiphon. The sequence continues at coordinate 166,998,461 of JAYESA010000008.1, read as the reverse complement.
ATGCTGCTAGCTGCTGCTTCTGCTGATGCTGCTAGCTGCTGCTTCTGCTGCGCGTTGGGGCCGAGGGGAGCGGCGGCGAAGGAGGAGGCACGCTACAGGGAGGAGGGTGTGTCGGATCTGAAGAAGGGGGCACGCGGGCGTGGGCCGAGGGCGGCAAGGCATGGGGATCTAGAGTGGCGTGTCGCTGGGGAGGGTTCTCGGCGGGGGGTGCGTGACGTTGCGATAGATTTGACCGGGGGGGGGGCTCTCCGGCTGCAGCCGACCGTGTGAGGAGGGAGGCGAGGGAGAGGGGGACACGTAGAGAAGAAGAAATCGTAAAGAATATTTTGGTCAAAAAAAATCGGTCAAAGAGGTTGACCGTGAGTGCGAGACAGTTTCCGTCAAAAATGGAGGGTGTCATGCATTATGGTAATTGGGTGGGGTATATCTTGAATATGGATAAATAAAATTGGGTGCAACTAAAATTTTCTCACACAAAAACCTGCTCGAGAAATTATTCAGTGGGACGTATTCACCATGTGGCAGTGGTAAACCTCCCCCCCCCCCCCCCCCCCCTCTCTAATTTAGTGGTAGTGATGTATTATAACATTATTGTAAGAAACTCAAGCTTTATCACTACTACATGATAAATCTGTCCCAGTGAATAATTTCTTCGCTTGATCAAGTAGCCAATAATTTTCTATTTGGATGATTCTAGTATCCCAAGTTATTCCCGCATCAATATAGAATATTGATATTAGAAAATTTAATATTAGATTAACAGTCGATTATTAAAATTTAATCAATTTTTTGTGTGAGGGCTCTAGTATGTTCCATAACCAATCCTATTTTAATAGTCGAAGGGTTTCGATCGCTTTTAAAAACCTGAAATGAACCAACGATCTTTCTGCACAAAAATAAAATAAAATAAAATATAAAATATTGTGACCAAGTCCAATTGTTCCTAATGGCTAGCGAGCCCAGACTATGCCATGCGTGGACCACAACCTTTCTGAGATCCTAAGTGCAAGTGGCCCACTATTTATTAATTAATCTGACTCTGGAGACATCCTTGTACGAATCACTCGAAAGCTACAAGTGTCCCACCTGATAATCCACTATTTAGATTAAAAAATAAATAAAAAATCTCGAAAGTGGTGTATGCCTCGTCCGATTCTCACATGCTAATTGATCATCTCCTCCTCCACTGTGTTTTTAATTAACACAAATAATTAGCACTTGATACAGCCATTATAGAGCGTCGACACCAGCACAAGGCCCCAACTACTATCATCCATCCCATCCCTTGTGAACTTAACACTATTAAAAGAATATTACTTGGTGTTAATAGACTCCTTTAGGAGAAAAATCCAAATATATATAGAGCCTTTTGATTACCTAGTTTCCTTTTGCAAATCATTGCAAACAAAAGCATCATCAGTGAGACTGGTTTCAAATACTACATCTTTATTTAAGCCAAAATTTATAGCAGTTGACTGTATTAGTGAACTCTTATTCATATTTGAAAAATACTAAAACATCCACAATGAACATCTACAATAAAAAAGATTTTAAGTACTACATTTTAATTTTAGTCAAATTTAAAATTTTATAACACTTGAAGACTGCAGTGGACACTTGTGTATTGCTAAAAAAAGCTACAAAACACTCCATATTTGGAGTATCTCATAGATCTTTTATATTAATTGTCGGGTCTATCAAAAGTAACCAAACAGAAAAAAAAACAAAAAGAGAGAAAAAAGAGAAGAAAAATCTTACTAAATAGAGAAGGAAAATAAAGAGGAAAAAGAGGAAGAAAAAAGAGAAAACTTATTTGGAATGTACCATTGTGTGCCAAAATCAAGAAGATACTCCAAAACTAGTATTTTTTACACTTTTTAATAATTTAGAATATATGTTTGGAGTGTCCCCACAGTGGATGCTCTCCAAATTTCAAGCGTGTCATAGCAAGTAAATAGTAAGAACATCCACAGTGGGAACACTCCACACCATACTCCAAACTTTTTTAGAAATAGTACAAATTAATGCTTTTGGAGTGTCCATTTTATATCACACTTCAAATAATACACCAAATTCATACTCCAAATTAAACTCCCTTTTTTTCTCTTTTTTTTCTTCTCATTTTTTTCTTAATTAATATTTTTTTCTTCTTCCTTCTTTTCCCTTCTGGTGGGTTCAGTTGAGTTACTGTTCACTAGCTATGACACACTTAACATTTAAAATATATTTTGGATTGTCAGCATTTTTAAGTGTGGGCGCAATAGCCCACTTCAGCCTCCAAGTGCTACAAATTTTGACTAAGCAAACATGTAGTACTTGAAACTAGTTCCACCGTGGATGCTCTAAACCAACTGTACCCACAAGCAAGAAAAATAAAAAAGATAAAAGAGGGAGGTAAAAAGAGAGGTTAATTTGGAGTATGAATTTGGTGTGTTATTTGAAGTGTAACATCGTATGTAATTATCAATAAGACTATCCAAAAGTAGTAATTTACACTATTTCCAAAAAAATGTAGTATGATATGGAGTGCCTCCACTGTGGATGCTCTAAGGGGAGTTAAGAACAATTCTCTAATGTCTCGTTTGTTTCACGGAAAGGAAAGAAAATACAACACTAATTTTTATCTGAAGTAAAAAAATTGGTATATTTGTGCATTAGAAAACAAGTTTAGAAAAATTGTTAAGAGAGGAATAGAACGTCAAAAAATTTGGCGTGGAGGGATAGAGCGGGATTACCATGTCAAAAATACTGACATTCTCGGCCAAAAATTTTGGGCCACGCCCAAAAGTTTGACGTCCCATTGATCCACCCACCACCTCGAAGACCCCCCCTCCCCCCGACCGACTTCTTGGAGACTGACCCAGACTCCTTGAAGACTCCCCCCTCCGAACTCCTTGAAGCCTCCCCTTCCTCCCCTCCCTCTCCACATCTATAAAAATCTGTCTCCCTCCCCTTAGAAGACACACAGCTGCTGTCACGACCCGCACCCGGTTATTCGGACACGAGTGCGTGGGCACGTCCAGCCTACGCCGCAGTGTCGGCGGTAGTACGCTGTCTAGGTCATTTCTGGGGTCAAAAAAAGCATCTATCTCATCCACAATAATGAACATGTAAGAATAATCACAGGAAATAGGAATGCTAAGATTTCATAATATTTAATCTGTGACAACCAATCCACAGTTAATACAAGCCAGAAGATAAATCGGGGACAAACCCGAGTATATGCTGAAAAGGAAAGAATAAGCAGCTACAGCTAACTGATCCACAGAAGTAGCCTCCTGGGGGAAACTGGCTCCTCATGTGCGTTACCTGCTAACTCATAGTGGCCATAATAGGTAGGGGCAAAGTTCTCATCATCGCCTAAAACAACGGATCCAGTCAGAAAAGGAGCAAAGTACACAATGCACAACAAGATTAAACTAAATATTCATGACAATTAAAAAGAACTGACAGGTATCATGTTGAGGATATGTATAAATAAATAGTAACAATAACTAAGAGTTAATTGCTGTAAGACAGGGACATGAGTAAAACAGGAACAAGGTGACAGGAAAAATGAACTACAACCAGACAATAGGAACTGTAACAAAACAAGAAACTATGTGTGTGAACTTGTGTATTTAGAATACCTAGTTGGCATGTAGGGGTCTGTAAGGTTAAATCGGCCGTCATGAACGGCTATTAAACAGGAATAATCGAGATCCGGCTGAGGTACAGTCGTGTACCAACAGCTATTAAACAGGACAAGGGTCAGGGTAAACTACATGCCTTTCAGTATTCTCCCACCCGACACGAAAGCAAGACATGAAATCCAGTATTCAAGACATGAAATCCAGTATTATATATTACGTGTAATCATCAAGGATACTGGTAGAGCAGGGAATTAACTATCACAATATGAAGATTAAACTTGAAGTGCAGGTACTTGCCTGTTGTTTGGATCCGATTAATAGTTCTTCGGGAAAATATCCAGAGATGAGTCCAAATGCAGAAATAAATATTACCATCACGCTCAGAAGATGTCAAATAGCTAGAAACGCATGTCCTTGGGTCCAATTTGGAGACAAGGGCAAAAACGACAGTTTCGGGTCAAAACGGGGTCCGCCGGTGGGCCCACTTTGCACCGAAAAACGTGTCCGGGTCAAAGGTCTCCAAATTCACCAAACTTAGTGTCAATAGGTCAGGAACGCGGATACGAACCCAACGGAACTTCCAGATTTGGATTCCGATGAGCCGAACACAAAATCGCCCGTCGAGCGGGGCCTGTGGGGCCCACGACACGCGATTTCGTCAACGTTCTCAGAATCGAACCAAACTTGACCCACAGGACCAGCGTATCGCTACGAGTCCGATGGCGCAAGTTTTGTCTCGATCTGACGAGTGTGCACGAAGTTAGGGTGAATTGCAAAAAAGGCGGATACGGGGCGATGTCCGCGGATACGCGTTGATTCCGGTGTGCACGCACACCCAAATCAGCTTCCACGAAAACTCACACGTCCGTATCGACGATGCGCACGTATCTGTGAAGACCGCACGCGACCAAGTCATCCCGTTTGGCGGGGCGTACTCAGTTCCGGGGTGAAACAGGGTCTGGTTTTTCCTGTTTTTGGATCGCGGTGTGCGATCACCACAGGACGCGATGCCCCGAACAGTTTATCCGGACACCGAGAGGGTCATACAGGCTTCACAACGCAATTTACGGAATTGAAAACAGAGCTACGGACAAAAAGTTACACGCACCTGAAGGGGACCCGAAAATCGGGGTCTGACACGTGTCCGATACGACACAGGACACTGTGTCCTGTGTCTCGTGTCCGACACAGGGAGGGGAATTTGGGAATTAGGGTTTGGGGATTTGGCCGGAGGGCGGCGTGGCGCACGGCGGCGAGGCGGAGGCGACCGAGGTCGGCCGGAGGCGCGCGGCAGGCGGCACGGCTGCTGCTGTCCCTCGCTGCTGCGGCCTGCTGCTGACGTTGACGGCGCTCGACGGCGCCGGAGGAGAAGAGGAGGAGGGAGGAAGAGGGTAGCTGCAGCGGCGGCGTCCGGCGGCTGGGCGAGGTGGCTGGGGTGGCTGACGGTGGAGGCTCGACGGCCGGGGGGCTTTAAATAGGGGAAAGGGGGCGGGGCCGAGCGGGGGAGGCGCCGGGTGAGGCGGTGACGTGGGGGGGGGGGTCGTCGGCCGGGGAGTGCGGGCTGGGAGGCGACGTGGCCGCGGGCGGGGCGGCAGCCGCAGGAGGCGGCGGGGGAATCGGGCAGTCGTGGGGAGAGGGTCAGGCGGATCCGGGTCCGGGCGGGTCGGGTTCAAGCGGACCCGACCCGACCCATTAGGGTTTGGGCCGGAGGGGACTGGGCCGGGTGTCGGGCCGGGCCGAGCGGGCTGGGCTTGGGCCGGAAACAAAATAATAATAATAATAATAATAATAAAAACAATAATAAGAATAATAATAATTATTTATTTAATTAATTAATTAAAATAGTTTTTAGGCATTTAAAAATAGGTCCGAGGCCCAAAAAAATTCAGAAAAATTACCCTAAGTCCAGTTTTTTAATTTTACACCCAAAAATATTATTTTCATAATATTTTAATATTATTTATTGCCAATTAAAAATCATTTATTAATTAAAAACCTTGATTTTAATTACAGAAAATTCCAGAAAATTGAGAAAAATTCAAGATTTAATAATTTGAAAATTCAGGGGGTTTACAACCTACCCAACTTACAAAAATTTCGTCCTCGAAATTTAAAATTAAGCCATACTCTGTTAACCCTTCATGTACATCAATCGCAATCTCCTTGCGATAATTTAAATTCTAATCATGTCCACTGCAATCACTTCAAGGCTAAGACGACTACTTGTTCCAATCAAAATTCAACCTATGGTTATTACTTCTTACTTCCTCAAATTATCCACAAGCAGATTTTTAATTTTTAGTCCATATAGTATTTTCAAGATGACCTTGCCCCACGATTCGAATTATCATAATTCCTCTAGAAGTGATTCGAGTCCAACAATATTTGTATGTTTCAGCCCTTTTAAATTATATTCACATCCTCAATATTCCAACTAGGTAGTCCAACCATCAACTTTTAAATTCTTAATTCAAATCATCAAATTAAAAAATAATTTAAGTGTAGTCCACCAATGTTCAAGTCTGAATTACATCCTCTAAATTCAAGTTGACGATTTTACTCTCATTATTCAAAATTAAATCATGTACCTAGGATGTAACTATTGGGTCCTCGATATCAATTCATTAATCATCTTAGTCACTCCTCTAAATTTTCAAAAAATTAGAATGGCTTGCTTCTTCCAATCTAACCTTACTCGGTCACAATCCAAAGGACATTCCCCTCGAGTTGACAATTGCATAGCTACCCAACTTAGAGTTTACCCATTCATCACAAAAGACTATATACCTTAAGAAAATATTCCTTAATATGGTTACTCATGTCATTCAATCCTCAAAATTTCAACGCCGATCATATCACATATGATATGTCCTCAATTACGAAAGGTTAGTCCTCAAGTATGTGATCGGCCTAAGTGGCATATCTAGTACTATCTATGTATCAAACTTATACCAAGCACATGATTTCGTCTTCCCGAAATAAGGGAAGACGAGGATCAATAATAAAGAGTTCAAGGGTGGGGTGATAGAACAGAAGTATAGGGATCAAGGCGTTTAAAGAATTCTAGTAGGATTTGTCAGGCGGTTATGGATTGAGGTTCTATTCTGGTAGTCATTTATTCGCATGCTCGTATTAGTTTAGTTATGTAACTGATACGATATGCTCAGCATGTCTAGGTCAAGTATATTTGTCTACTAATCACTACGTATCTCAATCCACGTAAAGTAGTCGTGCGAAGTGCGAATCAAAATGCACTAAGGTTGATCAGACCGTAATACACTGATTCTGAACAGACACTTGTATTAGTGTACGCGTCCAATAATACACGTGTCATGAACAAGCTTGATAAAGAGTAAGCTTGCAAAACTAGGCTATAGAATAGCAGCATAAACAAAGTACATCAAAATTAAATGCGCTAGATGATGATGAAAGGAGGTACAAAATTTAAATTCACATAATAAGCAAAATAACAGAAGACTCTACAATCTCTACAGTTATTAAATATAAAAGCATACCAGGTTATTAGCAAGTTCAAAATTACTAGGTTGGGGCTGAGGTCATGAACCAATAGGCACAAGCTAAAATAATACTAGAAAACGGTATCTACGAATCACTTACGTGCATTAGTGACTCTAAGAGTCTGCACGTTCTCCACGGTCATCGCGTAAGCTTGTCCGTATTCTTGGAGCAGCTGCACAGTCCCTCACTTGATGTGCTGCTGATCCACAATATAGACAGACACCTAGCCTCTTTCTACAATCCTTCCAAATGTGACCTTGTTTCCGACAATAGCCACAAGTGGGAGCTCGTTGGTTCTGCCCTTGGGTTGGATTCATCTGTGGTCGTTTTGCCGCTCTTTCCTGCTGTGCTTGGTCTGGTGCTGACGCATACGGCCGCTTCCGGCTAGACTCGATCCTTGTGGTGCACTCCACAGGTCGTGCTGCAGTAAGGACGTTCTCGTCGAAGGTAATTGCATTTGAACTGCTTGGCTTCCGTGACTCCGAGCTAATTCTGTCGATGAAGTTCTCCGCTTGGTTTTGCTGAGCTTCTTGTTGAACCTTCTGATAGGCTTACATCATCACGTAGAACATTCGGAACATTTGTTGTTCGTCCATAGGCGGTCCCAGTGGGAAGGAAGGCATCGGTGGAGTAGGCTGCGTCGAGGGTGGAACGTCATCTTGGTGGATTCTTGAGGCAGGCTGACTTGCTTGACTGCCTTGTGATGATTGGACGACTGGCATCACATTGTCTTCTTGGGTAACCACAACGGCTTGTGGTATTTTTGCATGAGCCTCGTTGCTGGCTGGTGGGTCCATTTCCCTGCATTCAAAATAACCGATAAGAGGCGCACAGAAATCAAAGCAGGATGCAAGTCAATAAAATGATTTGAAACCGATATGAATATCAAGAATGATTCAATCAAGTGGATGAGCTTTTCCTAAAAATCCTCAATCTTATTGCAGGCCTGTTCGGTCCCTATGTTGAAACCGAACAATTTAGTCGTGACCTGCATAGGCCACCACAAAAACGTGTCACGACCCGCACCCGGTTATTCGGGCACGAGTGCGTGGGCACGTCCAGCCTACGCCGCAGTGTCGGCGGTAGTACGCTGTCTAGGTCATTTCTGGGGTCAAAAAAAAGCATCTATCTCATCCACAATAATGAACATGTAAGAATAATCACAGGAAATAGGAATGCTAAGATTTCATAATATTTAATCTGTGACAACCAATCCACAGTTAATACAAGCCAGAAGATAAATCGGGGACAAACCCGAGTATATGCTGAAAAGGAAAGAATAAGCAGCTACAGCTAACTGATCCACAGAAGTAGCCTCCTGGGGAAAACTGGCTCCTCATGTGCGTTACCTGCTAACTCATAGTGGCCATAATAGGTAGGGGCAAAGTTCTCATCATCGCCTAAAACAACGGATCCAGTCAGGAAAGGAGCAAAGTACACAATGCACAACAAGATTAAACTAAATATTCATGACAATTAAAAAGAACTGACAGGTATCATGTTGAGGATATGTATAAATAAATAATAAAAATAACTAAGAGTTAATTGCTGTAAGACAGGGACATGAGTAAAACAGGAACAAGGTGACAGGAAAAATGAACTACAACCAGACAATAGGAACTGTAACAAGACAAGAAACTATGTGTGTGAACTTGTGTATTTAGAATACCTAGTTGGCATGTAGGGGTCTGTAAGGTTAAACCGGCTGTCATGAACGGCTATTAAACAGGAATAATCGAGATCCGGCTGAGGTACAGTCGTGTACCAACAGCTATTAAACAGGACAAGGGTCAGGGTAAACTACATGCCTTTCAGTATTCTCCCACCCGACACGAAAGCAAGACATAAAATCCAGTATTCAAGACATGAAATCCAGTATTCTATATTACGTGTAATCATCAAGGGTACTGGTAGAGCAGGGAATTAACTATCACAATATGAAGATTAAACTTGAAGTGCAGGTACTTGCCTGTTGTTTGGATCCGATTAATAGTTCTTCGGGGAAATATCCAGAGATGAGTCCAAATGCTGAAATAAACATTACCATCACGCTCAGAAGATGTCAAATAGATAGAAACGCCTGTCCTTGGGTCCAATTTGGAGACAAGGGCAAAAACGACAGTTTCGGGTCAAAACGGGGTCCGCCGGTGGGCCCACTTTGCACCGAAAAATGTGTCCGGGTCAAAGGTCTTCAAATTCACCAAAGTTAGTGTCAACAGGTCAGGAACGCGGATACGAACCCAACGGAACTTCCAGATTTGGATTCCGATGAGCCGAACACAAAATCGTCCGTCGAACGGGGCCTGTGGGGCCCACGACACGCGATTTCGTCAACGTTCTCAGAATCGAACCAAACTTGACCCACAGGACCAGCGTATCGCTACGAGTCCGATGGCGTAAGTTTTGTCTCGATCTGACGAGTGTGCACGAAGTTAGGGTGAATTGCAGAAAAGGCGGATACGGGGCGATGTCCGCGGATACGCGTTGATTCCGGTGTGCACGCACACCCGAATCAGCTTCCACGAAAACTCACACGTCCGTATCGACGATGCGCACGTATCTGTGAAGACCGCACGCGACCAAGTCGTCCCGTTTGGCGTGGCGTACTCAGTTCCGGGGTGAAACAGGGTCTGGTTTTTCCTGTTTTTGGATCGCGGTATGCGATCACCACAGGACGCGATGCCCCGAACAGTTTATCCGGACACTGAGAGGGTCATACAGGCTTCACAACGCAATTTACGGAATTGAAAACAGAGCTACGGACAAAAAGTTACACGCACCTGAAGGGGACCCAAAAACCGGGGTCTGACACGTGTCCGACACGACACAGGACACTGTGTCCTGTGTCTCGTGTCCGACACAGGGAGGGGAATTTGGGAATTAGGGTTTGGGGATTTGGCCGGAGGGCGGCGTGACGCACGGCGGCGAGGCGGAGGCGACCGAGGTCGGCCGGAGGCGCGCGGCAGGCGGCGCGGCTGCTGTTGTCCCTCGCTGCTGCGGCCTGCTGCTGACGTTGACGGCGCTCGACGGCGCCGGAGGAGAAGAGGAGGAGGTAGGAAGAGGGTGGCTGCAGCGGCGGCGTCCGGCGGCTGGGCGAGGTGGCTGGGGTGGCTGACGGTGGAGGCTCGACGGCCGGGGGGCTTTAAATAGGGGAAAGGGGGCGGGGCCGAGCGGGGGAGGCGCCGGGTGAGGCGGTGACGTGGGGGGGGTCGTCGGCCGGGGAGTGCGGGCTGGGAGGCGACGTGGCCGCGGGCGGGGCGGCAGCCGCAGGAGGCGGCGGGGGAATCGGGCAGTCGTGGGGAGAGGGTCAGGCGGATCCGGGTCCGGGCGGGTCGGGTTCAAGCGGACCCGACCCGACCCGTTAGGGTTTGGGCCGGAGGGGACTGGGCCGGGTGTTGGGCCGGGCCGAGCGGGCTGGGCTTGGGCCGGAAACAAAATAATAATAATAATAATAATAATAATAAAAACAATAATAAGAATAATAATAATTATTTATTTATTTAATTAATTAATTAAAATAGTTTTTAGGCATTTAAAAATAGGTCTGAGGCCCAAAAAAATCCAGAAAAATTACCCTAAGTCCAGTTTTTTAATTTTACACCCAAAAATATTATTTTCATAATATTTTAATATTATTTATTGCCAATTAAAAATTATTTATTAATTGAAAACCTTGATTTTAATTACAGAAAATTCCCAGAAAATTCCAGAAAATTGGAAAAAATCCAAGATTTAATAATTTGAAAATTCAGGGGGTTTACAGCTGCCACAATCCTCTTCCCTCCTCTCATTTACATATAGTAGTAACTTATTCCTCCTTCTTCTGTTCTCACATTTACAGCAAACAACGAAGACCATAGAAGGTAATATTAATATTGTTAATTTTAAATTTGTACTTATTTAGTTAGAAATAATTTTATAGTTATTAGATTAGAAATAAATTTGATATAATTTAGTAAGAAATATATATTAGTAGGTAATTATAGTTTTGTGTAATTTTTTAGATGGAAAACCAAAATGACGGACGTATGCCTGGTGGGCCGCTATTGACATCATTATTCAGCAACGTGAAAACCACTTATGTAAAAAATATTCGAAAGCTAGGTAATTTTTTAAATCTTAAGTATGCTAGTTAATTTTTTGTCTTCACATAATTATAATATATATATATATATATTTGGAACCCAGGAGCGCGGAGAGTGGTAGAAGCAGCGAAACTACCATATATGGGAGCTAAATACAGCCCAAAAGTCTTTGGTGGGTTCATTTGGGTTCAACTATGTAGATAGTGTTAGATATTTAAGCCACGATGTTCATCTAATTTTAAGTCTCGCTGAGCGTTGGTGGCCTGAACGTAACACTTTACAACTGTCCGTTGGCGAGATGACTGCCACACTGTAGGACGTGGCCAATATACCAGGGTTACATATTACAAGTGACCATATATATTTTGATCCACAGTTAAGTGCATCTACTCTGATCAGAAGATATCTTGGTGTTACGGTTCCATCAAATATTGGAGATAACAAATTTGTGAAGTTGACATGGCTTCGTGGCAACTTTATGGATTTAAATCGCACTATTAACGACGACATTGATGTAGATGAATTAAGGGTATGTAATTTAACGTAAATATTTATTTATCATTTAATATATATTAGTGCTAGTGCTTACTAATAAAAATAATATTTGTAGATAATTCATTGCACTAGAGCATATTTGCTATCTTTATGTGGTTCAATGCTATTTTCAGACGCAACTGAAAATATGATAAATGTAGGACTTTTGTCAATCTTGGATAATTTAAAAGAACCCACTCGTCATACATGGGGAGCTGCTACTTTAGCACATTTATATGCAAGTTTGACACAATTTGTGGGTTCAGACTCTTACAAGAATATTTATGGATGTATGACACTACTTCAGGTAATAATAGACTAGGCTACGTGCTCGGCATAGTCGGTGGGGAGTTCGTTCGGCTTATCCAAAATTTTCCCTTTCGGGTTTAGATTTGGTGACACATCCGATGGTTTGAGTTCTCCCGAAGTTTTAACCGAGAATGACCCGAATTACAGGCCTTAATTTCTAGGCTGGAAAACGGAGGGAGTAACTTTTAGTCCCGAAAGTTTGAGCTAAGATTATTATATTATTTATTAATTTATTTTCTACTAATACCATGTTATTTCTATTATAGGTCTGGGCCTACGAGCATTTCTCTATTGGTAGGCCTATTTTCAGCATTATTAGTGATGTTGGAATCTTTTCGCTTGGTTTACGATGGCCCACAAAAGTAGTGGATCAAGTTCACTGTTTATACATGTCATTATCAATTTATCGTGACCAATTTGACATACTACAGAATAGTAAGGTAATAATTTAATTATCTTGTCAATTGCGTTAAGTTATCATCGTAGTCAAACATCGTAACAATTTGATACATTGTCAATAAATAGGTTAAGTGGATACCATATACATTTGAAGATGATGCTCCACCAATAAAGCGAACATCTTACGATCTCAGTTTGTATAGATCTTTTATTATATATGACCGGTTAACCATGTATCATCTGGCAGACCGTGTTCTTCGACAATTCGGGATGACCCAAGTAATTCCCTCTGATCCACCTACTATGAGTTATGGAATAGTCGATATAAGCATTATAGTGTGTGAAATGTGTCTCCCCTAATAGCATCTCCGGATGACTGTAAGTTCTAACTTACTACTTAATTCGATTGATTAATTATCACTATTGTGCTAACATTTTGTTCACATTTTGCATACATGGGTGACTTTGCTTATAGGCAATGGTGGGGATGACCTCGTATGGGCAATAGAATATACAGATTTGAAGAACCAATGTTCAATTATAGAGCCGTAGATGATTCTAGTTTACGTGCTTTTGTTGATGGCGTAACTGCATTGGTATGACTTCATTACAAGTTAAAAATTACATATACTTATATATTATATAAATTTTAATTCATTACAGGTTAAAAATTACATATACTTATATATCATATTTCAGAGTGGTGTATGCGGACAATATTTACATGAACCAGAGAGATATCCCCCCAACCATTATTGAGTGCTTATACAAGATCTTGTGACTTGTGTCGATCGTTTGGGTCTTGGACGGGAACCGGACATGCCTCCATTACACACACGTATCCCACCAGATTATCCAACCGACACTGTTAGTCGGAGACAGTCCCGTCGTCATAGGAGGGATGGTGGAGAAGGCACTAGCCAGCCTACTGCTGGGGAGGGCACTAGCTGCCAGTACGCTGGGAATGGCACTAGCCAGCAATACGCTGGGGAGGGCACTAGTCAAGACTACTCGACTACATCATCTATGGAATACTATACACAGTTTTTATCAACTGCATCGACACCGGTGCCTACCCAGACTCAAGAGTGGGAGGAGGAGGAGGAGGCCGATGAGGAGGAGGAAAGCTTTTCTTGGTAGATAAAGGATTTTCTTATTTACATGTTTGATTTGTAACAATGTTTGAAATAAAAAACAATTTAAATTTTTAAATAAAAAATATTGTCAATTTTTTTTATTTGGAATTACAATATTTGTAAGTTTGTAATAAAATAATGTTTGATGATGAAAGTTATAACAAGCTCATTTGGCTGACTTGTACATCTTCTTTTGTTGTGTCTCATTGCACCACAATTACTGCAACGAAGTTCCCTTGTCGATGATTTCCAGGATTTGATGCGCTTCTTCTTTGGTCTTTCGGCTTTGCGTCGTATATCCGGTACTCCTATTTCTCCTCTAACCAAATGAGCTTGAATCTTGTAGGGAACTGTAATTGGTTCCATCTTTGGTTCGTATACACTTCTCAACTTCTCCGTAGAAAATATTACATGATAAAAATTGTCAATACTTATATTATAATATCTACACACAAAACATACATATATGCATGGTATATAAGTATGGTACCACCTAAAACATGTACGAGATCTATCGTTTAATCGTACAATATATGTTCTACTGCTTGCACGGTCTATTATTTCAAACGTATAACTATCAATACCTAATATTTTTAAATGATGCCTTTTTTTGAGAATAATGGCCATAGTGTTTAACATCTTTGGACAATAATCTATATCTATATTTTCAGCAATGTTTCTGTTTTTTTCATGAAGTATTATAATCTTGGCTCTAATACCATCGAGAAGTATTATTTTTGGTTTATCTCGTAAACTCTTAATCCAATTGTTAAAACACTCAGCAAGATTATAAGTGTTACTATCTAATCTAGGACAAGGAGCATACATAGTTATCCAATGCTCAAAACGATAATTTTTATCGTTTACACCAATAAGCCAATCGTACATTGTTATGTTCTCAACTTTAATTATTGCGAACAAATTATCTGCATCTGTCTGATTGTATGATCTAGCAAGCGAGTCTAACAAATTTTGAAATGATGGTTCTTTTGCAATATTTTTTATATTTTGTTTAAAATGTTGAATATAAAAAAATGAGAAGATTCTGAAAAAAATATTAGCATAACATGTATTAATATTTTTTTCTTATCAGATATAAATAAAATTCTACTCCAATCATTAAAGAAACTTTCAAATGACATTCTAAAAGAGTTTAAAAACCAAGACCAAGAATCACTATTTTTACCTTCAGCAACATCATAAGCAATATGATATAATTTATAGTTATGATAGTGAGCACAAGCAATAAATAAGATACCTTGATATTTAGATGAAAGAAATGTAGTATCAATACTAATAACCGGTAGACAACCCCTTAAAAATCCGTCAATGCAACTTTTAAAACAAATAAAAATTCTTTGAAAACTATTGTTCTCAGCAGTTTTAAGAAAATATCTACTACCTAGATTTGTCTCCATAATTCTAAAACAATACTCTTCGAGACTAGCATATGCCTCATCATAACTACCATTTATTTCAGCTAACACCATCTCTCTGGCCCTCCAAGCTTTAGAATAAGTAATATGTATACGATGTTCCCTAGATATATCTTTAACAATTTGTGATGCATTATGTGACTGGTTATCTCTAAATATATCAAGTATACAGGTCTTAACCTATGCAGCGGTAGCTAGTCGACGGCGACCTGTTGTAAGTCCAGCTAACCAAGAATGATGACTTTCTAATTGAGCAACCTTAACTATTTTTCCAAATCCAATAGATTTGGCACATACTGTCCAATTACAATTCGGTTGATCACAAGTATATAGAATTTTACGAGCATTGTTCATAGTACTAGCTGAACAACTAAAATTGCCTTGAATTGCTACATTACTTATATAACTTCTAAATTTAGAATGGTTAGGGAATTACTTTTCGAGTAATAATTTAGAAGGGGTAACATTATCAACATCATCATCTACCTCATAATCTACATTTTTAATTAAATCATCACTATTGTCGTCGTCATCGTCATCATCATCATATGATGAATGATCTTCTTGGACAAATGGAATAACTTGTTGAGAAGAACTAGCACCCAAACTAACATGCTGGTTGTCACGCCCCAGTCCCAAATTATCGAGGGACTAGCCACGTGGCAATGGCCAGCAGCACACACCGATGGACAAACCCCATTTAATGGATCCATCGGGGCGTACTTAAGCTGTAATACAACAATAAGGGTCTACTAATCTCATCCACAAAATGAATATATCAATATCAACAAAAGGAAACAATATCATCATCAAATCACAATTAAATCAATCGGGGAACAACCCGATAACAAGTCTGATACAATTGTCAAGATACAGAAATAAAGATAACAACAACAAATACTGAGTATGGATAAAGCATATACTCAGAAGATATCCTCGGTGATCACTCGTCTTCTGGATCTGGTACTGCTCCAGTGCCTGCTCCTATTCCTGCTCCTGCTAATGCTCATGTCCCGTATACCTCGGGATCGATCTCGTCTGCTAATCCTGGGGACATAATCCTGATCCAGGTCCTCAGGGGACATAGCAAGGTACAAAATAACTCAAGCCAAGATAAATGCAGTACAGCAATAAATGAATCAAAATAGGGTAAACTATATAACCAGCTAAGTGATATGCAAGATGAGAGCATCACTAGAACTCAGGCTGAGATCACTACAAGCTCTGTGTCGGAGAGCCGGTAGTAGTGATATCATGTGGTTGTCTAGCTCGGAGAGAGACTAAGACGCCGGCATAATATAATCAACCTGTAGCCTGTGTATCTTTTCTCCACCCAATGTAATCATACGTCTCATGTCCACAATGTCCCATATCCATACCACGCAGGATTATAACTAATGCATCCAGTTATATAATATCTAAGGAAAAGAATATGTCATGAAACCTGTAACCTATACAGAATCACCATGAGTATCTCAGAAAGATTATGTCTCATGAATAGTATCAGGTGTCCTGAGGTATGTCGTATTTGATAATGCAAGCACGAGAAGTATAGGGTCTCGGTATCCATGTCTAGGTGACGTTACACAACTCCGCGTACGGGGTTGGCACCCGACTATTAATCGGACGCTAAGTAAAGTCACACGGTCCTAGGTTAAGCATGTACAACAGATAAATAAGTCAAAAAAATATGTAACAAGAACTGCAATGTTGGCAAGGTACACTTGCCTGATGTTTGGTTTCCAACTGTTGTTCTGGTACTCGTGAAATCTCCAGGAACGTCTTCGGATGCTGAAACAAACATTATCATTATGCTCAGAAGATATCAAATAGCTAGAATTGCCTGTCCTTGAGTCCAATTTGGACACAAGGGCAAAAGTGACAGTTTCTAGTCAAAGCGGGGTCCACATGTGGCCCACTTCGCACCGAAAAATATGTCAGGAACAATGGTCTCCAAATTCGTCAAACTTAGTGTCAACAAGTCCAGAACGATGATACAAACCCAACGGAACTTTCAGAATTGTATTCCGATGAGCCGATCACAAAATCGCCCGTCAAGTGGAGCCGTGGAGCCCACGATACGCAATTTTGTCAACGTTCTCAGAATCGAACCAAACTTGGATCACAGGACCTTCGTATTGCTACGAGTCCGATGTCGTAAGTTTTGTTTCGATCCGACGTGTGTACACGAAGTTACAACGAGTTCCAGAACAGGCCGATATAGGGCGTTGTCGGCGGATACGCGTTGATTCCGGTGTGCACGCACATCCAAATCAACTTCCGCAAAATTCTACACGTCCGTATCAACGGCGCGCACCTTTCGGTGAAGTCCGCACACGACCAAGTCGTCCCGTTTGGCGGGGCGCACTCAGTTTCGCGGAAAAATAGGGTGTTATTTGTTTCTATTTTTGGATCGCAGTTCACGATCGCCACAGGACGCGACACACCGAGCGGTTTGCACGGACATCGAGAGGGTTACGCAGCCTACGTGTCACAACAGACAGGACGGAAAACGGGGCAGCATGGAGAGAGAAAAAAGCTACCTGAAGAGGGCTACGCAGAACTGTGTTTCTCGTGTCCGCGAGACGACAAGACACACCCCGACACAGTGTTAGGGTTAGGGTTTTGCTGCTCGAGTACGCCGGAGCTGGAGGCGGCCGGAGGAGCTCGCCGGAGTTGCTCGTGGAGGAAGGCGGAGGGCGGCGCTGCTGCGGCGAGGTTGGGGCGGAGCTCAGGGCGGCTAGGGCGGCAGGGAGAGGCGGCGCTGGAGGCTGATGGAACTCGGGGGCTGGCCGGGGACGATGGCTGGGGTCGTCGACTCCGGTGGCGGAGGAGAGCAGGAGGAGGAGGCTAGGGGGAAGCGGCTGGGGAGAGGCGGCGCTGGAGGCTGATGGAACTCGGGGGCTGGCCGGGAACGGCGGAGCTAGGGCACACGAGGGCGGTGGCGAAGCGTGGTGGCGGAGGGCTGGTGGAGTCGGGCTTTTATAGGGCGGGGGAGAGGGAGTGGGCGCCGGGTGAGGCGGAGCCGAGGGGGTCGTGGCCGGAAGAGGCGGAGCGGGCGGTTGGCCGCGGGCGAGGCGGAGCAGGCGTGGCCGGAAGACGCGGGCGGCCGGAAAACACGGGGTTCGGGGGTTCGGTTGAGCGGGTCGGGCCGGGTCGGGTCGGGCTGGGTAGGTAGGACCCGACCCGTTAGGGTCAGGCCGGTTCAGGCCGGTCCAGTTCGGTTGGACCGGTTTCAGCCCGGTTCAACCCGGTTTCAGCCCGGTTCAACCCGGTTTGACTTGGTTTTAATTAAAATAGGGTTTTTAGGTCTTTAAAAATTGTTCTGGGGTCCAATAAATTCCAGGAAAATTATCCTATGTCCAATATTTTATTTTACATCCAAAAAATATTATTTTTATAATATTTTAATATTATTTATATCATTTAAAAATTGATTAAAATAAAAAAACCTTAGTTTTAATCCCAGAAAATTACAGAAAATTGTGTAAAATTGCTTTTAAAAATTCCTGAAAAATCAGGGGGTTTACATTGGTTTTTAGAAAAATATTCATTATTTCTATTATCTAATGTTGGTGCTACTTGAATAACATATATATTTATATACCATGATTGTGAATTATTCTCAAGAATAAAATTTCATGAATCTTCACCATCTATCAAAAAATATCTAGAACCAGAAATAGACTTCAGAATAAATTCATAACGAACAAAACAACGTTCAATAATAAGATTATGCAAATATTCGTAAGTTATATTCTGATAAATAAAAAAAATTGAGTTTCTCCTACTTCGTAATCTAACCCGTTTAGTGTACCTCTGTGAGAGCATACTATTTTTACGCTACGATCCATGAAGGGTTGTACTGCTACACGCTGAGAAAATTTTTTGCTAGTGGCTGGAAATACTTCTGCTAGAGGCTTAGAATTTTGTGGGAGGTGTGAGAGGTAGAGAGTGGTAAATTGTGTTGAGTGAGAATGAGAGTGAGGTTGTTGTTAAGTGAGAATGAGATTGAGGTCGGAATTGCTGCGGTATAAATAGGTGAATTGTGGGTGAACGTTAGACTTCGCACGTCAAATATATTGGCGAGTTACTAGTCGTTGGATACTCAACGTTCATTTACCTAGTCGTTGGATACCCCAATGTGATCGTTACCACAGCCCGTCAATAATTTTGGCGTGTCCACCAAATTTTTTGGTAGAGAACGTCAAACATTTTGACGTATAAATATGACACGTCAATAATATTGACGTGTTCTTCTTGTTTGTTATGACATGCCAAATTTTTTGACGTTCTATCCCCCCTTCACAATTGTTCTAAACTTGTTCTCTTACGCACAAATAACTCAAATTTTTTTTACTTCAGATAAAAATTCCTGAAAATACAATTCTTGTTCTCTTTTTTCTTTGAAAAATTGTAATTATTTTTTTATTTTATTTTTCAGTGTTTGAAAAGGTAAACGAGACGTCGACAAAAGTAATGGACCCATCTGAAAGGAACCCTTTCAATTAGTCTTCTACTAAAAAAAAATTCAATCATGAAACCACTTACAAAACTATGTATGGGTTTGGTGGACTCAGTCTAAAACAAAATAAAAAAATAAAAAAAAATCCAATCTAGTCCAAGTTATCGCAACCTAGTTCAAGTCTTATCTTAGCATAGTCCAATTATCGAATCTACATACAATAGTCCATTGCTAAAAAAAAAAAAAAAAAACAAAACAAAACAAAACAAAACAAAAACAAAAACAAAAACAAACTTTCAATTCAATCCAGGACAACTCCAATTTTCTAATTCCAAAAAGGTTACTAATTTGAGCAAGCTTAGGTATTGTGGCTTCACAAGTTATTCATATATGACTAATTTGAGCAAGCTTAGGTATTGTGATTTCGCAAGTTATTCGAAGTTATTCATAGATGACTAATTTGAGCAAGTTTAGGTATTGTGACTTCGAAAGTTATTCTTAGATGGTGTGGATGAATTTGAGAGAAAAGAAAATTAAAATAATTATTTTTTCTTGTTTGGATGACAAAAAACGTAAAAATAATAATAATAGTTTTTTTTATTTGTAGAATAAAAATATAATTATTGTTTACCCATTGACTTTTTCAAATAAAAATAGTATTTTATTTTATATTTACATTTTAGGAGTAGTTGGGTAAATTTTTTCAAGAATTTCTTCTCTCTCTCCAATTTTCTCTTATTCTTGGAGAAAACATTTTAGTGAACCCACATAATTTTTTTTCTCATTTTTCTTTCCTCTTTCAAACACCCCATCAATTTTTTTATTTTCTCATATTTTTTCCATCAATTTTTTCTATTCCCACATTTTTTTTCCCCACCCAAAAATTTACCAAAGCAAACAAGTCTATGAATGATTGTTGATTTAATTATACATACAAAACTTCAACTTCAAAACTTTTTTTCCTGTCTGTTTTATATTTTAATGGGTATCGCTTTCTTGTACTTTTCCCCTTTGTAAGTTGGTAAGACTTTATAATGATCAGCAGAGAACTGTAAATTAGGACAAACCTATTTGAAGTATTAGTATATAGCTGACTTTCCAATTTCTAAGTTACCAAGAAATTGTATGTAGAAATTTCTTAGAGAACTGGAATTTTCCAATGACGGGACCTCGTCTAAGTTGCTCTGATATCAAAAACTAGTTATTTTTGGTAATAAAGGTATAAGACTTGTTTGTTTTCTAAAACCATTGTTTGAAGATTGGTTTCCCTTGGCCACAAATGCTGAATCTACATTTAATAGATATGAAGTGGGCCTCTTTCTTAGGTTGCTATTTTTTCAAGGTGTATATTGTCCGGACAATCGGGAACCCAGTTTGGGTCTAGTCTGGTCAAATACGGTTTGGGTCAGTCTTGATCCGGTCAACAGATCGAATCGGTCCGGCCCACTAAGACTCCAGATTCGGATTGGGTTTAAATTTGGGACCCGATAGTCCGGTCCGGTCCAGTTCAGTCCAGTCCAGTCTAACCCGGTCAAAGATACGAGCTAAACGGGATTTGTCACAACCGATTCGGTCGGAGGCCCGATCTAGAACCCTTTTTTTACTGTTATTATGGTAAATTTTTCAAAAAAATTAAATTTTTTTTCATTTTTTTAAAATTTTTACTAGAGAGTCCTAGTTTTATTTTCATTTTTTTAATCGGGTCAATCAGGACCCGGTCAGGACCCAGACCGGTCAGACCTGACCCACTTTCAATCTGGATTCGGGTCCACGCTACGTTTGGTATTCCACGCCTCCGATCCGGTCGGCCCAGTCCGGCTTCTCTTCGTGCTAAGTTCGGTCCGACCCAGACCCGGTCAAACTCGATCAACTTTGGACCCGGTCCGACCCGATAGACACCTTGACTATTTTTTCAGATGAGCTTTTAATAATAATAAAAATATAAAACTAAACTGTAAGACCTAAAGAAAAGTGATCTTATATTTTACTGGAAATCATGTGAACGTGTTCTTTTGTCTTTTTTTTTTCACTTTTTAAATATATACTTGTATAATAATCTGTTTTGAAATAGTATAAGATATATGAACATTTAATGTAGTTGGAAGTACGTAATTATTAGTGAAAAATAATTATATTAGTGAGATGTGTAATTTATACATTTTATCCCTAATTAATATATAAAAGATTGGAAAAGAATATATTTGAAACACAAAAGTGCAACCATGAGACTGAAAGTTTTCTATTATATACAAGACATGGATATAATCTAATCTATTTTAGCAATCGTTAACTACAGTCTCATCATTCTATATTATTAATTCTTCCATTCTTCAATATTTTTGTGACCAGTGAGTACTCCACAAGTTTATATTGATATTATTCTAATGAAAAATAATATTTAGTTCGCGGTCTGTGATTGCAGTTCGTGACCGTAAATCACGTGTCAGTATCCAACTGGTTCCTCCTATTTGCTTGGGAGCTACCGTCGAAAATTCTATCAGTTGAATGCTGACACGTGATCTGTCATCACGGACTGCAGTCACGGATCGTAGACCATGTAGCAGTGTTGTATTCTAATATGTCTTCACGTGTTAGATGCTCATTTTTTGTGGGTTAAGTGTTTGATTAAGACAACAATATATATATATATATATATATATATATATATATATATATATATTTGGGAATCCAGTGAAAATGGTGAACCAAACGAGATTTGAGCATGGATGGTGGCTATGTTTTAAAGTCCATTTTAGAATTGTGATGATCATAGTTGAGGATCACACATTTACATTTTTGTTTCCTTCCAATAAATCTAAAATGGCAAAGAAAAAGGGATATTTTGACTTTAGTCCCACTTAATAAGTGGTATTTAGACTTACATCCCACTTTTTAATTTTATTAGACTTTAGTCCCACTTTTGTCACAAAAAAGTCATAAAAAATATTTGACGACGGTTTTTCGTGACAAAATAAATATTTTTTGTGACAAAAGTGGGACTAAAGTCTAATAAAATTAAAAAATAGAATGTAAATCTAAATACCACTTATTAAGTGGGATTAAAGCCAAAAAATTTCAAAGAAAAACGTCTGAATGGTAACTAATGATGGTCTTTTTCATTGATGTTGAAGTTTAGTACATTAAGGGCCAATTAACAAATAAAGTGTCATGTCTCTCCTTCTCCCCACGTCGCTCTCTTACTAAAGTGGAGGTATCTACTATTGCATCCTCATAGACTATGACATAACACCTACTTCGTGTCAGGTTATCCGCTTCCTCCCACAAATGTCCATTGCGGTGGATAGTGTAGGTTTACGGTCTATTTTCTATGAAACTAGGTTTTATTAAAATCGGAGACTAGTATTTGATAATTTTTATAGACAATGAAAATGATATTTGTAGTCTCCAGGCTAAACATAAAAATATTAATTTTTACTAGGTAACAAGAAATTGCTTTGGTGTAGTGGTTAAAGCTATGTATAGGATTGTGGAGGGCTGAGTTTGAATCTTAGCAACAGTACTATTGGAAAATTTAGTTTTAATACAATATGCTAAAAAAAATATGTTGTTTTAACACAATATGCTAAGCAATTTAATTTTTTCATGATATTTTTTTTGCTTCAGTCCCCTCTTCGAATAATTCCTAGTTCCGTTCTTGCCCACAGGTGCACAACCGGTGCACCCACAGGGTCGAGGAGGGCGTTGCCCCCGTCACCATCCCCTCCTTTAATTTCTCTGCCGTCCTCCTCCTCCTCCTCCTCCTACTACTACGTCGACGCTGTCCTCCTCCCCCCTACTGTCTCCGTCCCCCTCCGCCGCCCCCTCCGCCGCCGACGTCTCCCCTCGTCCCCCCTATTGTTCCGTCTTCCTCCGCCGCGCGGGTGCACGGACTGTGCACAGCGGGTGCCAAATAGCACGATTATATAGACAATGAGCTAGAGAAGTAAGACAATTTATGTTAACTAGTCCTATGTTTTATACTTATTACACTAACTATGCTTATTTTGAAACTAATTACATGGACCACCCCTATATTTTATATTTTTTTATGAAGAGTTATAACATTAAATACCCTTATTTTAAAGATAAAACATAAAGCAGAGGACTGGTCCATATAATTATTTTCAAAATAAAAATGATCCATGTAATACCCATGAACATAGAAAGATTAATGTATTTATTTCAATAAACTTTCAATAATTATATTAATAAACTAAAAATTGCAAGTTGCAATTTCTACTTTCACAAGGTCATGCTGTCAAAAAGCCAAATACCACCAACAAGACCTCGAGTCGAGTAATTGTAGTTACCCTTCACAAAAATGTCTAATTTTTAAAAATTGGGAAGGTAACACTAATTAAAATGGAAGATAGTAAAGATATGATTAACAATTGGGAGAATAAATACAAATTGTTGGTGTTTTTCACTTTTCTTTGGGAGTTTTAGTTCCACATTGGAAAACCACCAATGTGTATATCTCAATATATATATTTGCTTAGTACTAGTATATGTACATGGGAGTGGTGGCCAATGTGGGTTGACTTTTCTAGAGGGATTAAGTGTGAACCCTATTATAACAATCTTTATTTTTTCACCACCTTTGGGAAGTCTCCCTTAGGAGCTAAGCATGACTCAGATTCGGACTCGGGCTCAAGGGCGCAAAGTGGCGCTTTGTTGGCGCACTTAGCATTGTAGCGCAGGTGCCCATACAGCCAGGTGCGCATGCGGCCAGGAGCCCATGCGGCCCGGAACCCTTACGGGCAGGAGCGCATGCGGCCAAGTGCCCATGCGGCCTTGTGCGCATTATGCCAGGAGCCCATACAGCCAGGAGCCCATGCGTCCCGGTGCTCATGCAGGCCAGGGACCTTGCGGCCTGGAGCTATGCGGCCAAGAGCTATGCGGCCAGCAAATTAGCTTGAGCGAGTCGAGTGTGGAGGGGACATGGACTGCTGTTGGCGACTCAGTGCGGCGCATGCGGCACGTTGTTCTCTATGCCACGCCACTGCAGCTTTCGGCGCCTGGCGGCGATGTCTGCTCTGTGCAGTACAACGCGCAGGCGGCTCATGGCTCTCTGTGCCACATAGCTGCAGCTTTCGGCGCCTGACGACGCTGTCTGCTCTGTGCAGTACAGCGGCGCATGCGGCACATGCAGTCTGGTTTTTTTCTCAGGCCGCATGGGAGCTGAAATCCACTTTAAATAGAGGCTCTCCTCTTTTATTTGGTTGTTGAAAAAATTGAGAGAGAGAGAGGAATACCGAGAGCACCAGCAGAACCTGCGGCAGTAGTTAGCATCATTCTAAAGGAATATTCCGAGTGATCCGAAGGTGACCAAGAGCGTTCAAGAAGTTCTCGTGTGGACCTGCTAGATCTTGGGGACATATCGTTGTCTAGCGCGAATCTAACCTTGAGCTCTGGTGGTTTTGATCACCCCAGTTGGAGTTTCCTTCTTTGTATTTCTGTTCTTGTTCCCGTTCTTCTCGGTGTAGCGTCTGGGAACATAAATAGAAGAACAATTTTCTAACTTTTGTTATATTTGTATTTTTTTTGGGTTGTCAGTTTGTAACATGTTTCTGGTTTAGTGCTTTTGTGGGGTTGTGTGTCACTGTAGAGGAACTCTTGTGTGAATCTTAGTGCACCAACTTCTCTTTTGGAGTTTGTAGAGACGAACTCTTGTGTGAGTCTCTACTTTGTGGCTACCTCTTCTTCTTTGATCTGACATCGGGACTAACAATCTCAAGGCAAGATCCGAGTTAGAATGGACAACTGCTCAAACCTTCTCGATAGTAGCTTTCACAAGCTTGAAAAGTTTGATGACAAACACTACAACATTTGGAAGAGGAAGATCTCATTAAATCTTTGTCTTATCCAAGTTGCTTATGTGTTGGTTGATCATGAACCTGCCATTCCCGAAGATAGAGGAAAGCTTGCAGTTGGTGTGGCGCATGATGCACACTCCAAGTGGAAGAAAGACAATGAACTCTGTAGGTTGTTGATTCTCAATGCTATGGACGACTCGATGACAGAGTCCTACAGCAAGAAGGAGAAGGCAAGAGATGTCTGTGAATCTCTTGAGAATACTATAAAACTGATAAAAAAATATCTAAAATCTATCTCGTCGAGAAGTTCTTCACTTTGCAATTTGAGGACAAGAAGATGATATTACCACAAGTTAAGGAACTTCTGAAGATGCAGCAAAAACTGAAGGAAGAGGGCATGAAGCAGGAAGACAAATTTATGGTGGGGGGCTATCGTCACCAAACTTCCTCCAGGCTGGATCAGGTTCAAGACTGACATGTACTGTAAAAAGATGAAGATCCAGCTCGAAGATATTTTTTACTGGATTCACATTAAAGATGAAGCCAGGGGGCAACAAAAGTTGGACTCCTTGTCCAAGCAGTTGGCTAAGGCCAACATAGTACATGCTAGTGACTCTAAAGGGAAGAAAAAAAAATTTACAAGAAGAAGAAGAAGAAGGACTTCAACCAGCTGAAGATGAAGTCAGCTCAGTTCAAGCCAAAGTCGAAGACTGATATGATATGCTACAACTGTGGCAAGAAGGGTCACTACAAGAGCACTGCAGGTCGAAGACTAAACCGAAAGAGCAAGGTAATCTTAACCTAGTCGCTATGATTGCGCAGGTTGAGTCACATGGCATAGACACTGACTGGTGGGTGGATACTGGTGCATCTTGCCATATGTGCTCCAAGAAGGAGTTATTCGTCAAGTACGAGCCTACCTCTGAGAAAGTCTTGATGGCAGATAAGTCTCAAGTTGCAGTACTGGAGATCGGGATGGTAGTGCTGAAGCTGACTTCTGGAAAGTCACTTATACTAGAGAATGTGAAGCATGTACCAATGATCACCAAGAATCTAGTTTCTGGGAGTTTGCTGTACAAGGCGGGCCTGAGAATGGATATCAATGTCGGTCATATGGTGATGTCCTACAAGAGAACATACTTCAAAAAATCTTTCTGTACCGAAGGGATGTTTAAACTGCAGCTTGTAACTCCTTTTGTTTGTATCAATGCAGTCTCTACTTCTGATTATTCTCTTGAGTTGTGGCATAATAGACAAGGACATATGCATTATAAATACATTAAAAATATGTCTAGTCTAGGTCTTATCTCCAAATATAGGAGTTAGGAGGTGGAGAAATGTGAAGTTTGTGCGCAGACGAAGATCGTCAAGAAGCCATTCAGAAGAGTGAACCAAAGCACATACCTTCTGGAGTTGGTACATTCAGATATCTGTGACTTCAAGCAATTCTCCACAAAAGCCGGAATGAAGTATTTCATCATTTTCATTGACGATTTTCAAAGTACGCGTTCGTATATCTTCTCAAGTCGAAAGACGAAGCGTTCGAGAAGTTCAAGGACTTCAAGGCTGAAACAGAACGTCAAACCGGTCAGCAACTCAAAAGACTCAAAAGCAATCGAGGGGGAGAATATTGTTCCTTAGAATTTGCATCGTTCTGCAAAGAACATAAAATTTCAACGAAACTACTGCTCCGTATTCTTCTTAATCTAATGGTGTAGCAGAAAAGAAGAACATGACGCTGACAGAGATGATGAACTCCATGTTGCTGACAGCATGACTTCCAAAGTGCTTCTGGGGAGAAGTAGCTCTTACGGCTACGTTTATTCTGAACAGAGTACCGTTCACTACATCTGACATTACTCCTTATGAACTCTAGTTCAAGATCAGACCCAACTTGAATGTCATTCGGGGTGTCTGGCGTATTTGAAGCTTCAAGACCTCAAGATTCAGAAGCTGAGAACGAGAAATACGAAGACCATATTTCTGGGCTATGCTGATAAGAGTGATGCTCGGAGGTTCCTTGATATCGAATCTAATCATATCATAGAATCTCGCGATGCAAAATTCTTTGAAGACAAGTTTGCTAGGCACAAGAATATTGTTCTCGCAGATGTCCTGGAGAATACTGCTAGCACAGACGAGGCAAGTACCTCTCAGAGAGAAGTAGTCCAAGAAGAAGTTATCGTTGATGAGAAAATAATTGAACCAGAACCCGCTGAGCCGAGAGCAAAGCGAGTGAGGAGGACAAAGAACTTCGGAGATGACTTTGTTACCTATCATTTGGAAGCTGATCCGCTTATCTATAATGAGGCAATGAAGACCAGAGATGCTATTTTTTAGAAAAAGGCAATCCATGATGGGTTTGACTCGATAACTTCTAATAATACTTGGAAGTTAGTCGATCTGCCTGAAGGGGCTAAACCCATCGGATGCAATTGGATCTTTAAGAAGAAGATGAAAGCAGATGGAATAGTTGACAAGTTCAAGGCCATGCTAGTAGTCAGGAATTTTTTTAGATACATGGGGTTGACTACTTTGAAATCTATGGTCACGTTGCATGGATGACTACAATCAGGATGCTGATTGCTCTAGGTGTTACTCACAAAATGGTGATTCATCAAATGGATGCCATGACAACATTTCTGAATGGTGAACTGACTGAGGAGATTTACATGCAGCAACCAGAAGGGTTTATCGTCAAAGGTCTTGAAGACAAAGTATGCAAAATGGTAAAATCTCTGTATGGTCTGAAGCAAGCTCCCAAATTATGGCACAAGAAGTTTGATAAAGTTATCAGATCAACTGGCTACAAGGTCAGCGAAACTGATAAGTGTGTACACACGAAGTTTGCTGGCGATAAAGATGTCATCGTTTGTCTCTATGTGGATGCCATTCTAATCCTAGGCACGGATGAAGAATGTGTCACTAGAACAAAGATGTTTCTCTCATCTAAATTCAGTATAAAGGACATGGAAGATGCAGATGTCATCCTTGGAATTAAGATAATCCGGACCGAAGTAGGGCTTGCTCTATCACAAGCTCACTACATAGAAAATATGCTCATATGCTATGGATATCAGGATCTTCCAGGGATCGATACTCCATATAGGTGTGAAAAGAAATTGAAGCCTAACCCAGGAAAAAGCATCAGAAAGTTGGAGTATTCTAGCATCATCGGGAGCTTGATGTATGCTACAAATGCCACTAGGCCTGACATTGCTTTTGCTGTGGCAATCGATGCTGAGTAGATTTACGAGTAACCCAGGTGTTGAACACTAAAAAACTGTGAAGAGGGTGATGAGATACCTCAAGAAGACTCAGAAGTTTATAATTTACTATAGCGGAGATCCAGCAGTGGTAGAAGTCTTTAGTGATGCTAGTTGGTACTCAGAAGAAGAGAGCGAGAGATCCATAGCAGGATATTTTTCTCAATGGGAGAAGCTGCCATATCGTTGAAGTCGAAGAAGCAGACTATGCTCTCACGCTCATCGAGGGTGTCTGAGTTCTATGCACATGCAACTACAGCAGATGAAACAGAATGGCTTCCGAGCTCTTGTACGATCTTCCAATGGTTGGTGTGCAGATTTTGGCTGTCCCGATATACTGCAACAACCAGGCAGCTACAGAAGTAGCATCTAATAATCTCTTCAATGAAAAGAAGATAACTGTATGGCTTTGGCACAGAGCACTGAACAATTTCATCAAGACTGGTGTCATTGCAGTGGTGGATGTTAGGAGTCAGGAGAACCTAGCGGATCCATTCACTAAAGGTCTCAGGCGCCAGCTAGTCGAAGACACAACAGGTAAAATGGGCTTGAAGGATCTCTGATATTGTGTCTTTGTAATCCTACCTTTATGTTTTATGCTATTAGTTCAAAGAAAAATCTACTAGGCATCTAGATTTTGGTTCAAGGGAGGACCACTGACTCAAAAAATATTAGGTACAGTGGTTAGTCCTTATGGACAATGTGAAATACGTACCCGAAACAACTGTAGTCTACTTTTTTGTTCTATTGAACAATTCCTGTGTAAGGTTGGCTTCGACGCCTTAATGAGTTCTCGGACAGAGTGAATGTCCAACGTGCGCTGCTGTGCTACTGCAGCTATGACGTATAATTTAGCACTATAAGGGTTTTGTATCCCATGCTACAGTGGTGTGACACCACGATAAGGTAAAAGATGTAAAGCCTCGGCTGCTAGCCATGTCATAGCGGCAATATCACCGCAAATAGGCCGGTAGCCTAATGTTGAAAAGGTAGAGAGTTGTAGCACAACACTACTAAGAGGCCGATGACCTCATGCTATAGTGGGTGACACCACATAAGATAGTCAACCTCGGCTGTGAGCCATATCACAACGGCGTAGGACCGCACGGGAGCGCAAGGCTTCATGCTGGGATGTAGTACAACACTACTAAGAGGCTAGTGACCTCATGCTACAGTGGTTGACAACACAAGAGGTAGTTAACCTCGGCTGCGAGCTATGTCACAACGGCGTATCACCGCACAGAATTGCAAGGCTTCATGCTAGAAAAAGTTAAACTCTCTTAAAAGAACTCATCTAAGTGTATAGACAGAGATATAGGCCGTCTCTTGAGGGTAAACTTGTAGACACCCAAGAAACATACACCGATACTAGGTCAGCACAGGGCCTTTAATGTGCGATCGGAGACACAGCTGATGTCATTATGCGAGTGTAAAGAACATCAGCTTTGGTTCAGAATTCAAGGCTTGGTCCATTCTTGTATCGTACTATTGTTTGAACCATGCAAAAAGATTCAAGTCGTGGGCGACATCTATCCTAATGCATTATGGGCAGTCACTGTGAGAAACGTTCGACCATATATTATGATATATGTGGGAGATTTTTGGTGTTTTCTACTTTGCTTTGAAAGTTTTAGTCCCACATTGAAAAACCACCAATGTGTATATCTCAGTATATAGCTTTGCTTAGTATTGGTATATGCACATGGGGTGGTGGCCCATATGGGTTGACTTTCCTCGAGGGATTAAGTGTGAACCCCATTATGACAATCTTTATTTTGTCACCACCTTTGGGAAGTCTCCTTAGGAGCTAAGCCCCATAGGGGCTTAGCGACTCGGACTCGGGCTCAAGGGCGCAAAGTGACGCTTTATTGGCGCACTTTGCATATAGCACGTCAGCATCGTCACATGGCGCTCGTGCGCTCCTTTTATGCGCGAGTTCCATGCACGGTTGCATTCTTCGGGGAGCTATGCGGCCTAGAGCACATAAAGCCAAGGGCTATGCGGTCAGGTGCCCATGCGGGGAGTTATGCGTTTCAATGACAAGCAATACGGGTTCTCTTATTAAGCATACAGAGTCAGATTCTATCATTCTTGTTATAAAACTGTCTTCTTAGAACAAGCATTCAAAAACTCAGATTCATTATTGAGGCATGCAAGAATCAGAGAATGAAGTTTTGTCCACTCACTTAGATCAATCGCCTTGAGGTTCGATCGGTAACTCTTCGAGAAAACTTATATTCGAGCAAGTAAAGCGATATCACTTGTACATAGTGCATATGCGGAGTGGGGCACTACATACAATGTATATAAATATATATGTGTATGTATGTATTTATGTGTGTGAGCTTGAGGGAAGAAGAAACAATAGAAAAACAGTGGATAAATAATAAAAACTGTGAAGAAAAGCAATGATAAGCAATAAGAGAGAAGCTGAGAAAAGCAGCAGCAGAAGTAGAAGCAGAAACCGCAGAAGCAGCAGCAGTAAGCAGCGGCAGAAGCAGGAAGCAGCAGCTGCAGTAGAAGCAGCAAGCAGCAGCGGTAGTAAGTAGCAGCGGCAGTAAGCGGCGGCAACAACTTTTGAATAAGCTATAGCTTATTGATAAGTTATTAAGTTAGTTTATATATATATATATATATATATATGAGCTTGTTAATTTATTTGATAGGCAAGTAAGCTGGTATATATATATATATATATATATATATATATATATATATATATATATATATATTAATTAGTTTATATTAATAAGCTAGTAGTTTATATATATTGTAAATAAGTTAGTATATATTTATATATGAGATTTATATATACATAAGTACTAGTTAATATTAGTTAGCATTTAGATTACCTTATGATACACCAAGGTAATGAGAGTGAGGTATCTCTGGTACGAGTATTAAATATCAAGGGGTATGTTAGTATATAGTTTATTATATTATTGTTATAAGTTTTTAATACATATTAATGTATATTGAGGTGTATGGGTATTAGTAATATATTAGATATTGAATTACCTTGTGATACCAAGGTAATATCAAGGTATTGGGTTTTACTCAAGGTATTGAGTGTGCACATCAAGATGGAGTGTAGGTGGTGTGATACCGCTTTTAGTTCAAAGCCAAGGTATCCACTTAGCATTAGTTTAGCTAGGAGTATTATATATTATTGTCTTATATATATTATAATATTTTTATATCTAATAAATTGCGTATCTTATGATACGGTATCTTGTTGGTTTTCTAGTATCCTAGTATAGCTAGTATGGCCTAGTTACATAGTGTATGGACCTAATACCCTAGAGATAGACTCATAAAACCTAGAAATAGCTAGTTTGATCAAGTTTGACCTAAAGTTGATATAGTTTGACTATTTTGACTTAGAAATTGCTTTATGACCTAGAAGTTGACTAGTTTAACTTATTTTCATTCAAAACCTTGTATTGATGTAATATTTTATATTTAGGTCTTCGAGGTACCGTACCGGACATCTTTGATACTGTTTACCTAATTTCAGGAAAGTATATTTTCTAATAGTTTTTTATTTATGATATCCTCTATGTCTCTTGTATCTAGTGTAGATATCATTGATTTCTTGACACGATGTTACACGAATTGGTATATCCGGATCTCGTCATGAGATGTTATTCTTTGGTATATACGGTGTATCTTATGCAAGTACTCTTGTTTCCTTGTTCTTCTTGTACAAATACAAACATTGGTTCATGTAAACACCCTAAATTTCTGGTATTTTTAAAATCAATTTTGGGATTTAAAATATAATTTTCAGGAATTTACATAGGACTTGTAGTGAGTTTATAATTTTTAATTGTCAATAAACAACATTAAAATGTAATGAAAGTATGATTTTATGGTGTAAAATAGAAAACCGGACTTAGGGTAATTTTCTGGGATTTTATTGGGCCTCGGACCTAATTTTAAAAGCCTAAAAACTATTTTCTGAATTAATTAATTTATTTACTGTTATTTATATATTTTTATTTTTCTGCCTTGGGCCCGGCCCGGCCCAGTGGGCCGAGCCCATGAATCTCAGCCCAGCCCAGCCCTCACTCACCTAGCGGGTCGGGCGGGTCCGCTCACCCGGATCCGCGCCCGACCCGGACCTGCATCTCCCAAACCCGCTCCCCTCTCACGATCGTCCCCGCGCCGGAAATCGCGCCGCCCGCCGCGAATCCGTCGGCCACGACCCCACGTCGCCCTCCCCTACCGGCTTTCCCGGCCACGTCGCCCCGGCCGAGCCCTCCCCAGTCCCCCTATAAATAGCTCCTCCTCCGCCCTCTTCTTCCCCCCAAACCCCAAGCCCTAACTCCCCCGTCCGGCGACCCCGACCCCCTGCAACCCGCCGTCCTCCTCCACCGAGAGCCGCCCCAGCGAGCACCCTCCCCGGCAGCCCTCTCCAGAACCTCCTCCGCCTCCTTCCTCCTCTCGTCGACGGCAGCCTCCAACAGCCGAGCGACCAGAGCCCCCGCCGCAGCTCCCTCGGCGGCCCAGCACCCGACCCGAGGCCACTCGACCGCCCCCAGCTCCCTCCGGCCGGTTCCCCGCCGCCGTGCCGCCGCCTCTGGCCGCCTGAGTTCGAAACCCTAACCCTAGGGTCCTGGCGTGTCGGACACGGCCGGACACAAGACTCTTTGACCCGGACACAGCCCTAGTTCAGACACGTGTCGGACACAGCTCGAACCCCGGTTTTTCGGGTCCCTTCAGGTACTCATAACTTCCTGCTCGTAACCCCGATTTCGATTCCGTAAATTTCTACGCGAAGCCTGTATGACCCTCTCGGGGCCCGGACAAACCGCTCGGGGCATCGCGTCCTGTGGTGATCGCACACCGCGATCCAAAAATAGGAAAAACCAGACCATGTTTCACCCCGGAACTGAGTACGCCCCGCCAAACGGGACGACTTGGTCGCGTGCGGTCTTCACAGATACGTGCGCCTCGTCGATACGGACGTGTGGGATTTCACGGAAGCTGATTCGGGTGTGCGTGCACACCGGAATCAACGCGTATCCGCGGACATCGCTCCGTATCCGCCTTTTCTGCAATTCACCCTAACTTCGTGCACACACGTCGGATCGAGACGAAACTTGCGCCATCGGACTCGTATCGATACGCTGGTCCTGCGGGTCAAGTTTGGTCCGATTCTGAGAACGTTGACGAAATCGCGTGTCGTGGGCCCCACAGGCCCCGCTCGACGGGCGATTTCGTGATCGGCTCATCGGAATTCAAATCTAAAAGTTCCGTTGGGTTCGTATCAGCGTTCCTGACCTGTTGACACTAAGTTTGGTGAATTTGGAGATCGTTGACCCTGACACGTTTTTCGGTGCAAAGCGGGCCCACCGGCGGACCCCGTTTTGGCCCGAAATTGCCGTTTTTGCCCTTGTCTCCAAATTGGACCCAAGGACAGGCGATCCTAGCTGTTTGACACCTTCTGAGCATGATGGTACTGTTTATTTTAGCTTTCGGAGACATCTCTGGGAATTTCCGAAACCAGGACCTTAGTGGAATTCAAACATCAGGCAAGTGCACCTTGCCAAACTTGCAGTCATTATTTTTATATTTTTTCTGTAAAAATACTCTGCTGGATTTCTTGTGCAATTTCATATAAACTGATTTAAACTGCTTAACCTAGGGAACGTATGACGTACCTAGTGCCCGACCATAGTCGGGTACTGACACCGTGCGCGGTGTTGGGTTCGTCATTTAGAGATGGATTTACGACCCCCCTTACTTTGTACTTGACCTATCAAGTACCCTACAACCCAGGACACTTGACACTATCATGGACGGAATCTTCCTGAGTTATTCGTGGGGATTCTGAATAGGATACAGGACTTGACAGAGTTATTTATTTATAGACAGTATGACTTGTTGCATTAGTTATAATCCCGCTGACATGGACATGAGACGTTATGGTCATGGCTTGCGTGATTACATTGGGTGGGGAGAGACACACAGGCTACAGGCTGTTATATATATATCTACTATTATTGTGAGGTTGTAGACTCTCCAGCAGAGCTAGACCCTTTACGTGTTATTACTGCTACCGGCTCCCCGACACAGAGCTTGTAGCGGTCTCAGCCTGAGTACTAGTGTTGCTCTCATTTGCATATCACCTAGATGGTTAGTTACTTAGTCTACCCTGCTGTTCATTATTTATTGCACTGCTTATTCATTTTGGCTTGTATTATTTGTGCCTTGCTATGTCCACTGAGGACCTGGAATGGATTATGTCCCCAGGTTTAGCTGAGGAGCAGTATCCCGAGATATACGGGACAGGAGCTGAAGCTACTGCTGGAGCTGAACCAAACACTGAAGACTAGGTGACTGCCGAGGACTTCTCCTGAGTGCTTGTTCCAGTACTCAGTATTTATTTCATGTTTACATCTTTTGTTCCTGGCCTATAGAGCCAGTTTATTTCAGACTTAAGTCGGATTGTTGCTCCGACTGACTTGCTGTGATGATGTTGCTACATTATTTCCATTTGATTATGCAGTTTATTTATTTATCTTTATGGATGAGATTAGTGTGACTTGTGTAGTAGACCTTATTTACAGCTTAAGTACGCCCTGATGGCTCCATTAAATTGGGTTATCCATCGGTGCGTGCTGCTGGCCATTGCCACGCATCTCCAGTCCCTCGGCATTTTGGGACCGGGGCGTGACATGGTTTTTGTGGTGGCCCATGCAGGTCCAAACTAAATTGTTCGGTTTCAACTTAGGGACCGGACAGGCCTGCAATAAGATAGGTTATAGGATCTCATCCATTGATTTAATCGTTTTTGAACTCTATGTCGAATTCAATTAAATTGCTTGAACTGCATCCTGTTTTGATTCCTCTGTGCGTTCTCATTGTTTTCTTTTGATGCAGAGTTATGGATCCCATACGTGGTGACGAGACCCCCTTGGGAACACCGCCTGAAGCAGGGTTTACCTGCGAGGCTGGAACGACGCCAGATACTAGAGGACAATCCTCTCAGAGCAACCAAACTGGCCAGCCAAGTTCCAGGTTCAGGCGTGATGACATCCCGCCTCCTCCCCAGTTCCCTCCTACGATGCCTGTCTTTCCCCCAGGACAGGCAATGGACGGCCAGCAAATGTTCCAGATGTTCTACGCCATGATGCAGGAACAACAACAGATTCAACAGGAGACCCAACGCCGAGAGGCCGAGAACCTAAGGAACAGCCTGGTCGCAGCATTGGAGCATGCACCAAATAGGCGGCCAGCGACGGGATCTATTACGGATTTCCGTCAACTCAAGCCCCGTACCTTCTCGGGCAAGGAAGGACCAACTGAAGTGCATGAATGGCTTACAAACACACAGCATCAGTTGGAGGCCGCCGAACTACCAAGGGACAAATGGATGACTGCCGTCAGGTTGCAACTGACGGACAACGCGCATCATTGGTGGCTGTCCGAAGGAAGAAGGCTCGGACATGATCAGGTTACCTGGGAGGAGTTCTCCAGACTCTTCCAGGAGATGTACATCCCTGCTGTGGCTCGGTCAGAACTCCGAGACAAATTCAACCGCCTGATCCAGGGCAACATGACGGTGGAGGAATATAACGCCGAATTCATTCGCCTGAGCCGCTTCGCCCCTTCGCTAATTCCTACCGAAGAGGAGAAGGCGGAGAAGTTCTTTGATGGGCTCAGGTTCGAGCTTCAGAAGTTAATCGGATCAGTCGCGCCCACCTCTTACACCGACGTCCTAGCTGTAGCACGTCGGCTGGAGCGCGTTACTCGGAGGGAATCAAGCCTGAAACGTCCCTTCTCCTCAGCACCGTCCAAGTCATCACCAGGGGAATCTGCTAAACGTCCCCAGAAGAGCCCGCCTCCAAGAGCAGCAACTAAGAACCTGCCTACTTGCCACTACTGCAGCAAGGTAGGACATATTGAAAAGGAATGTCGACGCAAGCTGGGACTCTGCCTGGTTTGCGGATCTGGACAACACTTCTCAAAGGACTGCTCGGAACGTCGAGAGGGAGTTCCGAATCGACCAGCTCCACCTGCAGCTCTTCCAGCTGGGGGAGCAACACAGACAGGGCCTGGAGGAGCCAGGCCACCTCTACCACCTCAGGCAGCACTGTTCCAACAAGCTCGTCAGCAAAAGGGTCCCGCTCAGGGACGAGGTCAGGCATATGCACTAGCAGTCACTGAGGAAGCTACTGCAGGCGAAGTGATAGCAGGTACCATATTAGTAGCTTCAATTCCTGCTGTAGCATTATTTGATTCTGGAGCTTCGCATTCATTTATTGCTGCTAGCTTCGTAGCCACACATAGAATAGCTACCGCACCTCTCTCGAAGATGAAGAGAATACTAACGGGAGGTGGAATTATCCCGGTTAGTGATACTTGTAGATCATGTTCGGTAGTAGTCTGTGGCCGAGAGATGCGAGCCCAATTTCTGATCTTTTCTATGCCTGATTACGATGTTGTACTTGGTATGGACTGGTTAAGTCAGTACCATGCGACACTGGATTGCCGGCTTGGAAAAGTGATATTTAGACCCCCTAGCCTTCCTGAGTTTGAATTTCTACGAGGAGCTGTAGAACAAGGGGTCCAGCCAACTCTTAGGGTATTGACTGTAGAAGAAGATTCAAGTTACCCAAGAGTCATAACGGAATTTGTGGATGTATTTCCCGACGACCTTTCAGGTTTACCACCTGATCGGGAGATAGAATTCACAATAGACCTAACTCCAGGAGCCGAACCTATCACCTCATCGGTATATCGGCTAGCACCTAAGGAGTTAGTGGAGCTGAAAACACAAGTTGACGACCTTCTGGAGAAAGGATTTATTCGGCCCAGTGTTTCACCATGGGGAGCACCTATACTTTTTGTACCCAAGAAGGACGGATCTGTACGGCTGTGCATTAATTACCGAGCCCTTAATGCTGTAACTATTAAGAACCGGTACCCATTACCACGCATTGATGATTTGTTTGACCAGTTGAGTGGTGCTAAGGTATTCTCCAAGATTGACCTTAGATCCGGTTATCATCAGATTAGGGTGAAGAAAGAAGATATCCCAAAGACGGCCTTCAGAACTAAGTATGGGCATTATGAGTTCCTAGTTATGCCGTTTGGTTTAACCAACGCACCTGCTGTATTTATGAGTTTGATGAACGGGGTCTTCCATCAGTACCTGGATAAGTTCGTGGTGGTGTTCATTGATGATATCCTAATCTACTCTAAGAACCACGAAGAGCACGAGGAACACCTTAGAATTGTGCTAGAAACCTTGAGAAGGGAGAAGCTGTATGCCAAGCTCAGCAAATGTGAGTTCTGTATGGACAAGGTGCCATTCTTAGGGCATATTATCTCGGGTGAAGGATTGTCTGTGGACCCAGAGAAAGTCACTGCTATAGAAACCTGGCCTACCCCTACCTCTGTTGCGGAAGTGAGAAGTTTTCTTGGACTTGCCGGGTATTACCGGCGGTTCGTAGAAAATTTTTCAAGGATCGCAGAGCCGATGACTAAGCTGACACGGAAGGATCAGGAGTTCATATGGACGAAAGAATGCCAGCATGCCTTTGAAGAATTGAAGAGGCATCTAACAACAGCACCAGTCTTGACTCTTCCCTCAGGGTCAGGAGGTTTTGTTGTTTACAATGATGCGTCCGGTAGTGGACTAGGTTGTGTCTTGATGCAACATGGCAAGGTTGTCGCTTATGCATCGAGGCAGCTGAAGGTCCATGAAAAGAACTACCCAACCCACGACCTGGAGCTAGCTGCAGTAATTTTTGCATTGAAGATCTGGAGACATTATCTGTATGGAGAAAAGGTCGAGATATTCACTGATCATAAGAGCTTGAAGTATGTTTATACACAGAAAGAGCTCAACATGAGGCAACGGCGTTGGCTTGAGTTGATGGTGGACTTTGACATCGATCTACAGTACCATCCGGGGAAAGCAAATGTTGTAGCCGACGCCCTCAGCAGGAAACCCTCGGCTTATTTCTTAACGGAGCAGCCTCAGTTATTACAAGACTTGCAAGATCTTCAGATAGAGGTTATTTTACCTGGACAAAATGGGTTGCTGGCTAACCTCGAAGTGAAGTCATCGCTGGTGGAGAGAATCAAGGAAGCTTTGCCTAATGATGCTAGATTCCAAAGGCTGAGAGAAAGAACAGAAGCAGGCTTGCAGACGGGACTTCGCATCCACGAGGACGGAACATTAAGGTGCGGAAATCGCCTATGTGTTCCAAATGGAGAATTAAGGCAGGAATTGATGACAGAAGCCCATAGCTCCATATACTCGATTCATCCGGGAGGAACCAAGATGTACCGGGACTTGAGACAATATTACTGGTGGCATGGAATGAAAAGGGAGATTGCCCGCTTTGTGGCGAAATGCTTAGTCTGCCAGCAGGTGAAGGCCGAGCACCAGAGGACTGCAGGTATGTTGCAGCCACTTTCCATCCCTGAATGGAAGTGGAAGCATATTACCATGGACTTTGTCACTGGATTTCCAAGAAGCCCTAGTGGTAAGGATGCAGTATGGGTCATCGTGGATCGGCTCACTTCTTGCCGTTCAGAGTCGGACAATCCACAGAAGTACTAGCCGACATGTATATGCGTCAGATCGTAAAATTTCATGGAGTGCCGGTTAGTATCGTATCAGATCGAGACTCAAGATTTACATCTCACTTCTGGCGAAGCATGCAAGAGAGTCTCGGCACCAGGCTCAAATTCAGTACTGCCTATCATCCTCAGACAGATGGCCAGTCAGAGCGCACAATTCAGATCCTGGAAGATATGTTGCGATCCTGTATACTGGACTTTGGAGGATCTTGGGAAGATCATCTGCACTTAGTGGAGTTCTCCTACAACAACAGCTATCAGGTAAGCATTCAGATGGCACCTTTCGAGGCGTTGTACGGAAGGAAGTGCAGATCTCCAATATGCTGGAGCGACGTT
The DNA here is from genome assembly GCA_036927795.1 of Iris macrosiphon. NCBI lineage: Eukaryota > Viridiplantae > Streptophyta > Magnoliopsida > Asparagales > Iridaceae > Iris > Iris macrosiphon. The sequence goes on along the minus strand of JAYESA010000008.1, from coordinate 166,958,926 downwards.
GGCGAACGTCAAATACTGGGTCCAGAGTTGGTAACAGAGACAGTGGAGAAAGTAAAACAGATTCAGAACCATCTCCGTGCAGCCCAGGATAGACAGAAGCACTGGGCCGATGCACACAGACGACCCCTGGAGTTCAAGGAAGGAGAGCATGTATTTTTGAGGATCTCGTCCACTAAAGGTACTATCAGATTCGACAACAGAGGCAAGTTAAGACCAAGGTACATTGGGCCATTTGATATCTTGGAGCGCATTGGTGAGGTGGCTTACCGTCTTGCATTACCTCCATCTTTAGAGGGAGTGCATGACGTATTCCACGTCTCACAACTGAGGAGGTATGTGACGGACCCAAGCCATATAGTTGATCATTCTGAGATTTCAGTGGGACCTAGCCTGAGATACGAAGAGCAGCCAGTGGGGATACTCGACACCAGCGAGAAGACACTGCGAGGGCAGACAATCAGGCTGGTTCGAGTAGCTTGGAAATAGCACTCTCCAGGCGAATCGACCTGGGAGCGAGAAGATGTTATGCGGCAGCGTTATCCGCATTTATTTGCAGAATCAGGTAACCTAAGCATTTTTAATTCTGTAAATCTTGTCTTTATAATTTACCCTTCGATTGCGAGGACGCAATCCTCTTAAGGGGGGTAGATTGTAAACACCCTAAATTTCTGGTATTTTTAAAATCAATTTTGGGATTTAAAATACAATTTTCAGGAATTTACATAGGACTTGTAGTGAGTTTATAATTTTTAATTGCCAATAAACAACATTAAAATGTAATGAAAGTATGATTTTATGGTGTAAAATAGAAAACCGGACTTAGGGTAATTTTCTGGGATTTTATTGGGCCTCGGACCTAATTTTAAAAGCCTAAAAACTATTTTCTGAATTAATTAATTTATTTACTGTTATTTATATATTTTTATTTTTCTGCCTTGGGCCCGGCCCGGCCCAGTGGGCCGAGCCCATGAATCTCAGCCCAGCCCAGCCCTCACTCACCTAGCGGGTCGGGCGGGTCCGCTCACCCGGATCCGCGCCCGACCCGGACCCGCATCTCCCAAACCCGCTCCCCTCCCACGATCGTCCCCGCGCCGGAAATCGCGCCGCCCGCCGCGAATCCGTCGGCCACGACCCCACGTCGCCCTCCCCTACCGGCTTTCCCGGCCACGTCGCCCCGGCCGAGCCCTCCCCAGTCCCCCTATAAATAGCTCCTCCTCCGCCCTCTTCTTCCCCCCAAACCCCAAGCCCTAACTCCCCCGTCCGGCGACCCCGACCCCCTGCAACCCGCCGTCCTCCTCCACCGAGAGCCGCCCCAGCGAGCACCCTCCCCGGCAGCCCTCTCCAGAACCTCCTCCGCCTCCTTCCTCCTCTCGTCGACGGCAGCCTCCAACAGCCGAGCGACCAGAGCCCCCGCCGCAGCTCCCCCGGCGGCCCAGCACCCGACCCGAGGCCACTCGACCGCCCCCAGCTCCCTCCGGCCGGTTCCCCGCCGCCGTGCCGCCGCCTCTGGCCGCCTGAGTTCGAAACCCTAACCCTAGGGTCCTGGCGTGTCGGACACGGCCGGACACAAGACTCTTTGACCCGGACACAGCCCTAGTTCAGACACGTGTCGGACACAGCTCGAACCCCGGTTTTTCGGGTCCCTTCAGGTACTCATAACTTCCTGCTCGTAACCCCGATTTTGATTCCGTAAATTTCTACGCGAAGCCTGTATGACCCTCTCGGTGCCCGGACAAACCGCTCGGGGCATCGCGTCCTGTGGTGATCGCACACCGCGATCCAAAAACAGGAAAAACCAGACCCTGTTTCACCCCGGAACTGAGTACGCCCCGCCAAACGGGACGACTTGGTTGCGTGCGGTCTTCACAGATACGTGCGTCTCGTCGATACGGACGTGTGGGATTTCACGGAAGCTGATTCGGGTGTGCGTGCACACCGGAATCAACGCGTATCCGCGGACATCGTTCCGTATCCGCCTTTTCTGCAATTCACCCTAACTTCGTGCACACACGTCGGATCGAGACGAAACTTGCGCCATCGGACTCGTATCGATACGCTGGTCCTGCGGGTCAAGTTTGGTCCGATTCTGAGAACGTTGACGAAATCGCGTGTCGTGGGCCCCACAGGCCCCGCTCGACGGGCGATTTCGTGATCGGCTCATCGGAATTCAAATCTGAAAGTTCCGTTGGGTTCGTATCAGCGTTCCTGACCTGTTGACACTAAGTTTGGTGAATTTGGAGATCGTTGACCCTGACACGTTTTTCGGTGCAAAGCGGGCCCACCGGCGGACCCCGTTTTGGCCCGAAATTGCCGTTTTTGCCCTTGTCTCCAAATTGGACCCAAGGACAGGCGATCCTAGCTGTTTGACACCTTCTGAGCGTGATGGTACTGTTTATTTCAGCTTTTGGAGACATCTCTGGGAATTTCCGAAACCAGGACCTTAGTGGAATTCAAACATCAGGCAAGTGCACCTTGCCAAACTTGCAGTCATTATTTTCATATTTTTTCTGTAAAAATACTCTGCTGGATTTTTTGTGCAATTTCATATAAACTGATTTAAACTGCTTAACCTAGGGAACGTATGACGTACCTAGTGCCCGACCATAGTCGGGTACTGACACCGTGCGCGGTGTTGGGTTCGTCATTTAGAGATGGATTTACGACCCCCCTTACTTTGTACTTGACCTATCAAGTACCCTACAACCCAGGACACTTGACACTATCATGGACGGAATCTTCCTGAGTTATTCGTGGGAATTCTGAATAGGATACAGGACTTGACAGAGTTATTTATTTATAGACAGTATGACTTGTTGCATTAGTTATAATCCCGCTGACATGGACATGAGACGTTATGGTCATGACTTGCGTGATTACATTGGGTGGGGAGAGACACACAGGCTACAGGCTGTTATATATATATCTACTATTATTGTGAGGTTGTAGACTCTCCAGCAGAGCTAGACCCTTTACGTGTTATTACTGCTACCGGCTCCCCGACACAGAGCTTGTAGCGGTCTCAGCCTGAGTACTAGTGTTGCTCTCATTTGCATATCACCTAGATGGTTAGTTACTTAGTCTACCCTGCTGTTCATTATTTATTGCACTGCTTATTCATTTTGGCTTGTATTATTTGTGCCTTGCTATGTCCACTGAGGACCTGGAATGGATTATGTCCCCAGGTTTAGCTGAGGAGCAGTATCCCGAGATATACGGGACAGGAGCTGAAGCTACTGCTGGAGCTGAACCAAACACTGAAGACGAGGTGACTGCCGAGGACTTCTCCTGAGTGCTTGTTCCAGTACTCAGTATTTATTTCATGTTTACATCTTTTGTTCCTGGCCTATAGAGCCAGTTTATTTCAGACTTAAGTCGGATTGTTGCTCCGACTGACTTGCTGTGATGATGTTGCTACATTATTTCCATTTGATTATGCAGTTTATTTCTTTATCTTTATGGATGAGATTAGTGTGACTTGTGTAGTAGACCTTATTTACAGCTTAAGTACGTCCTGATGGCTCCATTAAATTGGGTTATCCATCGGTGCGTGCTGCTGGCCATTGCCACGCATCTCCAGTCCCTCGGCATTTTGGGACCGGGGCGTGACAGTTCATGAGAAGAGTAGCTCCCTTCTTGTGGAATCATGTGTCATAACGTACCATGGTTGGATCTACTATACCAGCCGGGGGCGGGGAGTATTTAGTGTAGATATATGATCATACCCTCCTTGTGCATCTCTTGTTCCTTATAAGTATTGATCATACACCGCACGTATGATTAACCAGGCCATTATCCTTATGCAAGTTTCCAAGCCGATCACATGTTAAAACTGGTACTCACTCACTTAGTAGTAGTATTTCTTGTTCATTCTATATTGCTCATTCTTGTATTTATTTCTATTATTTTCTTTATTGCACATCTCTTGTATCTGTATATTGCATCTTGTATATTCACATATATTTACTGTTACATAGTTCATATCATTTATTAGAACTGCTGTTAGAGATGTACTTTGCTAATTTTCTGGCTGGATGTATTTTTTTTAGATTGCATTGAGGAGTGGTACCCCACTCACTACGGGCCTCAAGATGTTGTTGGCTTAAGCTAGAGACCATGGCTCAGGAGGGTCTCATCCCAACTGAGACAGATGACGCGGTCCCATATTTAGTCATTTTCGAACTACCCAGGACTTGTAGTGCAGTAGTTAGTTCTTTTGTACTTGATTTGTCTCCAGCTAAGTTATTAGTATTTCTTTGACTTATTGGATATTATTTCTCTCGTGAGCTGTATTGTGACCCTTTTATTCTTTTATCATATTCATGCGATTGTTCCATCTTATAGATCTGTGATTGAGTATTCATATTACATTTGTGGCATATTTATATCTTGATTGCTAGATAGACAGTTTATCCAAACAACGTTCTACCGTCGATGCAGCAGCTAGGCTGGACGTTGTTCACTACGCGTGCCCCTACATCGGGTGCGAGTCATGACGGTATGGGCGGACAGCGACGGCGGGGTGTAGAGGCGGGAGGCGGCGAGGACGGGTCGGCAAGCTGCTCCAGCAGCAGCAGGAACGGCGGCGGGGCGGCGGCGGGGCGGCAGCGGGGACGGACGGCGAGCAGCCCCCTCCTCCGCCTCCAGACTCCTCCTCCTCCTCCCGCCGCCGCCTCCTCCTCCTCCTCCTCCAGCCTCCTCCGTCCTCCTCCTCCGTCTTCGCCTTCTCCGTCCTCGTCCTCGTCCTCCTCCTCCTCCAGCTGGTGGGGTTGGGGTTAGGATTGAGCTGTCATGAGTAAAATTTGGGTTATGAGTAAAAAATTTTAAAAATCTGATCTGTCCTGAAGTAAAGAACTGTCTGGAAAAAAAATTTAGAATGTCTAGAATTTGTCTATATACAGCCATCTGTATCAAAGTTTTATTCTATAAAAAGGATTCAATACGTACGGAACGCCCAATAATTTCTCCAAAACCACGCACAATCATCATGCCACGTGTCCACTTTCTCTCTTTTTGTTCCGTCACATTTCTTCAACCGATAATTTCTCGGGACTCCGATCGGAACCGAGTAAATTAGGTTTGGAATGTTGCTTTTTTCCAAAAAGGAAAAAAAAAAAAAGAATGTAGCTTTTTTGTTAGGACTCTTTCCTAACATGTGGACATTGATTGGAGATCGTACGAAGTTTGACATGGATTCACAATTTGAGAGCTCAATTGGTGGAGAATCAAGAACAGTGGGTTCTTTATTGAACTTCGGAAAAGTGGTTACAAGGAAGGAAATACAATGAAGAAGAAAACTAATACTACAGAAGCTAAAGCTAAGAACTAAAGGTAAGAAACTGACACAATTCTTCCCATCCGTATCTCTCTGTCCTCTCCTATTGATAAGCTGCAGATATTTGAACATTAGCCTAACCAACCAGCTGAGCTGGCTAACTAATTTGGATGACCTGGCTTTTCTGTTAGGGAATGGTGAATCATCACTCTATTCAGATGACAAGGCAATGCTGAGTGGACATTTGGAGTATAAACTGCTGCCCAAAGGAAGATGGCTGATCACACAAATCATCTTCTCTGATACTTCTCCACTTCTGATACTAATGGCCAATACCTCAAATGCAGGTGTACTGCCAGGGCCGGCCCTGGCCCAGGGCGGGCAGGGCGACCGCCCAGGATCCCATGGGCCAGAAGGACCCAAAATTTTTTTTTGTTTAAATATATAAATAATTTTGTACCGAAAATAGAACTAGTATTTACCATTGACCATTCTTATCACAAAGCAATTATTGTGTAGTGGTTATTACATTAGACTTGCACACAAGAGATTTTGAGTTCATATCTTGGTGGAGGTATATTTTTTATTTTACTTTTGTTTTATTTATTTTTACATTATGTATGGGGCCTCATTTTGAAAGTTCGCCCCAGACCCCTGTGAGCTCAGAGCCGGCCCTGTGTACTGGAGGAATACAGGTAATCAAATGCAGGAATACTCTACTCTGGAACTGAAGGCTATGGAGACTAATACTCGAACTGAAGACTGCTGCTTCCATCTTCTATTGCTTCATTGATTGCTACATTGCCTTCTCCCCTGCTGCTACTTCACAGTTATTCCAATTGCAGGTTAAGCTGGAGGCCCTGGAGCTCTGCAGCAAAACAGAAGGGAGCTAGGAGCAGCTGGGCTTGGACTTTGGCACTGGCACACTTGAGCTTATCACTGAGCTAGGAAAGGAGATATGTATCATTTTTCCATTGATATTTTATTTCATTATTATTATTTTTTGTGTGGGAGGAGGAGAGATGAGCTCGAGCTATCAGAATGCGGGAGGAGGATTTTCTCCGCCATATGGAGCTGGGGAACCGACATGCAGAAATCCGTGAATGGGTATAATTTCTCGAATTCCGAGGGCTTAATTCAAACTTTTGTCATTTTACTGCTTAATTTTGCACGATTTTACATGATTTTCCTTCCTAATATGTGGTAAAAGTGAACGCGGATCTATATCAGTGCGCGCGGTGTAAGTTTTTGATTTTCCTGCTAAAAAAATGCTTCTCTATATCTCTTTCTACTGCAAAACCTTTAAATGTCATTTGTGTGAATAAATATTGATCGGATGCTAATCGTGCTATTATACATTTACCAACTACAGAGAACGAGAGACGATGAGTATGTTTCTCGAATCCATCAATTCCTAGGAAGCACGGACACTCGAAAAGTCAGTGCTGTGCCATGCGGTGTGGGGTGCGGTGCAAACACGTACTGGACATGATACAATCATCCAAAATGCATTAGGACACTCTGAAATTTCTGACGTACCTGTGCGGCCGTATCTGTTTTGTTTTGTGTCGTGTTGTATACGTGTCCATACCCACTCATCTGAGATTGATAATATTCGGGTGTGTTATCTTCTTTTTTTTTTACATTGATAGTGATTATTTATAAGTTTCTAATTTTCATGAGAAAAACCTATTAATTTGTCTTATAGATATCTTGTCGATTACCAAATTACACCAGTAATACATAATACCATCTAGCTACGGACACTCCCAAAACTGGTGTAATTTGGTAATCAACAAGATATCTACAAGATATCCCATTTCCAAACTTAAAAACCAAATTATAAGTTTTTTTCAAATACTTCGTGAAGTCGGTGATGCCATTTTCCGATTGCGATCTTTCTCGTATTTCAGTTTGACTTCTTCTTTTTCTACTGTTATTTGTTCAATGTTTTCATATTATCATACATAATAAGAAGAATTGTAACAGGTTTATGTCGTTCATCGGTATTAAATTCATATGTATTTCTTCATTGCAATTTGTCTCCAAATTTGTTTGTGTGTGCCTTTTTTATTTGTTGCTTACTGCTATTTGCTCAATGCTTTACTACTTAAAATGTTGTAACAGATTTGTGTTTCTCATCAGTATTAAGTTCTTATTTTTTTATTAACTGACACAGTTATTTGATATCTTTCTTTAAGGCTACTGGGTTATGAAGGACTTGAAGTAATCAATCCATAAGGAGGCACTGAGGACACGGAGGCAAGCCTAGAGGAAGATGGAAGAAAGAGGATTTATTCTCATCAAATTTCTCTCTTTGTCGTCATCGTCATCATCCAAGCCTTCTTCCATCAAAAATGAGTTTGGCTATTAAGCATAAGAAAGGTCCGGTCTCTAAAGGAATTGACAAAGTTCTTATGACCGGTTATCAACCTGACGCCAAACCTCTATTTTGTTGCCAACTTTCTCGCCAAGGTTGCTAAGGACATGAATGGACTATGCCATAAAATCGAGACAACCAGTTTGTATGTAGGTTGGGTTACCTTTTGGCTATGTAGTTAAAGCTCATGTTATCAAGGAGCAACCTCCAAGATCCCCAGACTCACTAGACGAAATGGTAAGATATACAATTTTCTATAGGGAATTGTGTTCATCTATGTGACACATTAAGCCAAAAAGAAAAAAAATGACATTCCCAACCAAATGATCAATCTGGTATCTGTGAATCTTGTTATACTTTAGTAAATTGCAAACTATTGTTAAAGAGCCCTATGGATATTTTCCATATCTGTAACATCAGAGGTATTTAGAGATGGATGCCCCTGTTTTAGGAGGAGATTCATTATCGTTTTGTCTTTTTAGAATAGTTTGCAGTATGGCAGATACCGATACAGTTTGGCATGTCCCGATCCGATACCGACCGATACCGGATATTGACCGATACCGACGTTAGAGGTCTCTTTTTCGGTCAATTCGACAAAGAAAATTGAATAAAAAAGACCAACTAGTAAGGATGTAAAAACATAGTAAGGTTGTAAAAGCATATAAAAGAGAGAAACTTATCTATCGCATGTAAATCAATTGACAATGGTGACTATTATTTCATTAAATTTTAAAAATACTAAGAAACAATACTGAAAATGTTATTGATATTTATAATATAAATATATATTATTTTGCAGAAATTTATAAGAGAACAAAGAAACTAAAAATTATTACCTGCCTCCGGGGAAGTCGTGCACGAAGCACTGCCTTAAGAGTTGATCCGAGGTCTATGTGGAGACGTTTCTCAGAAGCTCCTAGTGGTAAAATCCCCTGACTACCGGGTTCACTTCGTGCACACAACTCGGAGAGAGAGACCGAACTTAGCTTTGCCCAGAGCAAGAATTTGGAGAACAGAATGTGGTTTGAGAGAGAGAGAGAGGTTTCACGTAGGAGAATTTTGTCTAAAAATAAAGGAGGAGGAGACCATTTAAATAGGCTGAAGCTTATACACAGCCACAGACAGGGTACTTAATGGCTCATAAACAGGCCATTAAGGAGCAAATAAAACGTAAAAAAAGGCTGTCAAAAGAGCTGTTGCAAGGTTCAAAGAATCTGGACATGAGTCTCAACGTTCAAATTTGAATGAGCCAAATGGGTTCAAAAGATAAAGAGCAGCAAAAAGATTTTTGGATTTCAGCCCGAACTCGAAGAGTAAATTGGATCGATATTCGGCGCCCGCAGGTGTGGGCACGTACCCGCATCCGTTACGCGTGCCGAACCGGACCGGGCGGCGGCGGCGGCGCGCGCGTGTGGCCCAAGGGGTTCCCCACACAACATCTTTAAGAAAGCAATGAAGAGGAACTAATATATACATACAAGGAGGGGTTAGTCCATCCGATGTGGGACTAAAGGAAAGAAGAAAGTTGAGCTTTTGCTCAAGCAAAGCTAACATAAAATACTTAAAATTATACATAAATGTATAAAATATATTTTCTAAAATGTTAATAATTTACTAATAATTATTTGCTTTTCGATACCAAAAAATCCGATACCCCGGTCCGAAACCGCCGATACTATCGATACCGCTGATCCCCAATACTCATAGGAATGGTCCGATACCGATTCCGATACCGATACTTTGAACCTTGCTTTTTAGTTGGTTTTACTTGATGTTGTTTGGAGTTGGTTATTGTTATTTGGTGCCAGACTCTTGCTTTGTTAAACTTTTGCTCATTGACCTTTGATTTCATGGTACTTGACCTTTGGGTGTGATCTTTTCAAATGTTGCGCATATGAATCAGCTCATACTAGAAGCATGTCAAGTTTCGGGATAAAGACTTTGTTGTGGTTGTTTTTGTTGGAAAAATGTCAGAATAACTTGTAGACATTTTTTCGTAATTGAACTGCGGACCAAACCTATAATTCATGGAGTCTTTGCTTAGGTTCTACAGAACCAGGATTTACCAGCAGAATTTAAAAAGTTAAATTAAAATAATACAAGCCTTAAAGCCAAAGGTACAGCTTATAATATTAAATATATGGATCCAGAGGACTTGTCCCTTCGACTTTCACGAGAATAATCAAATCCTTTTTTCTGAAACAAGGTAAGATAATCCCAAAACATTAGGCCACCTCTTACATCTCAGCTATTGTCCTTGCTTTGCATGAGTTCTTCAAGTTAAACTATAGTCTACAAAAGGGATTCACTAGTTTGTATTTGTTGTATATGTAAGTAAAAATTCCAACTCTGTATTTTAGAAACAAGAAATAGAGTGTAAATGATGCAAATAAATTATCTGACCGAGACCGAGGCTTGAACTTGGTTCAATGCCCTTAAGACAATATTCGTCCTACACAGGTGCTTACGGTTTAGTAGTGGCTTAGTCTTCCAGGATACAAGGGTACTTTTCCTCCGGTAGCAGTACTTCAAACCGCAGGAACTGACGAAACAATGTAGGTAGTCTCTCTCCCTTAGACTTACTCGAATGTTTGAATGCGTGATCGAATTGTTTTTATCAATATAATCAAACACTCATATAGTCATAAAGGATGAAGATACAAAAAATGTTAATGGACACATCCTATCAAAGAGACAACCATTAGGAATTATTCATTCACAACCTTTGGAAAATTATTCACTTAGAATATTTTTTCCAACAGTATATACATTTGAGAGGTTTGGTTCATAAATCTTTCACATATATTGGTCATATTGGTTGATTTTTTTTCTTTCTAGTTGAGTGTCTGGCGTGTGGGTGAGTGATGGAAGGGAGGGGGCACCACCCCCTGGTTCAGTCCAAAAGGAAGGTGTGTATTCCCATACATAATCATTCTAGATTCTTCCAAAAGTTAAGGGAACTTATCATTCAAATATCAACACATTCTTTGTTCGGGATACTGGTCATATCGGCCGGTGTTACCATTTTCAAAGGGTACCGATATGATATAACTGGCTAAAAGGGAAAAAATCAGGACCCATATCGGTGATATTCAGGCCAAATCGGCAAATATATCCCCAAATCAGCCGACATACCACCCTAAATTGGTATACATTGGATCGTGTTCAAAATATGTATGTTTTGTTAATGTTTAGCGTGATTTAGAATATGTATATGTGGACAGAACCTTACTCCAAATAACATTAAAGACAAATTCTGCTATGTTTATGTTAATACTCTGAAAATTTTGTCATAAATGTCATATCTGAAGTGAATTATTATCTAATACCTTCACTAGGTCATATCTCCTGATTTGTCCGGTATATTGCCAGTACCAGGTCTTCGTCATGGGGACCCCCTAACCGGTATGGGTCTGATATCAGGAACCTTGAACAGATTAATATGTCGTCAGTTGATATATATATATATATATATATATATATATATATATATATATATATATATAGTTTTAGGATGAATTTTTTGAACCATCCCACTGAGCCAATGATTCAACAAAGCTATATCTGTATTTTGTTTTAGGATGAATTTATTGAACCATCCCATTGAGCCAATGATTCGACGTATAAGTTGGAGGTTAATCTAATGTTATTTCAAGTAGGTTGAATTAATAGTTGCCTAATCAGCCAACCCTCCCTACGTCCCACGAATTGGGACGAACGATCCCGAACAGGGTGCGTTCGCGATCCGTTCGTCAAATTTAGCGACCCGAATTTTGATGGCTTTGGTTATGAACTTATGATATTTGGTTTAGTTACAAGAATATTGTCTATGCTTTCCTTTACTTAGATTTTGATGGCTTTGGTTATGAACTTATGATATTTTGTGTATACTTTTATATAATTGTTTATGGTACAAAAGACGATCCAGATAAAAACGAACAACGACCCCAAATAGCGTACCGAATAAGCCTACCCCCACCGCACTGCGTACCGGCTGAGGTACTGTACCGCGTACCCGTACCACGTACCAAAGCAACCCACGATCCTGGTAACATTGGTCTATATTTGACAAGCCTAACCTTCGATAGTAATAAAGCTTAAACTTCTAATTCGTGCTAGGGTTAAACCTGATTCAATTGAATCTGAGATATTCAAGTCTCAACTGATATTAGTTACATGACCATTATATAGTAGACAAGTGTGTTAGTAAAGTCATAATCTTATCATAAGATGACATATATTCTGACTAGATTATGGATCATTTGCAAGACTCTAACTGGCCTCTAGAAGGAGTCCTACATTTCTATTTTCTAGATTTGTTTCACTGACATTGTTTGCATTATATATTCCCTTCTTGGATCTGCTCTTCTATTTTTATCTCGTTTAGTTTTCTTCAAATATTTCCTCAATGTGCAAATTGTCGTTTCCTTTTTTTTCAGGAACGAGATAGTTATAGGAAGATGATGCAGAACTATATATGATCAGATGTAACATCAATGGTGACTCTTCCAGTTATGATTTTTGAGCCAATGACAATGCTTCAGAAATTGACACAGGTACATGCTATCAATAGTTAGCTAAAAGGGGCCTTAAATTGCTTCCTATCGAAAAGTTGTCTTAAAACTTTATTTCAAGTTCTAGTACAATATAGAAATTTGTTCTTCATATAAAGCATGGCTCAGCTAGCTCAAGAAAGTCATCTATCTTGTCTTTCTGTATTCTAGATTTATATGCTAAATTGCAAATTTACGTTTTCATGTTTTCAGTTGTGAGTTGTTTCAGTTTTTTATTATTTTAATGCAATAGCGAGGGTATTGTCTAAAAAATTGTGCTCGACCATATAGATGTCTAACAATGCATTGAAATGTTACAGTTTAAGAAACTCTGCTTTCTGACAGATTGTATATGACTTTCTACTGTTCCTCTTTGGGGCATGCAGAGAACATGTCGGAACAGGTCGGTTCTAATCTGGACTCTTTCTGCTCTCTCAACTTACACTTCTGAACATTTTGAATCGGATTAAACCGAAGTTTTCTATCGCTTGAGCAGTTTCGTATTGTTCCAGTTTCTTTCTTTAGTATTATCAGTAGCCTGGTACTTTTCATTTTAGGTTAGTCATTATCCTCCGATGAGCGCAGGACATGCAGAGAACAATTTTTTTACTTATGACATTACTTCCAAGTTAAGAACCAAATTTTTAGGGAATTTGTTAGAAGTTTATCCTATGGGAAGGTGAGCTTCTTGTACCAAATGTTTTATTTATTAACATCTTGTAACTAGTTTTTGATAGCTTGATATCCCACTAAATACATCTCTGGTGTTCTTTTGAAAGATCCTATATTTCTCGAACAAATGAATACTGTTGCTTAATGCTTATACTAGACTATCAAAAGAGCTGGCGTTGTTTTGGATTTGGTTCCCCCTCCTACAAAGGTTAACAACCTTATATTTGGACGCACCTGGATTGACTCACCTGGAGAAATGGTCATGACAAACCTGACAACTGGGGACAGAGTCGTGCTATATTTTCAACCATGTGGCTGGTTTGGGTAAGTTTTCCTATAAAAGTTTGAATTATTTAAGAAATCAGTTATTGTTTGTCCTCGAGTGTGTTGATCATACATTGGAATAAATTTTCTAGCTCATGAATAATGGAAGAAGTTAACATGATACTACAAATTCCTTGTTTATTTTTATCTGCCATGCTATACCATTTCTTTTTTGTCATTGTTTTTTTTTTCCATTGGATAAATAGGTCCCAAGTTGGAACTATTATTTTCATTATTTCTTTGAGTTTTACCTTTGGCTAAAGCTTTTTTGTATCCTGCTTCTTTATATTTTTTGCAACTTGATATATCTTGTTTTAGTTTGCCTTTGGTGGCAGAGCTGGTATATACGAGATAGATGGAATATAACACGATGGAAGAAACTAAAATGATCATGACAGGGAAATGGAACGAGTCTCTGAGTTGTCAACCTTGTGAAGCTGAAGGAGATCCCCATCCTGGCACCGACTTGAAAAAGGTCCATTTCATTATCTCATATGATATCCTTACTACCTAGCTAGGGTCTGAAACTTGATAACAACTTTATTTCATAGAATAAATGCTGTTGATTTATAAGTTAATCATGTATATGTTCTTGTCATGTTTTATTTGTATCCGCTTGTTGAACTCCTTGGGTAGCATGGTTTATTTTTGTTTCTGTCATGTGCATACTTATCATACAATATTTCTTCTGTTAGCTTGTCCTTTTAAGGCCATGGGTTGGGTAAATCCTGCTGTAGTTGAAACCTCTTTAAGTTCTACACCTTCAATATATGTTCGAGAATTCATTATTACAGTACTTGGAACGGAAATTATCTTCTGACAATTGAACCTTTATGTTTTTTTGTTCGAGTACGGTGGAATTGATGAAAAAGTAAGAAAATCATCAAGAACCCCCCACCCACCCCCCCCCTCCCCCCCTGTTATCCTGCGAACCCAATCCAATGCCACAACAGAACTGCTTTCTCATTTTGAAAACCTAAACATCTTTCCCTCTTTCACCCATCACATTGCTACAATCAAAATCCAATCTATATATCTTCTTCTAAAAGTCTAGATCCAACATGCAAAATCAAGGTTGATCACCTAATCTTGGAAACAAAGGCTTCAAAGTGGGCAACCAGTTTTCAGGATTTGATTTGGACACGTTTCAATTATGTGGATCTATTCCACCAATTCTCGATTGGATCAAGTTTCTCAACTTTCTAGATTGTTTTTTGCTAGATTAGTAATAGTCATTGATCTCGAATTACGTAAATCTCTTGCTTGTCATTCCATTAATTTTAACTTTGCATCTACACGTCGATATCTGTGGCATTTCACGCTATTTCAAACATCTAGGATATTCTCTAGGGTTATTGCATTTGCTTGCTTGCTTGTGATCATCTGCATCATTTCATGCAGGTTTAACTTTAGTTATTCTCCTGTGTCAATCATAGTATTGCACACATTTTACATGTATTGGCTATTTTGCTTAAGTTCACAAGCTAACACAAAACTAGGTCGTGATATAATTTCTGAGCCCATAACCTTAAGAGGTACTCAAGAAAAGTCCATAAAAATCCACCAAATATTAACTCTTTTTAAAGAGTGCGGAAGAACAGAGGGAGAGAGGTAGGACGCTGAAATTTCTAATTAGTCAAGGCTACTAGGTTACATTTTCTAATATTAAGTGACATGAACGACCTGCAATGTATGATTCTCATGTGTGTCCCCTTAGTATCTTCACAGTAACTCCAAAGAAGTTTTAAGTTTTTGTAAGGACTTTATAATTGAGAATGACGCTCGTAAACTTCATTTCAAACTTTGGTTGCCTTTTAAGTTATAAATGTGAACTGTGCTAAAATTTGTGTTTTGCATCATTAGAACATCATAAAAGATTCATAGGTACTTGTAGACAGAAAATAATAGAGGGAAGAACTTGAGATCCTTTACTTCTAAATTGAGGTATATTTTATTTGAGTAATTTACTTGATCAAAAATCAAGAATGTGTTATCTAGACACTTGACATGGGTTTTAAGTTTCAACTCTGGAAATGTCTGATATGAGAAGTTCCCAAAAAAACTAACATGCGGACACTGCTAAAATGAGTGAACTTGACATCATCATTTTAGAGTGTCAACTTAATTGTAGAATTGTGATATCACTGTAATAGGATGACTTGAAATGTCCTAGAAATGTCTTTAAGTATAAAAGTTTGTCCCTTCACATCAAGGAATATGAACTTTGAATTGTAAAGGTAAGTCTGGGTGAGATTGAAACTGCAACCATCAATTGCCTATACTCAAAATCGCCCAAACTGTTGACACCGCAACTTCTGTAGAGGGACCGAAACTGATACCCAAAACTTAGTTTTAAACCTTATTTCTTTTACTGGTTGGGGCTTTAGCTTCAGGTATTGCATGCACCGATAATCATATAGATGCATTTGTACCTTTTATGGTTGTTTAGCTTTTTATATTTCTCTTCCTCACTTATGCCCTAAAGCCATCTCAGTTTAACTTTTATCAAGAGCACAAATATTCAGTTTAACGAAGTAAATGGTCATTGTATATACACTATGTGAAGTAAAGAATGGAATGCAAGTATCATCTGTTGAGCAGTTCCAAAATTGTTGAAATTAGTTGATGATTTTATTGATTGTCTCATTGGCATTATATAGCCTTACAGTCATTAATACAATGATCTCAATCATTATGACAATAATCTCATAATGGAATATCCTGTGACATATTCTGGCATCCCAAATATGTTCTCAGGATATTCCTATGTGCTTATACTATACTTAAATATGACACCCAACATACCATATCAACACTCCCCCTAAAGATGGGTGAAAGATATTCACTAAGCCCATCTTGTCACATCCTCTAATCATGCTCACTGAGGCGAGTCCCCTGGTTAGTCCATCTGTTACTTGATCCCTGGTTGGAACATGGCCAAGCTCCAGTAATCCACTATTCAACTTCTCTTTGATGAAGAATCTATCAATCTCGATGTGTTTGGTCCTGTCATGCTGTACTGGATTGTTGGCGATACTAATAGCTGACTGATTGTCACACCACAGCTTCATCTTGGCTCCTTGATCCAGCTTCAGCTCCACCAGCATATTCTTCAACCATAGCAGCTCTGCAACTCCCAAGGCCATAGCTCTGTACTCTGCTTCAGCTGTCGATCTGGCCACCACAGACTGCTTCTTACTCCTCCAGGAGACCAAGTTACCTCCTACAAATATGCAATATCCCGAGGTAGACCTCCTGTCATAAGCACAACTAGCCCAGTCAGAATCACAGTAGCCCTCGATGCTCACGTGATTGTTCTTCCTGAATATTAGTCCCTTCCCGGGAGCACCTTTCAAGTACCTTAGAATCTGGTACACTGCATCCATATGACCCTTCCGTGGGTCATGCATGTAGAGGCTCACCACACTTACTGCAAAGCAGATATCAGGACGTGTGTGGCTCAAATAGATCAACTTGCAAACCAGTCTCTGGTATCTGTCCCGATCAACTGGTTCTCCAGCCTCAGCATCAATCTTGAACCTCTGATCTATTGGTGTCGCTGCAGGTTTGCACCCCAACATCCCAGTTTCTGTGAGAAGGTCCAGTGCATACTTCCTTTGAGAGAGAACAATCCCCTCTGCTTCTCGAGCAATCTTAATTCCAAGGAAGTACCGAAGAAGGCCGAGATCCTTCACCTCGAATTCCTTGCCAAGCTTTCCTTTGAGTTGGGGCGATCTCCTGCTCATCATCTCCTGTGATAATCATATCGTCCACATACACCGCAAGCATGGTGATGTGGCCTCCACTCCGACGGAAGAATACAGTATGATCAGCATTGATCTGCTGATATCCCATCCCTATCATCGCCCTTCTGAATCTGTTAAACCACGCTCGAGGAGACTGCTTCAGTCCATAGAGGGACTTCTTCAACCTGCAGACCTTGCCTACTGTCTGATTGGTGCCAAATTCTGGTGGTATCTCCATGTACACCTCCTCCACTAGATCTCCGTGAAGAAACGCATTCTTCACATCCAGTTGGTGTAGCTTCCATCCACCATTCGCTGCCAGAGAAATCAGAGTCCTGACAGTGCTCATCTTTGCAACTGGTGCAAAGGTCTCGTCATAGTCGATGCCGTACGTCTGACTGTATCATTTGGCTACTAGTCGAGCTTTGTAGCGCTCAACCTGTCCATCTGGGTTCTGCTTTACGGTAAAGACCCACTTGCATCCAACTGCTCTCTTCCCCTCTGGCAGTCTCCCAAGCTCCCAAGTGTGGTTCTTCTCCAGAGCTCCCAACTCCTCGTGCATTGCCGCTTTCCACTTTGGATCGTTCTTGGCAACCTGCCAATTGTTAGGTACAGTAATACTATCCAAAGATGCTATAAATGTTCCATGAGAAGAAGGGATATGGTCATAAAAAACAAACTGAGCAATATCCCAACCATATCTGTTTGGAGGATTTCCTGCATTGCTGCGAGTGGTCCTCCGTACAGATAGTGGTGTGGGAGGAGTAGAAGTAGGAGGAATGATATCTTGTGAAGGAGGGGGTATCACCTGAAGGGGGGTTGGTGTCGGTGCCTCAGGAGTTGGGACGAACGCAGGCAAGGGACTTGGCACTGGCACTGGCGGTACTGGTCCTGCAGTTTGCTTCTCTCTCCTGCTGTAGGTAAGTAACTCTCCCTGAGCCGTAGGCCTAACATCTTCACCTTCTTGTCCCTTCTCCGTGCCTCCATGCCAAACTTCTAAATCGGTTACCACCAAGTTCTCCATCTCCCCCTCTCGCCTAATACTGGCAGTATTAGGCGTGTTATGTGAAGTTCCGTCCTGGTGGTAGTATGGCTCATGCTCTAGAAAGTGAACATCCATACTGACAAACTTCTTCTTCTCTACTTGACTCCAGCACACATACCCCTTCTGGGTCGCCGAGTAGCCTACGAAGATGCATTTGACCGCTCTAGGGTCAAGTTTCCCAACTGATGGCCTGTTGTCCTTCACAAAATACACACACCCAAACACCTTCAGTGGGAGTATCCCACTATTATTGCCTTGCAATACCTCACATGGGTACTTCCATCCGAGGATGTCACGCCCCAGTCCCAAAATATCGAGGGACTGGACACGTGGCAACGGCCAGCAGTACGCACCGATGGATAACCCAATTTGATGGAACCATCAGGGCATACTTAAGCTGTAAATAAGGTCTACTACCACAAGTCACACTAATCTCATCCATAAAGATAAAGAAATAACTGCATAATGAAATGGAAATAAGTTGCAACAACAATCACAGCAAGTCAGTCGGAGAAACAATCCGACTTATGTCTGAATAAACTGGCTCTATAGGCCAGGAACAAGAGATAAACATGAAATAAATACTGAGTACTGGAACAGGCACTCAGGAGAAGTCTTCGGCAGTCACCTCGTCTTCAGTGTTTGGTTCTGCTCCAGCAATAGCTTCAGCTCCGGTCCCGTAAATCTCGGGGTACTGCTCCTCAGCTAAACCTGGGGACATAATCCATTCTAGGTCCTCAGTGGACATAGCAAGGCACAAAATAATACAAGCCAAATGAATAAGCAGTGCAATAAATAAAGGAACAGCAGGGTAGACTATGTAACCATCTATGTGATATGCAAATGAGAGCAACACTAGTACTCAGGCTGAGACCGCTACAAGCTCTGTGTCGGGGAGCCGGTAGCAGTAATAACACATAAAGGGTCTAGCTCTACTGGAGAGTCTACAACCTCACAATAATAGTAGATATATATATATAGAACAGCCTGTAGCCTGTGTGTCTCTCCCCACCCAATGTAATCACGCAAGCCATGACCATAACGTCTCATGTCCATGTCAGCGGGATTATAACTAATGCAACAAGTCATACTGTCTATAACTAAAATAACTCTGTCAGGTCATGTATCCTATACAGAATCACCACGAATATCTCAGGAGGATTCTGTCCATGATAGTGTCAAGTGTCCTGGGTTGTAGGGTACTTGATAGGTCAAGTACAAAAGCAAGGGAATCGTAAATCCATCTCAAAATGACGAACCCAACACCGCGTACGGTGTTGGCACCCGACTATGATCGGACACTAGGTACGTCACGCGTTTCCTAGGTTAAGCAGTTTAAACAGGTTTATATGAATTTACACAAGACATCCAGCAAAGTATTATTACAGAAAATATGAAAATAAAGACTGCAAGTTTGGCAAAGTGCACTTGCCTGATATTTAGATTCCACTAAGGTCCCGGTTTCGGAAATTTCCAGAGATGTCTCCGAAAGCTGAAATAAACAGTACCATCATGCTCAGAAGGTGTCAAATAGCTAGGAACGCCTATCCTTGGGTCCAATTTAGAGACAAGGGCAAAAACGACAGTTTCGGGCCAAAACAGGGTCCACCGGTGGGCCCGCTTTGCACCGAAAAATGTGTCAGGGTCAACGGTCTCTAAATTCACCACACTTAGTGTCAACAGGTCAGGAACACTGATATGAACCCAACGGAACTTTCATATTTGAATTCCGATGAGCCGATCACAAAATCGCCCGTCGAGTGGGGCCTGTGGGGCCCACGACACGCGATTTCGTCAACGTTCTCAGAATCGAACCAAACTTGACCCACAGGACCAGTGTATCGCTACGAGTCTGATGGTGCAAGTTTCGTCTCGATCTGACGTGTGTGCACGAAGTTAGGGTAAATTGCAGAAAAGGCGGATACGGGGCGATGTCCGCGGATACGCGTTGATTCCGGTGTGCACGCACACCCGAATCAGCTTCCGCGAAATCTCACACGTCCGTATCGACGAGGCGCACGTATCTGTAAAGACCGCACGCGACCAAGTCGTCCCGTTTGGCGGGGCATACTCAGTTTCGGGGTGAAACAGGGTCTGATTTTTCCTGTTTTTGGATCGCGGTGTACGATCCCCACAGGACGCAATGCCCCGAGCGGTTTGTCCGGGCACCGAGAGGGTCATACAGGCTTCGCGTAGCAATTTATGGAATCGAAATCAGAGCTACGAGGAGTGAGATACGAGTACCTGAACTGGGCTCCTCGGAACCGGATTTTCGTGTCCGAGTGTCCTGTGTCGACGAGTCCAGATTAGGGCACAGATCCTCTGTGTCGTGTCCGCGCTCGCCGGAGTCTACGCTGGACGGGGTGGCGTTGCCAGAGGCGGCAGGGTACTCGGGGAGGCAGGGCGCCGACGAGGAGGAGGCAAGGCGGCCGGGCGGCGAAGTCCGGGGGCTGCGGGTGGAAATGGGGCCGTGCTCGGCTGCTGGTGGGAGGAGGAGGAGTCGCTGGGGTCTGTGAGTGCGGCGGCCTGGGGAGCTGGGGTCGTCCACTGTGGCGGGTACGGGCGGAGTTAGGGTCGACGAGGGGGAACGGGCCGGAGTTAGCTCGCCGGAGCTAGGGCTTAGGTTAGGGGAGATGGGGAGGTGGAAGAGGGAGGAAGAGGGAGAGCTTATATAGGGGAGGCTCGTCGGAGGTGAGGCCGGGGAAGGCGGGTCGAGGAGGGGACGTGGGCGCTGAAGCGGAGGGGGAGGTGGTCGTGGCGGCCGGAAAACGCGGCGGCGGCGGAGGGAGCGGGGAGAGGGAGTCGTGGGGAAGGGGTGGCTCTCCCGGGTCGGGTCGGGCGCGGATCCGGGTTGGGCGGACCCGCCCGACCCGCTAAGCTGGTTTGTGGGCTGGGTCACTGGGTCACTGGGCTCGGCCCACTGGGCCGGGCCGGGCCCCTAAAACTAAAAAAAAAACATAATAATAATAATAATCATTTAATTGATTAATTAATTACTAAAAATAGTTTTTAGGCTTTTTTTAAAAAATAGGTCTGAGGCCCAATAAAATCCCAGAAAATTACCCTAAGTCCGGTTTTCTATTTTATACCATAAAATCATATTTCCATTACATTTTAATATTGGTTATTAGCAATTAAAAATGATAAATTCACCACAGGACCTATGTAAATTCCTGAAAAATGCAGAAAAATTCCCAAAAATTGTTTTTTTTAAATCTGAAAATTTAGGGTGTTTACAATCTACCCCCCTTAAGAGGATTGCGTCCTCGCAATCTAAGGATAAACTATAAAGGCAAGATTTACAGAAATTAAATATGCTCAAGTTTTACCTGCATCAGCAAATAAGTGTGGATAACGCTGGCGCATAACATCCTCTCGTTCCCAGGTCGATTCGCCAGGAGAGTGCTGTTTCCAAGCTACTCGAACCAGTCTGATTGTCTGCCCTCGCAGTGTCTTCTCACTGGTGTCGAGTATACCCACTGGCTGCTCTTCGTATCTCAGGCTAGGTCCCACCGAAATCTCAGAATGATCCACTATATGACTTGGGTCCGTCACATATCTCCTCAGTTGTGAGACGTGGAATACATCATGCACTCCCTCTAAGGATGGAGGTAATGCAAGACGGTAAGCCACCTCACCAATGCGCTCCAAGATATCAAATGGCCCAATGTACCTTGGGCTTAACTTGCCTCTGCTGCCAAATCTGATAGTACCTCTAGTGGGCGAGATCCTCAAAAATACATGCTCTCCTTCCTTGAACTCCAGGGGTCGTCTGTGTGCATCTGCCCAATGCTTCTGTCTATCCTGGGCTGCACGGAGATGATTCTGAATCTGTCTTACTTTCTTCACTGTCTCCGTTACCAACTCTGGACCCAGTATTTGACGTTCGCCAACGTCACTCCAGCATATCGGCGATCTGCACTTCCTTCCGTACAACGCCTCGAAAGGTGCCATCTGAATGCTTGCCTGATAGCTGTTGTTGTAGGAGAACTCCACTAAGTGCAGATGATCTTCCCAAGATCCTCCGAAGTCCAGTATACATGATCGCAGCATATCTTCCAAGATCTGAATTGTGCGCTCTGATTGGCCATCTGTCTGGGGATGATAGGCAGTACTGAACTTGAGCCTGGTACCGAGACTCTCTTGCATGCTTCGCCAGAAGTGAGATATAAATCTCGAGTCTCGATCTGATACAATACTAACCGGCACTCCATGAAATTTTACGATCTGTCGCATATACATGTCGGCTAGTACTTCCGTGGATTGTCCGACTCTGAACGACAAGAAGTGAGCCGACTTAGTGAGCCGATCCACGATGACCCATACTGCATCCCTTCCACTAGGGCTTCTTAGAAATCCAGTGACGAAGTCCATGGTAATATGCTCCCACTTCCATTCAGGGATGGAAAGTGGCTGCAACATACCTGCAGTCCTTTGGTGCTCGGCCTTCACCTGCTGGCAGACTAAGCACCTTGCCACGAATCGGGCAATCTCCCTTTTCATTCCATGCCACCAGTAATATTGTCTTAAGTCCCGGTACATCTTGGTCCCTCCTGGATGAACAGAATATAGGGAGCTATGCGCTTCTGTCATCAACTCCTGCCTTAATTCTCCATTCGGAATATATAGGCAATTTTCGCACCTTAATGTCCCGTCCTCGTGGATGCGAAGTCCCGTTTGCATGCCTGCTTCGGTTCTCTCTTTCAGCCTTCGGAATCTGGCATCATTAGGCAAAGCTTCTTTGATTCTCTCCACCAGCGATGACTTAACTTCGAGGTTAGCCAGCAAACCATTTTGTCCAGGTAGAACAACCTCTATCTGAAGATCTTGCAAGTCTTGTAATAGCTGAGGCTGCTCAGTTAAGAAATAAGCCGAGGGTTTTCTGCTGAGGGCGTCGGCTACAACATTTGCTTTCCCCGGGTGGTACTGCAGATCAATGTCAAAGTCCACCATCAACTCAAGCCAACGCCTTTGCCTCATGTTGAGCTCCTTCTGTGTATAAACATACTTCAAGCTCTTATGATCAGTGAATATTTCGACCTTCTCTCCATACAGGTAATGTCTCCAGATCTTCAATGCAAAGATCACTGCAGCTAGCTCCAGGTCGTGCGTTGGATAATTCTTCTCGTGGACCTTCAACTGCCTCGATGCATAAGCGATAACCTTGCCATGTTGCATCAAGACACAACCTAGTCCACTACCAGACGCATCACTATAAACAACAAAACCTCCTGACCCTGAGGGAAGAGTCAAGACTGGTGCTGTTGTTAGATGCCTCTTTAATTATTCAAAGGCATTCTGGCATTCTTCCGTCCATATGAACTCCTGATCCTTCCGTGTTAGCTTAGTCATCGGCTCTGCGATCCTTGAAAAATTTTCTACGAACCGCCGGTAATACCCAGCAAGTCCAAGAAAACTTCTCACTTCTGCAACAGAGGTAGGGGTAGGCCAGGTTTCAATAGCAGTGACCTTCTCTGGGTCCACAGACAGTCCTTCACCTGAGATAATATGTCCTAAGAATGGCACCTTGTCCATACAGAACTCACATTTGCTGAGTTTGGCATACAACTTCTCCCTTCTCAAAGTTTCTAGCACAACTCTGAGGTGTTCCTCGTGCTCTTCGTGGTTCTTAGAGTAGACTAGGATATCATCAATGAATACCACCACGAACTTATCCAAGTACTGATGGAAGACTCCGTTCATCAAACTCATAAATACGGCGGGTGCGTTGGTTAAACCAAACGGCATTACTAGGAACTCATAATGTCCATATTTAGTTCTGAAGGCCGTCTTTGGGATATCTTCCTTCTTCACCCTAATCTGGTGATAACCGGATCTAAGGTCAATCTTTGAGAATACCCTAGCACCACTCAATTGGTCAAACAAGTCATCAATGCATGGTAATGGGTACCGGTTCTTAACAGTTACAGCATTAAGGGCTCTATAATCAATGCACAACCGTACAGTTCCGTCCTTCTTGGGTACAAAAAGTATAGGTGCTCCCCAAGGTGAAACACTGGGCCGGATAAATCCTTTCTCCAGATGGTCGTCAATTTGTGCTTTCAACTCCACTAACTCCTTAGGTGCTAGCCGATATACCGATGAAGTGATAGGTTCAGCTCCTGGAGTTAGGTCTATTGTGAATTCTATCTCCCGATCAGGTGGTAAACCTGGAAGATCGTCGGAAAATACGTCCACAAATTCCGTTATGACTCTTGAGTAACTTGAATCTTCTTCTACAGTCAATACCCTAAGAGTTGGCTGGACCCCTTGTTCTACAGCTCCTCTAAGAAATTCAAACTCAGGAAGGCTAGGGGGTCTAAATATCACTTTTCCAAGCCGGCAATCCAGTGTCGCATGGTACTGACTTAACCAGTCCATACCAAGTACCACATCGTAATCAGGCATAGAAAAGATCAAAAATTGGGCTCGCATCTCTCAGCCACAGACTACTACCGAACATGATCTACAAGTATCACTAACCGGGATAATTCCACCTTCCGTTAGAATTCTCTTCATCTTCGAGAGAGGTGCGGTAGCTATTCTATGTGTAGCTACGAAGCTAGCAGCAATAAATGAATGCGAGGCTCCAGAATCAAATAATGCTACAGCAGGAATTGAAGCTACTAATATGGTACCTGCTATCACTTCGCCTGCAGTAGCTTCCTCAGTGACTGCTAGTGCATAAGCCTGACCTCGTCCCTGAGCGGGACCCCTTTGCTGACGAGCTTGCTGGAACATTGCTGCCTGAGGTGGTAGAGGTGGCCTGGCTCCTCCAGGCCCTGTCTGTGTTGCTCCCCCAGCTGGAAGAGCTGCAGGTGGAGCTGGCCGATTCGGAACTCCCTCCCGACGTTCCGAGCAGTCCTTTGAGAAGTGTTGTCCAGATCCGCAAACCAGGCAGAGCCCCAGCTTGCGTCTACATTCTTTTTCAATATGTCCTACCTTGCCGCAGTAATGGCAAGTAGGCAGGTTCTTAGTTGCTGCTCTTGGAGGCGGGCTCTTCTGGGGTCGTTTAGCAGATTCTTCTGGTGATGACTTGGACGGTGCTGAGGAGAAGGGACGTTTCAGGCTTGATTCCCTCCGAGTAACGCGCTCCAGCCGACGTGCTGCAGCTAGGACGTCGGAGTAAGATGTGGGCGCGACCGATCCGATTAATTTTTGAAGCTCGAACCTGAGCCCATCAAAGAACTTCTCCGCCTTCTCCTCTTCGGTAGGAATTAGGGAAGGGCGAAGCGGCTCAGGCGAATGAATTCGACGTTATATTCCTTCACCGTCATGTTGCCCTGGATCAGGCGGTTGAATCTGTCTCGGAGTTCTGACCGAGCCACAGCAGGGATGTATATTTCCTGGAAGAGTCTGGAGAACTCCTCCCAGGTAACCTGATCATGTCCGAGCCTTCTTTCTTCGGACAGCCACCAATGATGCGCGTTGTCCGTCAGTTGCATCCTGACGGCAGTCATCCATTTGTCCCTTGGTAGTTCAGCGACCTCCAACTGATGCTGCGTGTTAGTAAGCCATTCATGCACTTCAGTTGGTCCTTCCTTGCCCGAGAAGGTACGGGACTTGCATGTTCCAATGCTGCGACTAGGCTGTTCCTTAGGTTCTCGGCCTCATGACGTTGGGCCTCCTGTTGAATCTGTTGTTGTGTCTGCATCATGACGTAGAACATCTGGAACATTTGCTGGCCGTCCATTGCCTGTCCTGGGGGAAAGACAGGCATCATAGGAGGGAACTGGGGAGGAGGCGGGATGTCATCACGCCTGAACCTGGAACTTGGCTGGCCAGTTTGATTGTTCTGAGAGGATTGTCCTCTGGTATCTGGCGTCGTTCCAGCTTCACAGGTAAACCCCGCTTCAGGTGGTGTACCCAAGGGGGTCTCGTCACCACTTCTGGGATCCATAACCCTGCATCAAAAGGTAACAATGAGAACGCACAGAGGAATCAAAACAGGATGCAATTCAAGCAATTTAATTGAATTCGACATAGAGTTCAAAAATGATTCAATCAATGGATGAGATCCTATAATCTATCTTATTGCAGGCCTGTTCGGTCCCTAAGTTGAAACTGAATAATTTTATTTAGGACCTGCATTGGCCACCACAAAAACCATGTCACGCCCCAGTCCCAAAATATCGAGGGACTGGACACGTGGCAACGGCCAGCAGTACGCACCGATGGATAACCCAATTTGATGGAACCATCAGGGCATACTTAAGCTGTAAATAAGGTCTACTACCACAAGTCATACTAATCTCATCCATAAAGATAAAGAAATAACTGCATAATAAAATGGAAATAAGTTGCAACAACAATCACAGCAAGTCAGTCGGAGAAACAATCCGACTCATGTCTGAATAAACTGGCTCTATAGGCCAGGAACAAGAGATAAACATGAAATAAATACTGAGTACTGGAACAGGCACTCAGGAGAAGTCTTCGGCAGTCACCTCGTCTTCAGTGTTTGGTTCTGCTCCAGCAATAGCTTCAGCTCCGGTCCCGTAAATCTCGGGGTACTGCTCCTCAGCTAAACCTGGGGACATAATCCATTCCAGGTCCTCAGTGGACATAGCAAGGCACAAAATAATACAAGCCAAATGAATAAGCAGTGCAATAAATAAAGGAACAACAGGGTAGACTATGTAACCATCTATGTGATATGCAAATGAGAGCAACACTAGTACTCAGGCTGAGACCGCTACAAGCTCTGTGTCGGGGAGCCGGTAGCAGTAATAACACGTAAAGGGTCTAGCTCTGCTGGAGAGTCTACAACCTCACAATAATAGTAGATATATATATAGAACAGCCTGTAGCCTGTGTGTCTCTCCCCACCCAATGTAATCATGCAAGCCATGACCATAACGTCTCATGTCCATGTCAGCGGGATTATAACTAATGCAACAAGTCATACTGTCTATAACTAAAATAACTCTGTCAGGTTATGTATCCTATACAGAATCACCACGAATATCTCAGGAGGATTCTGTCCATGATAGTGTCAAGTGTCCTGGGTTGTAGGGTACTTGATAGGTCAAGTACAAAAGTAAGGGAATCGTAAATCCATCTCAAAATGACGAACCCAACACCGCGTACGGTGTTGGCACCCGACTATGATCGGACACTAGGTACGTTACGCGTTTCCTAGGTTAAGCAGTTTAAACAGGTTTATATAAATTTATACAAGATATCCAGCAAAGTATTATTACAGAAAATATGAAAATAAAGACTGCAAGTTTGGCAATGTGCACTTGCCTGATATTTGGATTCCACTAAGGTCCCGGTTTCGGAAATTTCCAGAGATATCTCCGAAAGCTAAAATAAACAGTACCATCACGCTCAGAAGATGTCAAATAGCTAGGAACGCCTGTCCTTGGGTCCAATTTGGAGACAAGGGCAAAAACGACAGTTTCGGGCCAAAACGGGGTCCACCGGTGGGCCTGCTTTGCACCGAAAAATGTGTCAGGGTCAACGGTCTCTAAATTCACCAAACTTAGTGTCAACAGGTCAGGAACGCTGATACGAACCCAACGGAACTTTCAGATTTGAATTCCGATGAGCCGATCACAAAATCGCCCCTCGAGTGGGGCCTGTGGGGCCCACCACACCCGATTTCGTCAACGTTCTCAGAATCGAACCAAACTTGACCCACAGGACCAGCGTATCGCTATGAGTCCGATGGCGCAAGTTTCGTCTCGATCTGACGTGTGTGCACGAAGTTAGGGTAAATTACAGAAAAGGCGGATACGGGGCGATGTCCGCGGATACGCGTTGATTCCGGTGTGCACGTACACCCGAATCAGCTTCCGCTAAATCTCACACGTCCGTATCGACGAGGCGCACGTATCTGTGAAGACCGCACGCGACCAAGTCGTCCCGTTTGGCGGGGCGTACTTAGTTTCGGGGTGAAACAGGGTCTGATTTTTCCTGTTTTTGGATCGCGGTGTGCGATCACCACAGGACGCGATGCCCCGAGCGGTTTGTCCGGGCACCGAGAGGGTCATACAGGCTTCGCGTAGCAATTTACGGAATCGAAATCAGAGCTACGAGGAGTGAGATACGAGTACCTGAAGTGGGCTCCTCGGAACCGGATTTTCGTGTCCGAGTGTCCTGTGTCGACGAGTCCAGATTAGGGCACAGATCCTCTGTGTCGTGTCCGCGCTCGCCGGAGTCTACGCTGGACGGGGTGGCGTTGCCGGAGGCAGCAGGGTACTCGGGGAGGCAGGGCGCCGCCGAGGAGGAGGCACGGCGGCCGGGCGGCGAAGTCCGGGGGCTGCGGGTGGAAATGGGGCCGTGCTCGGCTGCTGGTGGGAGGAGGAGGAGTCGCTGGGGTCTGTGAGCGCGGCGGCCTGGGAGCTGGGGTCGTCCGCTGTGGCAGGTACGGGCGGAGTTAGGGTCGACGAGGGGGAACGGGCCGGAGTTAGCTCGCCGGAGCTAGGGCTTAGGTTAGGGGAGATGGGGAGGTGGAAGAGGGAGGAAGAGGGAGAGCTTATATAGGGGAGGCTCGTCGGAGGTGAGGCCGGGGAAGGCGGGTCGAGGAGGGGACGTGGGCGTTGAAGCGGAGGGGGAGGTGGTCGTGGCGGCCGAAAAACGCGACGGCGGCGGAGGGAGCGGGGAGAGGGAGTCGTGGGGAAGGGGTGGCTCTCCCGGGTCGGGTCGGGCGCGGATCCGGGTTGGACGGACCCGCCCGACCCGCTAAGCTGGTTTGTGGGCTGGGTCACTGGGTCACTGGGCTCGGCCCACTGGGCCGGGCCGGGCCCCTAAAACTAAAAAAAAAACATAATAATAATAATCATCATTTAATTGATTAATTAATTACTAAAAATAGTTTTTAGGCTTTTTTTTAAAAATAGGTCTGAGGCCCAATAAAATCCCAGAAAATTACCCTAAGTCCGGTTTTCTATTTTACACCATAAAATCATATTTCCATTACATTTTAATATTGGTTATTAGCAATTAAAAATGATAAATTCACCACAGGACCTATGTAAATTCCTGAAAAATGCAGAAAAATTCCCAAAAATTGTTTTTTTTAAAATCTGAAAATTTAGGGTGTTTACAGAGGACCTTCGAGGGCATCCTGTTGATGAGTTGAGCTGTTGTCAATACTGCATGCCCCCACAGACTCTGTGGGACATTCATGTCGATCATCATACTTCTTGCGACCTCCAGAAGGTGTCTGTTTTTCCTTTCTACAACTCCATTTTGTGCTGGTGTGTATGCACAGGTGGTCTGATGCTGTATTCCGTGTGCTGACAGGTATTCTGCAAGCGTCCTGTTGGTATACTCCGTTCCATTGTCAGACCTCAGTACCTTCACAACTGCTTTGTACTGAGTCTGGACATGCTTATGAAAATCCCGAAAACAAGCAGGTACATCATTCTTATTTTTCATCAAATATAACCAGGTAACACGAGAGGCACACTCAATGAAAGAAACAAAGTACTTATAACCATTCATAGTGTTAGTAGCACATGGACCCCAGACATCAGAATGTACTACCTCAAAAGCAAAAGTGCTCCTATGACCCGTGCCAACATATGAGCTCCTAGTAAGTTTTTCTAACTCGCACGCATCACATACTAATTTTTCTTTATTTGTTTTTGCATAAATCTCTGGATACAACTTACTTAAAGTATCAAAGGAAGAATGTCCCATCCTCCGATGATGGAGTATCAAGGTATCCTCAGTCCTCTGCTGCAGTCCTTCCATGCCAGCCTTCTCTGCCATAGATACTAATGCTGAGTCCAGTCCTTCTCGATCTAGGTATCACAGTCCCTCATGCCAAGTGCCAGTCCCAAGTCTTCGTCCTGTCCCTTTCTCCTGGAAGGTCACCTTAGGAATATCAAAAGAAACAATGCATTTAAGTTGGAGGATTATAGAACTAATGGACAAGAGACTGACTGGAAAGGATGGAGCATGTAAAATATTAGATAATCTTACTGAACCTGTATAATTAACAGTACCCTTACCGACCACTGGCTGAAAAGTGCCATCAGCTGTCTGAATGCTGTCTGCTGATGCTAGGTGAGTGTAGGAAGAAAACTCACTAGCATTCCCCGTCACATGTCGAGATGCTCCCGAGTCGATAATCCAGTCTGATGATTTAAGGAAAGAGATAGACGCAAGGGCAAGTGATTCGTCAGTACCTTCTGATGGATGGGCATACATGACAGCGTTGCCCCTAACAAAGAATGGGGTGGACGCCTCCTCTGTTCTACTCCTCATGTCTCCTAGTGCCTGGTCCTCCACAGTAAAGGTGCCATCAGCTTCTCCGTTCCCTTCTGATATCAGGAGGTTCGCCCGATAACCTTCTCGGCCGCCTCGTCTACCCCCTCTACCACGACCACGTCCTCCATTATATCCTCGTCCGCCGAACGGTCCTCGTCCACCACCTGAATCTCCCTCCCTAGGTGGTTTGGTACAAGCATACCGATGATGACCCATCTCCCCACAGTTGTAGCACTGCCGATTATGCTGCCAGGGCTCTCCCTTAGATCCTGTGTTACCTGAGCTGGTGATCGCTAGTGCTGACTTTGCTTCGGAGGGACCACCTGTCCCGGCTTGCAGCCTGATGCGTGTCTCCTCCTGGATCATGGCTGAGATAGCCTCCTCAAGGCTAGGGATCTTTGGTTGGGCTAGAAGTAGGGTCGTCCTCTGTGCGAAAGCTGCAGTCAGCCCTTTGAGGAACTTCATCGTCCTCTCCTGCAGACACACCTGTCTCTCCTTACACTTAGGGTCCCCGCAGCTCGTCCGATCTGATGAGTGATCATAATCCAACCACAGACGCTCCAACTCCGTGGCATACTCCTGCACCGTCTTCTCTCCCTGTACGGTGTCATCAATCTCCCCCTTTATCTGGATGACCCGTAAGTTGTTCCCCACACCATCATAGGTCCTTCTCAACTTCTCCCACACATCTTTCACCCTCTCAATACCGTCTACTGTGGCGGCAATAGACTGGACTAAGGAGTTGAGAAGCCAGATGTAGATCATCATATGAGTGGACTTCCACTCATCGCGTCCTGTCGAGCCCTCGTCTGGCTCTGTTGTCTCGTCCGTCAGGAACCCCTCCATATTTTTTCCTGCGAGGGTTCTTCTCACCGGCCGTGACCAACTCAGATAGGTGGCCGGTCCATCTAATTTCAGATCGATGGAGGGAAGCTTCAACTCCGGCGACGTTCGTGTCGTGTTCTCACCATCCGACATCGTCAACAACTTCATCAACGTCGCCACCTCTACAGAATCTAGCTTCTTGATGATCTCCTCCATCGATGCGTAGTCTATCCAATCACGTCACGTCCGCTCCACGACTCACGCTCGTCCTCGTCGTTCGCTCCTAGATCCGAATATGTCTCCCCTTTTTTCAGATCTAGGCATCCCTATTAGGCGCTATCTCGTGCTGGTGCGGAGGAGGCGGCAGCACGCATGTCACAGCCGCCGTCGCAGCAACAGTAGCAGTCGCATCAGCCGCAGCCGCAGTAGTAGCCGCAGCAGTAGCGGGACGGGGCAGCAACAGCGAAGGGCGGAGAAGGGAAGAAGGAGGGGGCGTGGAAGAGTTCGGTGGAGGAGATCTAGGAAATCCTCCTGTGGGTTTGTAGAAGCTTGGTGACGGCTAGGGTTTGTGGAAACTTGGCTCTGATACCATGTTGAAATTAGTTGATGATTTTATTCATTGTCTCATTGGCATTATATAGCCTTACAGTCATTAATACAATGATCTCAATCATTATGACAATAATCTCATAATGGAATATCCTGTGACATATTCTGGCATCCCAAATATGTCCTCAGGATATTCCTATGTGTTTATACTATACTTAAATATGACACCCAACATACCATATCAACAAAAAATTTAGGGTACGTTTGGACTCGTCTTTAGGAAAACCACGATAAATAATTTTCAGATATTTAAAATTTTCATAAAATTAATATTGATATTTCGTTTTATATGTTGCTACATTGATTGTAGTCTCTGAAAATTGGTTCATCCAATTAAATTTGTTTGAAAAAATTTGAGTTGCACCCCCATTTATTTACCCATATTCAAGGTGTACCCCACACGATTACCATAATACATGACATCCTCCACTTTTGACGGAAACCGTCTCCAACTCACGGTCAACTCCTTTGACCAAATTTTTTGGACAAAAATGCTCCCCTCCCTGCTGTGCACTCCCACCACCGCGTTGCCCTCCTCCCCGTTGCGCACCCTAACCGGAGCCCCCCCGGCGCCAGAGAGTAGGTGGTGACGGTGGGCATCTGGGCGTTCATGTTGCCGGTGGGCATCTGGGCGTTCATGTTGCCGGTGACCACCGTAACGGCGGGTGAGCGGTGTGGTTTGTTGGTCGGTTGGGAGGAGGTGGGTGAGGGTGGAGTTGACGCCGAGGGAGGAGAGGGTGAGGTGGTCGAGGCAGTTGCGGGCAGTGTTGGTGCGGGAAGGGGTGGGAGAGGGCTGTGGAGTGGGAATGGGAGGAGGCGGAGAGGAGGGAGAGGATGGGGGAGGAAGAGGACGGTTGGGAGAGGAGGGTGGAGATGCAGAGGGAGGAGAGGGGGAATGGGGAGTGGAAGAGGGAGGAGGAGGTGGGAAGCCATGGAGGAGAGAGAGAGGGGGGCGGGTTGGGAAGAAGATGAAAGAGGAGGGATATTTCGGTCAAAAGTGCTTTGACTGTTAGTTTCCGTCAAAAGTGAGGGATGTAATGCATTAAGGTAATCGTGTGGGGTGCATCTTGAATATGGGTAAATAAAGTGGGGGTGCAACTTAAATTTTTTAAGATGGAATATAAGGTAGAAGAACCAAATCTTGATATTTGAATATTCTATTTAAAGTTGAAATATTTAAGTCCACAATTTTAGATATCTAAGATTCTAACAAATCTCCAAATACCTCTACTGTGAAATCATGAAACTATTATCTTAGAAAATTTGGCAAAGACTACAATATGTCATGATTTGCATGCTGGCTTGTTTCTCTCTTTTTTTCAGTCTATTATAACACTGTGTATCAACTCCTTGACATGGGACCACAAACATAAATGGTTGTCACTTGTGTGTCCACCACCTCCTTACAGTCATAAGGCATAATTGTGTGGTAGGTCTACATGCCCCTCCTAAAGGATCTCTAAACTATGACGGATGATCCACATTCTAGCCATTGCTATCTTCTGCATAGTAAGTTGTAAAGTATCACACTGCCTGGAAAATTCCATCAGAGGAACAGGTTTTTCTACTAATAAAAGTAGTTAACCACTATAACTTTGCCTCTGGCACTCCTGGTCACGCCTTCCCTGTATTTTATGTCTCTAAATGAAAATAGAGACAATGTAACCTGTTGAAGGTCCAGATTTGCCCTAGTTCATCGTTGTTATTATCAACCTTCTATGAAGTCAAATAAATTTGATTTATTTTTTGGATAATAAGGCCGCTCTTTGACTCTCTCCAGGGGTTTGATCCCAGGACTTCACCTCCCTTCCTATATCAAAGGCCTCAACCACTTGGTTGCCCGACCTCTGGTGATTTCAATTATTTTCGGTAAAACTATCAATATGTTACTGTGACTCAAGTTATCTGTTAATAAGGTTCTGATATGAGATACATGTTTAACATAATAAAAAGTAGGGCAAATGGCTCTGAAAGTACTCCCATTTTATTATCATTTTAGCATTTATATACCTCGTAATCTTTTTAGTGCATTAGAACTACACAAGCTTTCAGCTGTTGGGATGTACCCTTTCTCTACCTTTCGTTAGAGCAGTTCGTGACATACACGAACAATATCGACCATTTTACTGTTAAATGCCATGCCGCCCCTCCTCACCCCAGTTCCCACTCTCGTCTGCATAGTCCGGTGGCAAACCTGCATCCAAGATTGTCCCTAGAGTTTAGATTCCATAGGCATTGGTGGGTTTTGCAGCATATCTGCTGCAGAATCGAGAGGGAGCTTACGTCCTATATAATGAATTTAACGAAAAGGAGGAACCAAGTATCCATGTCTCCTTTTAAAGGAGACGGGTGAAGTTTCTACTACGAGAAAAAGAAATGCAGATTGAATGAGAAGGTGCAATTGTTTATGCTGTTTTATGTTTAAACATTAATGTCAAATTGAGTTATCATACGCCTTTTAAACATACTACGATAGACTGGTACCTTAACTCGCCTAGATTACCGACAACCGTCCTACAGCATTGCATAGCCCACATCCGAGGCATAAAAGTCAATAGACAGGAGTTTGCCTTATTTTCTAAAATATTGTATTTATTTTCTCGTTTTACGAACTAACAATTCTATGTATTTGTTTAACAAAGTAAAATTCATAATCTACTTATTTTTCCCAAAAATAGATTGTACATTGTTCATTGTACGACATTGCTTCATTTTATGAAATATTTAACCATGCAAAAACTCTACATACTTTCTCGTTCTATAAGTAACAATTCTATATTTTTGTTTAACCAAGTAAAACTCATAAATCTATTAATTTTTTTCCAAAATAGATTGTACATTTTTCAATGTATTACATTATTCCATTTTAATGAACATTTAACAAAGCAAAAAAATTATTTACATATACAAAAAGTCATAATAACACTACACATCATACATACAATAATGATTCTTATCTGAAAAGTGTAAATAAATCAATAATGATGTATGAAACAAAAGCCATAGTATAAGGAAGCCACACCAGTGCTTCTTACTATGTGCTTCTTACTATGTTAAGAAAAGTTA
This sequence comes from Iris macrosiphon, assembly GCA_036927795.1. Taxonomy (NCBI): domain Eukaryota; kingdom Viridiplantae; phylum Streptophyta; class Magnoliopsida; order Asparagales; family Iridaceae; genus Iris; species Iris macrosiphon. The sequence continues at coordinate 166,924,206 of JAYESA010000008.1, read as the reverse complement.
GAGATGGAATCAAAGGTGACATGACTTTCAAGAAAAAGACAAATAATGATTAACTCATATTTTAGGAAGGTCTCATGGTCGGATCACTGAGATTATTAATTTATTGGATATTAAATTATCGAGGTTCTATTGTATTGTGATGTAACTTTGTATTGCTCAATGGTCATACTTGATCTGCATGGCAAATTTGATAGCAACTTTGAAATGCTTTATTTGTTCTTGCCTTAGTGCTACTCCTCCAAATTTATAATTTCTTTAAACATATTTACCATCCGGCCTGACATATGTGTTTTGTGACTTGTCTTCCCCTTTTCTTCGAGGTAGCTTAAGACCATATTTTCACTATGATACTACTTAGTGGATGAATGGTAAACTTGTATATAGCGTTACCAGAATTTATACTCTTAACATTATGCTTTTCAGATTTCTATTCTTGAACCATCTGGCAGTTCAATGCCGATGGCAAGTGGCCTTTTTTGTTCTTTTTGATCTACTAGGTTTGGAAAGTTGTGAGTTAAATATTTGTCTTCCTTTTAAATTTTTTTCATCAAATTTATGTTTTGTGTCCTCCGAAATTTTTTATTTTTAATTTCAATATACATATTTACGTCAGATTTAACTTTTTTTTCATAAAATTTATTTTTTGATGATTCGATATAGAGATAAGTCCTGGCGGAGGAACAACACAATTTTAATGTAACCAATTTTATTTAACAATTTTTTGGATTTTTTTTTTTTTTTGGTCGATCCTCCTCTTTTAAATTTCTGCTTAGGTATTTCAGCCTATATATGTGTTCTCTTGCTAGTTCTCCTGTTCTTCTGGAAAAGCATAAGGTTGCTGATTATTTTCCTTTTGCAATGATGATTCCAGTAAAAGTTATGTAGATTATTTCATATTCATGTACTCATCATATTGGTTCTAATATTACAAAGATTGCTAGTCATTGAACATCTTTTCCTCAATGTTTTGATATGTATCATTTACCTGTTCGCATTTTCTTCAAGTGCGGTCCAGTCATCGAATGAATCATATGCTGTGTCTGTGTTAAAGCAGTGTATATGTGTATTCAAATTAGCATATATCATCACAATATAAAAGAGCTGTCTTTACTCTAAGGTTTGTAACCTCGATTTCGGACCATTCCTGTGAGTATCGGTGGTTTTGTATCTGATATCGAATTTTTTGGTATCAAAAAACAAATAATTATTAACATCTTAGAAAATATATTTTATATATTTAGACATAGTTTTAAGTATTTTTAAAAGCACCGAACAATTCCTGTGAGCTGTTGATACATATGAATCAATCAACATGTGATATTTTGGCCTAACGTTTGTACTCATGGTTCCTTACTGCCTGCACTTATCTTGATTGTTGTACTGCTTGATTTGCTTCCCTCTAAGTGTCCATGATATGTTGAGAATTTTTGGAATTTTTTTTAAAATATGTTTTGTTGCTTGGGAGTTATTGTTAATTCTAATTAGTCTGTGATTGTTTTCCAGATGGAGGTGGATATATACAATTTTAGGCATACTTCTGTAATATTTTTCTTTTCCACTGCAACATCTAAATTATCGATACGTATGTACGTTTGATTGCATGATGGAAAATACATAAAAAATAAATTAAGTTTATGAAATTATTTTACTAGAAAAAAAAATCATGAAATTTTGAAAAATTTCATAATGACGTTGTTTGATTGTAATTATTTTCTTGTAGAAAACTAATAATTTTTTATGAAAAATAATATTTTTCTATGGTTTGGACCAATATTATTTTTTCACTATTCTGTAGAAAAATATAAAAAATAATAGTTTTTTGAAAAATAATTTATGAAAAGTATAAGATATCAAATACCAAACATTGGGTAAAAATTTTGTAACGAAAATAGTTTTCATGAAAAAAAAAACGTCTAATCAAACACAGTCATGGTTTTTTTTCCCCACTACAATCTCTGAATTATCGTATGGATACCTATGCTACAGCAGGTCATTATTCTTATAACAGTATCCAAACACGCATATTCAAGTATTGTTGTTCATTTGTACCTCTACAAAAACCGTACATATGGGCTTTTACAAGCAGCCAAACTTTGTATTTCATTTAGAACTTGAAGAGCAGGTGAGCAGTATTATTAATATAACTAAGAGCATCCACAATGAAAATATTTTAAACACATACTTTAAGTTATTAAAAATTATATAAATTATTATTTTTTTAGTATTTTTATGATATTGGCATAATAATATACTTCAAATAAATACTTCAAATTAATTTTCTCTTTTTTCTTCCACTTTTTTCTCTTTATTTGTCTTCTCTATTTGGTAATATTTGTTTTCTCTCTTTTCTTCTTTATTTTTATTTCCTATTTGGTTACTTTTGATAGGCTCCATCAATTAATATAGAGGATCTAGAACACGCTCTAAATCTGGAATGTCTCTTAATTTTCTAGTAATTTTCAAGTATACACAAGTGTCCACTGCAGTCTTCAAGTGCTACAAAATTTGACTAAAATCAAAATGTAGCATTTGAAACCCCTCTCTCATTGGGATGCTCTAATGACCTTATGCCATACCTATTTATATCTTTGCTCTAACGAACTCAATTGACTCTTGTGTTCTATAACCTCTCTAGCTAGACGGACGATCTCGAAATCAAACCGTGGAGAAGATGTGAGACAGTGGGCCCAAATAATATATAATGTCAACGTGTTGTGCGTATCACCGGACAACTCAAAAAAAAAAAAAAAAAAAAAAAAAATTCTGTCTTCGCTCTCTGCCAAACTTCAACATCATTATGGCACAACCGACATCGGTTTGGACCGGGTCGGGTCAGGTTTTGTTCAGAAATTCCGAACGCAACTACTCCAAAACATCACCTACATCTCACCGACGAGATCTACATCTCGACTACGACGAGGGGAGGGAGGGGACCATCCTAACCTCTTCATCCTCCAGTTGGCGGTCGTCTATGCGACATGCCATCTCCTTGTATATACATCACACAATCATCATCGACAATCACTTACTATTGCTATTATTATTTATTATTTTATATTATTATCATTATTATTGTATGGCAAACGAAAAGAGTGTGAAGAAGAAGAGAAGTGGCTCTTTTGGGGACCAGCTCGCTCTCATTGCCAACCGTATACTCATGTGGACGACTACTTCACGTGAAAGGTACCTTTTTTTTTTTTTTTTTTCTTGTTCCTAACAATTGGGTAACAAGTTTAGCATATACTCTCAAAACGTGGTGGTGGTGGTGGTGGTGGTTATGAAAATTGTACATGGATGATCAAATAAAATATTTGTAACTTTTGAGTTTTTAGTTACTATCTTAAATAGAGAATTTGTAATTCTAGACTTTTGGGTTACTCTCTTAAGTAGAGAACTTGTAACTCTTGACTTTTGGATTACTCTCTTAAGCCTATAAATAGAGAGCTTGTAATGTATTTTGATAGAGACAATTGAAGAAATGAAATAGCTCTTCATTCCCTCCATTTCTATTATTCTCTAAGTACTCACTTTATTTTGTGCAAGTTTTAACACGTTATCAGCACGATGCAACCATTAGTCGTTTTGGAAGACACATCGATGTCAAGGTAAAACTCAAACATCTTACTTTTTATACATTTTTAATCTTTGTGAAGCTTCTCCCTATATATTTATATATACTATTGGACCATTTATAGTTTGTTTATGAAGATGTATATAATATATATTTTTCTTATTATATAAACTATTACTCATATATATATATATATATATATATATATATATATATATATATATATATATATATATATATATATATTGATTTATTTATTTGATAATTTTTATTGATGAACCTGAAATTTCATGAAGAAAATTTGAAAGAAAATATTCGACTAGAAGTCTAGATTGAATATAAGGCTTGAATTCAAAATAGAATATGTTAGGTTTGAAGTCTAATTGATAAAACTCAAACTTGTAGATTTGAGTATATGTATTATATTCTAAAGTAATACTTGTTTTGTATTCAGACCTATGGCAAACATCACCAAGCTTGAGTTCGCTGCTCTTGATATTTCCAAAAGAAATTATTTGACTTGGGTTCTTGATGATGAGATCCATTTGAGTGCAGAGAACCTTGGACATGCCATCAAAGAGAAAAATGAGATAAGCGAACAAAGCAAAGACAATGATTTTCATTCGACATCACCTCCATGAAGGACTGAAATCTGAATATCTTGGAGTGAAAGACCCAGCTGTTTTATAGAATAATTTGGAGGAACGTTATGATCATCAAAAGAGTGTGATACTCCCAAAGGCTCGCTATGATTGGATGCACCTGAGGTTACAAGGTTTCAAAACAGTGAACGAATATAACTCCGCAATGTTCAAAATTGTGTTTCAAATGAGATTGTACTGAGATAATGTTACTGAAGAAGATATGTTGGAAAAGACATTCACTACTTTTCATGCCATGAACATGCTCCTGCAGCAGCAGTACCGTGAAAAAGTTTTAAAAAATATTCTCAATTGATCTCATGCCTACTTGTTGCTGAACAAAATAATAAGCTCTTGACGAAAAACCATAACTCACGCCCTACTGGATCACAGTCATTCCCTGAAGCGAATACAAGTAACTATAGACAAGTACGTGGTCGTAATCATGATCGTGGTCATGGTCGCGGTTACAGTCGTGGTAAAACTCGAGACCAAGGTGGTCCTAATTATCACACCTTCAACAAGAAGGTTGGACCATACCACGTGAAGTGGAACAACAATGACGGAAAACAAGAAAAAGGAAAGGGTATGAAAATAGATTCTTTGAAGAATTATGATGAAACTTTCTATAGGTGTGGAGCAAAATGACATTGGTCTCGTGCATGTCGTATACCAAAGCACCTAATTGATCTTTACCAAACATCTATCAAGGGTAAAGGCAAAGAAAAAGAAATCAATTTTGCATATTTCAGTAAAATTATTGATGATGGAAATGATCGAATGGAATTTGTTCATTTAGATGTTGATGATTTCTTAACCGAGCCAAGTGAAGAAATTAATGGGACTAAGTTTTGGGGTGATGATGCTAATGATGGCAATGAAAAGATCAAAAATGATTGAGTTGGGCTTGAGAGTATTTGAAATTTATTATTCTAAGTTTAATTTTAGTTCAATGATTGTTTTGTCATATTTCTAAGTCTTGGTTGTTATAAGTTCGAATTAATAAATTAAGTTTTATAATGTTTCTTACTTTATTTATTTTGTTTATAGAAATATGATAAATGATAACGCTGTGAACAACCCCAACGATGGATATATATGTCTGGTTGACAGTGGAACAACACACACAATTCTTCGAGATCGAAAATACTTCTCGAACTTAAAATTGGCAAAAGCAAATGTTAGTACTATTTCTGGTACTACAAAACTAATTGAGGGCTCTAAAAGAGCGAATATTATATTGCTCTGGAAGAGCAAACATTATATTGTCGGGTGGAACAAATATTTTGGTAAAAGAGGCTTTGTAATTCTAGCAAGTCAAAAAGAAATTTGTTGAGTTTCAAAGACATACGTCTCAATGGTTTTCATATCGAGACAATGAATAAGAAAAATATAAAATATTTATGTATTACATCCAATGATTCATGCCAGAAGCATGTGAAAGAAAACTTTTAGTTTTCTCATCGGGATTGTATTATGCGAACATAAGTACCATAGAATCAAACACTGCGATAAACTAGAAGTTCAATGATCCAAAACTTTTTATGCTTTGAAATAATCGACTTGGCCACCCTGGATCGAGTATGATGCATCGAATAGTTAGAAACTCACATGGACATCCTCTAAAGAACTAGAAGATTCTTGTACCTCATGATTGTGTGTGTGTTGCCTGCTCACAATGGAAATTAATTGTGAGACCATCTCTAATGAAAGTTAATTTTGAGTCCCCAATGATTTTACAAAGAATACAAGGGGATATTTGTGGACCTATTGACCCACCTTGTGGACCATTTCGTTACTTCATGGTCTTCGTAGATGCATCATCTAGATGGTTATATGTAAGTCTACTGCCAACACGAACGATCGTTTTTGCCAAACTTCTTGCTCAGATTATAAGATTAAGGGCTCAATTTTCTGATTATTCCATCAAGACTATTCGTCTTGATAATGCCGGTGAATTTACATCTAAAGCATTTAATGATTAATGTATGTCAATTGGCATTGATGTTGAACATTCAGTTGCACATGTGCATATTCAAAATGGACTTGTAGTTTTTATTAAAAGGTTGCAATTGATTGCTAGAACTTTACTTTTTAAGATTAAATTTATCCACTTCTGTTTAGGGACATGCAATATTAAATGCAGCGGAATTGGTCCGTGTAGAAGCATAGAAAATCTCTACCATCCGCCAACAGTAATCAAAGGCCATGCGCCCCATTGAACAAGCCCCCTGAGCCATAATGATCTAGTGTTATGAGTCGACCGTTTTATAACTAGTGTTCCCATGTGCCAGCAGTGACATGCTCCACTAAGTAACTAGTTTTCCCAAGGGGCAGCAGTGTCATGCGCCACTAAGTAACTAGTGTTCGCATGTGCCAGCAGCGGCATGCGTCACTACTCCCTCAAGCATCCCTATGCGCCAAGCGAAAGGACACTTCACAGATGCGTCATTGCAGTTCCTGTTTTCATCTCCACCATGCTTATGTACAAAGTATTCTAAACTTAAAAAAAGTCTTATAAAGTTTAGAAACTTTGAAGGAGATCTTGGAGAAGCATGGAAATCATGTATGCCGCATAGAGCGCATGTCCGTTCAAAATGAAAGCAGGTCGCAGAGGAGCCACATAGAGCCCATGTTGTCCAAACAACTAAGGAGTTGAAAGTCGCATAAGAAGAATCCATGTGGCCTGAATAGCCACGAAGTAAGGGGCTGCATGAGATCCCCTGATACGGCATTCAATACCTGTCAGAAGTTCTGACACACCACTCATCACCCAAAGTGCTTCGAGAATCATGAGAGAGGTGGCAGATCATAAAAATACGAAAATTCATATCAGTGTATTAATAACTTCGTCAGATATGCCATGCCATATGTTCCCTCATATGCGGCTATGATCCTATGCGACCTCGACATTATGCGGCCAAAGTGTCCATTCGACCAAGGTCATACGAGAGATCGCATGCGGCCACAACTCCATGCGGCCAAAGTGTCCATAAGACCAAGGCTAGACGAGAGATCGCATGCGGCCACAACGACATGCTGTCAAAGTGTCCATAAGACCAAGGCCAAAGGAGAGCATGTATGCGGCCACAACTCTATGCGTCCACGATACCATGCACGTCTCAGCTTGCAAGATCTTTTAGTTACAACTGAAAGGATCTTCACACAGTTAGTTCTGATTGCATGTCCATCTGACCAAGTCACGCACATAACAGAGTTGAAAATAACCCCTAGATATTATCAACAACATACCCAACCAAGGCCACATGGCAGCATGCCCGAGGTATGCGGCTATAGTTGAAATCGTCTTCTGTTGAAGGAGCCCTATGCGGCCACCAAACAGAGGCATATGCGGTACATATAGCCCATCAGCATGATGGCTATAAATAGAAGAAACTTGGATGTTCCCAGGGTCCTCTTTTCAAATACCATACCCCCTGGCGAGCTACATACGTGCACACGAGCCCAAGAGAGAGGAAATAGAAGAGAGCATCCTTATTTTTTTGTTGGACCGTCAACGGAGTAAAAGAATCGTTACAGTACTTGATCTCCATCGTCACATTCCCCAGATCAAAAATATTGTACTTCAATTTTTTGTCTAGAATTTTCTTGTATATTTTGTTTGTTGTTAAACAAAAAATTTTCAAACTTACACCGATGAAAAACAAGATGGCGACTCTGCTGGGGATGACATTCTCCTCTGATGAGAATATCGTAATGCAGTCCGAAGCGTCAAAGCTGGTTTAACCCAGAAGATGCTGGTTGTACGCTTCGACCAGCAAGCCTTTGAGAAAATTCTCTATGAGGGCAGCGCTTCACCAAGGCTAGCAAAGCCTAAAAAGACCCACAGAACATGGGTTTCAAAGGCCGTTGTGCCTCACCCAATTGTGGAGCATGCGCTCATGTCTCTCTCTCTATTGTTGAGAACGTATATCACGCGTCTACCCAGGATGTCCTGGTTATGTGGCAACCTTGGCTGAGAAAAAAGCTGCCCAGCACCCAAATCTGGCAAAAAAAAATACTACGATGCTAGTAGTTCGGGTACTGATGCACGTTTTATGCGGCCACAACAAAGGCTGCATAAGAAGGACTATGTAGCACCGGTCGACAGCCGCATGCGGCCATGACAGCAACAGAAGCTCGATCTTCGACCGAATCTCACGAGCGCTGACTTCGTGTGCCATGGTGAGAAAGGGTAAAATTCAAACTTTGACTCTTTATAGTATGCACCTGTGCGTGCTAGAACGAGAAAGTCTAGGGCAGTTCGAGCTCGCCATGCTCAAGCGACTTCTCATCCGGCAAACCGTCAGCAGGCACCGTTAACTGTTATGCGTGCCCCTGACGAAAAGCTGTACAAAACCCCTGGACAGGGAGTAAAGGCAACGCCCACAAACCCTTGTGCTCAGTCTACCTGTGCTCATAACGAGGGTGTAAAGGTGAAGTATAACGACCAGTTTCGTTCAAGCGGAGAGCCAATTCAAATGACGCAAGTGCGATGACCCGACCCGCTTTGCTCAGTGAGAAAACTCGCTTGAGGCAAAGGAATTCAGACTTAGCCCTTCAGTTGTTCAGACTTAGACTTTCAAAGGAGCGCTCGAAGTATCACTCGATCGATGCGATTCATCGCTAAGGTGGGTGGCTACGATGAACCTGTCTTTGCTTAACCTGCACATATAAACACATGAACGATACATGCTAGATCTCTAGGCGATAACCCCTTGCATTCTAATAAAAGAAAGCAACACACATAGCTAAGGGAGTAATTCCATCATTTACTGCTTGTTTAGAATATAAAAATAAAACTTATATAAATGTTGGTTCCTCACACTATCCCTTAGACCCATCCTAGTGTAAAGGCTTATGTTCTAAAGTAGACTATACCACACATTTCCTTATGCTTATGTTTTATACAATGCAATGCTTGCCTGCTTTATATGCTAACTAGCACTCACTCGTCTCGTTCCAACGCTTGTCACATAATTTTATACCACGATCAAGTAACACGATCCGTGTCTTGCATTCATCTAGTTCGTCCTAAGACTATCAAATAGTCATTTCGTGCAAGTATGAACCTAAAAGTATTCGGGACCGTTAGGTCGCCAAAGGCAGTTCCCGAACGAGGGGACTTCATCATGTCAAGTTAAGCAACACCCGTCCTGTACTGAATCTGACGGCTCGAGGAGTCGATAAGTTGTGAGCTAGATCCTGACTTAAACTTGTACCTGATAAGATCCTGATTTGAATATGTACTTGACAAGAGACCTAAGACTAGATACTTGCATGGTCACGGACAACTCGTACACGAGATATTTGCTTGGATTCCTTGGACGATCACCGGGCACCGGGATCGTACTGGCCAATGAGGAATTATTGGTGTATTGCGTGCCAACTACGGTCCCAGTATGCTATCCCATTTTTGGAGCACGACAATAAACAGTATTCGGAACTTGGTAGAGCATACTACCTTGGACTAGCCGTCTACCCTTCTGATAGTCGTTTGTGAGTGGGCTGGATGGCTTGGAATGCCTTATGTTCCTTGTTCCTTGCATTGCACTCTATTTCCTTCTCGGGTGGGAGATGACGTATAGAGATTCTTGTACCTCATGCATCTAATCCCCAGAGACTATAACTATGTGTCATTTATGACTATGTCAGTGACCCCTATTCATGTAGATTAAGTCATCTCGCTTAACGGTAATCTGTGTGCGAGTCATTGCATCGAATCAGTACTTTGAACACCTGAGCAATCTATTACAACCTATCTGAGTATAACACATCTGAGTAATCCAGGTAACTCGTACACCCGAATCAGAAACCCTCTCGTGACACTTGTGTTTGCTTATGTGAATCCTTGGATTTTATTATATATATTCATGATTGGTTTAACTTGGTTTTATCTTTAAACAGGGAAGGATGAATGGTAAGTTGGTAAGTATCGTCGTGTTTCTCTTATATCGTACGACGCACGGCCACACGAGTTAGGCTTTGTACATTATGACGTAAAACTGATCCTAAGACAAGAATAGAAAGACAACTTAATAGATGGTGCACAGAACCTATATAACGTATTTGGATTTGTCAAAAGGACGAGAAGCCTCCCCACCAGTGCATTCATGTACTGATAACCCACCAGATTGCTTGCAGGGTACGGAAGAACCTTGTTCGGTACGAAAATCCCTCGTGCACGCTAAGGCATGGAGTTCGATCTGGAGCCTTGGAGTATTGCATCCGGAGCTGAAGCACATATACAAGACATAATGTTGAACATCCCCTATGTATCATTTCATGTTGTAAGCCACTTAGCACACTTTTATTGTTTCAAGAGAGAAAGAGAGAGAGCTTGAGCAACTTATAATCTCGGCCTAGCACCGCTTGTAATATTTTTTGATTATCAAAAATCTTGCTTTACATTCATACTTGTGTTATTCAATGCTTCCTCTATGATGACTCTGTGAACTTGTTATCTATCGCACTTTCAGTTTTTTATTCCATTGCATTCGGACGATCTGTGCGACTCTGTGGCTTAGCTATTTCATTGCCTGTACGAACCCTAGTCTTGTGCGGGCGCAGCTTATACTCTTGCGGCATCACGTCCTGATGGGAACGGTCATCCTGCGGGTGCGTTGGCATGGTGATTCGCACCCAGCGGGGACAGTCTATCCTAGGGGAGATCGGGACATGACATATTGATATCAGAGCACGGCTTTACCTCCTTGGACTTCTGTCACGACCGGCACCCGAAAATTGGGCATGAGTCGTGGGTACGTCCAGCCTATGCCGCAGCATCGGCGGTAGAACGCTGTCTAGGTCTACTATCTAGCTAAAAATCTCACGCAATCAATATATAAACCTGTCAAGATCTCAACTCCAACGGAGGAGCAATATCATAATGATAACACAAGTACTCAACCACGAATCTAAGCACGATAAGATAACAAAGAAGTCTAACAACTACAAAGTCTAAACAACTACAGCTAAAAACAACCACAAAATAATAATACAACAATATCCAAAATTATATACAATACAAGCTCTCAATCCAAAACCGAAGACAAATCCGGTACCAAAGGCTAATAAAAGCAACAACAAGGTACTAGTGATCCCGGCTACCAACCCGGAAATCACTCCTAAACTAGGGGGTCCTTGTCTGCACCATCGACAGGCTGAGGTCCATAAAACGTCAGGCACCAATCCTCCGGATCCTCTGGAAAAAATATGTCCAATCAGGACTGGAGCAAGTACACCTCTAACAGCAGTTCCAGTTAAATGATAAAAACTATAAAACAGTTGTAGCAAGTAGCAAGGTGAAAAAAATAAAGTATGAACAAGAAAATATGCATATCACTGGTGCATAAAGGTAAAGATGCATGAATATCAGAAGCAAGATAGTAATGACTGTAAGATACAAGAAATCTAAACTAAGATCAAGTCTGTGCACAAGAACGTGTAGTGAGTCCAGCAAGAATACATGTAATGAGTCAAGTCCAGAAACTATAAGTGAGACCAGCAAGAAATGTAAGAGAGTCCAGACTAGAAAGAATGAACTAGTGTCTTTGAAGTACCTGTTTCGACATGTAAACGGTTAGGGGGTAAGTACGGCTCACCGCACACTGGGTGTGCGGCTGCTATCATTCTAAATTAGACCGGAGGGGGTGATTCCAGTGATTCCAGTTGAGAATATTTACATGTCTACGAGTATTTCCCCGTCCCGACTAGTACAAGTGAATCCAATACCCGACACGTAAATCAAGTATGAGTCCAGCCAGAAACATGAGTGATGCCTGTAGTGATGCCAGTAGATGATTCCAGAATAGAGGCCAGAAACATGAAATATACGTGTCGCAAGTAAATGAATCCAGAAATACCAGTCCGTGTCGTGCCAGAAAATCAGATGATACTATACTACAAGCTGAATCATAATAATCATCAGATAATAAAAACTATCAGAGAATGTACTCGCTTGACGTCCTGAGCAACTGGCGATCCGAACTGGTGTCGCAAGGACCTATTATGAAAATCAAGGTTAAACAGGTTTCTAATAAGTTAAACAGATATAAAATAGCTAAAAACAAGCTTCTAAGGTCGTTCTAGGTCAAACGGGTCAAACCGATAAAATATGGGTCAAAAAGTCAACTGTGGGTCTAAAAAGTCAACTTTGGGTCAAATCTTGGTCAAAAGTTGACTTTTGCGGTCAACTGGGTCAACTACGGTCAACTCTAGGTCAAACTAGGGTGCCCCTAAAATTCTAGGTCAAAACTAGGTCATTAAGCTAATAAACCCTCAAACTCGCCTACTTGAGATACCGGGATACCCTCGGTATCCGATACCTCAACCTACGCTATACGCCCCGTCTATACCCTCTAAAATATATACTAGCACGCATAAATATATATAACTATATATATAAAAGCAATTCTAACCTCTAAAATATATATACCGGGAGCAGCTCCTGCACACTGCGACTACTGTAGCTGCTGCTGCTGTCAAGTTCTCCTTCCCCTGCCGGAGCTCCGCCCCCCCTCGCCGGCGACGACGTGCACGGCGGACACCCCCACCCCCTGGATGACTGAGGTACAGACCTAGTATATTATACGAGTATGTACATCGATGTATACTTATGTATAGTTAGTATATTTATATATTTTGTGTATATACTTATAATAGGTATAATTATTTTGTGTATATACATTAGATTTATACGTATAATAGGTATATATATTCTGTGTTTATACATGTATTATGTATATTTATGTATAGTAGTTATATTATACATATAAATATATGCTATATATTATATGTATACGTATCTAACTATATATTGTATTATGTATAACTACATATACCATTTTCTTATTTTATATATATATGTATATGTATTATACTACTATGTATATATATGTATATATATGCTTATTAAATATATATATATATATATATATATATATATATATATATATATATATATATATATATATATATATATATATATATATATATATATACGTATTACACTTTGTGTATATAATGTATTATGTATATATTTATGTACACATATTTTTATTAAATATATATATGTATATGTATTTTATTGTTAATGTATATACTATTTTAATTGGTTATGTGTATAATATATATATAATGTACTATGTGTATATATACATATTATATTGTGTTTATGTATATATATATATATATACAAATATATATTTAAAACGTATACTTTATGTACATACATATTTATATATGTATTTATATACATATGTTGTTATCCTATATATGTAAAGGCATTGTGTATATTATTATGTAAATATGTATATGTTTATTTAAATATATATAAATGTACATACGTATTTATTTATGAAATTATGACTTTTATGTATTTATGTACATATATATATGTATATATATGTTATATATGTATCTATGTACTATGTTAACCTAGTCAATTAAACAATAAAGGTAAAATACGTATTCTTATATTAAATGCTATTTTAGCGTATTCTCATATGTTAGGAACTGTGTTTGGTGTACACGGAATTCGAGGACGACACGTGTACGTTTAGCTACGTGCACACGTGATCCAACTAGATGGACATTCGTGACCTTGCGTCAGTTCATTACTGCAACGTAGTGTGTCATAATTGTACTACTGTAGTGACTGATGATGGTATTATTATATTATATATAGGATCGTTGGACCGTACATGCGAGACTTCAGGAGCAGGATATTGGCATTCGCAACTAGAGGACTCAGGCAAGTATACCTTGCTTGATTACTGTTTAATTTAAATCAATAACTGTTGTATGATATCTTGTTGCAATATACATATAACTGTGCGCGTCCGAGATTGACTCGGGTGCAGTCGACGAATGCGTCGATGAGTAGTGTACTTGACCTAGTTGCTAGCAGACTCACCTACTATTGCGAGGATATTCTGATATCTTCCTAGACCGTGACACTTGTACACGCATCACGATGGTAAATTCATGTTGGGATGCGGGTTCGCGTACCCGACTAGCTATTGGTGCGTACGACATGCATCACGGTTTAACACGTAATTTAGGGTGATCTAGTTAGATGAGAGTTGGCATATAGTTACGGGATATTCACGTCGTGTATTCGACTTGTGTATCCACATTGGGCGGGGAGGACAACTGATAGGCGTATGGGATACACACATTGGACTCCGTAGTATCCATAGGAGCCACGGATCCGATGACTTCCTTTATTCAGATACCGCGTTCTTCGGAGCGATACGGACGTATATACATTTGCAGATACCTCATTCTTCGGAATAATGGACGTTACATGGACAGATACCATGCTCTTCGGAGTGTGGACGTTATGCCTACACCTACCCATACGTACCAAGGTTGTCCTCATATTGCATTCACTTAGATGATTAGCACACCCCCTTTATTTTATTCAGTATTATATACAGCATGCATTTTTGTATCTTGTTACGTCCCTCTGAGGACATGGTTCCCTTCCAAATTTGGACGAGGCGTATTATCCTACTGTGTACGGACCTGGATTAGAGACGAGGTACGCTCTCGAGGAGGAGCTAGAGGTGCTACCGTCAGAGTTTTCTTGATTACCTGGTAGGCCTTCCGCCTAGGACTGGAGCCTCTTATCTAGATAGCTGATGCTCTAGTCATACTCTCTTTATTTTATCTTCAGTACTCTTATTCATCATTTGTAGTGGGTTTGTTCCCATCGGACATATCTGGTTTGTACTATGATATTTCAAACTCTGCACTTGTTTTCCAGTATTTATTTCAGTATTTCTTGTTGTATTGTGGATGAGATTAGACACTACATGTTGTATGATAGTATTAGGCTTGTTAGTTTTAGGACAGCGCAGCACACTTCGCTAGGATTTATTAAATTGGGATATCCTCGGAGACGTGTCAACTGGCAAATGCCACGTGGCCTGGTCCCGCGTACTTTGGGACTAGGACGTGACAAGTAGTATGTAAGAGGTACCCAAGTTTTCAGAAGTTGTAGTTGATCCTCGTTCTAATCAGACTCATTTACTCTTGAGTTACTCATCTCTCATTGCTTAGAAAAAAGTTTCATTGCTTCCATACGTATTGTCGCGCCCCGATCCCGCAGGGCCGATCCCGTAGGGCCTATCGCCCTCGCTTGGTCCCTACGGAACCATTCGTCCTCGCTTGGTCCCTACGGAACCGTTCGTCCTCGCTTGGGCGCGATGCCGTGCAAGCCTAAGTTGCGCTTGCACCAGGCAACGTACCTGCACAAGACAAGTTAGACAAAATATACATATATAGGCACAGAGTAAAACGCAGAGAACCAAAGTTGAACACATTTGATAGCACACAAAATACTTTCTTTTATTGAATACTGAAGATTTGGATTACAAAGTGTTTGCTTGGCTGAGTTACAAAAATATGCCTTAGAAGGCTTACAACTCTTTCCACATTCTCAAAACTAGCCACAACGCCCATTACATTATGCCCTTGTAGTAGGACCAAAATAGCAAAACATCTAGCAGAAGAGGAAGTAGCCCACTGGAGAGGTAAGCAGCGGAAGAAGCAGCACGAACACAATCCTAAGGAAGGGTGCGCACACGCTTATTCAGGTTGAGGATGCTTGCCAAACTCTCGCTTCCAGTACCTGGATATTTGCCCACAAACGTGGGTCAGTACTACCACATGTACTGGTGAGCGACCGTGGCCAAACTCACCTTAGAAATCCACACTAAGTAAGCATATGAAGCTAGCATTATTAAGTGGTCTTTCTGGTTGTCTAGTTTCTTTTTAACAATTCATGCTAGGAAACATAGACAATATAAAGCAAGTGCATATGATATTTCTTACCCACGGCCGAGCGGTTATCCCTGCAGCAGACACACAAGTTAGCCACAATATTGCATATGAATAACTTATAAATCGAAAAGTAGGCATCAATTTGTTAGGTATGCAAGAAGGTAAACCTAGCATGCGCCCTAACTATATGATGGTCCCCTCCACGGGATTAGCAGTTGGGACGTACAAGCCCATCTCACTAATGGACGAGTCTACCCTCCCATAAGTAAGGACGTTCATGCCTCAGGGTATCTAGATCTCTTTCCGGCCGAACGATCCCCAGTGCCCCAGGGACTGCCCGAGAGATAATCCTTGTGCACAAGTTGTCCTGACCAAATGCATGAATGCAAGCTCCTATCAGAAAATATGCTATCATGCAACTAATGAAAAATGAGCAAGCAAGTCTATCTCTTCTTTTCTCTTTTCTCTTTTTCTCTTTTCTAGATCATGTCCAGAGTTTTCCAGCTATAATACTCGAGGCACAGCATACAAGGGACAATAAGCAACTAGTAAGGTAGCAGTTCAATACACGAAGCATACAATACTTTTCTTTTTATCTTTATCTTTTTAGTGAGGCAACATAATTTCAAGTGAACTAGAGATTCTTTATTTAGGCATGCAGACTAAAGGATTCATCGAAGGGCCTAAGCCACTCACCTAATGAACCGAACGAGGGGATGGGGAAGCCTAAGCGACGTTCACTCCTTGGTTATGCGTCCTGAAAATGCAACAATACTTAGTTAGCATACTTCAATCTCTTTCCCTTACGATTCGAAAGAACGCGCAAGCGAGAAAGCGAAATCATGAAAACCAAGTCATCGAAAGCAACTCAAAACACAAAGCAACACAAAACCAAGAAGCAAAGCAACCAACAAAACTCTTGGACTTATTTCAATAGAAGCCGTTCGATTAATTCGAAGGGTTCATTGCACTTCGTCCGTGTTGATTCGGTAAGGTTTCCCCGAGACTCGATTCTCAACCGAGTCGAAGCAGCATAGTGTTCCATAAGTAACCGTTCGGAGCGGGGCATTACATACTACCCCACTGAGAAGAAGTTTCGTCCACGAAACTTAAGAAATCAAGGAGGCGATATACTATGCATCAAGAGATCAAAGGAAACAGACTCACCAACATCGTGTCCACTCTCGTCACGCTCTATATTCAACTGATAAACTCTTGGCCTTCTTATCTGATCAGTTGGTTCCAGAGCAGGACCCGGAGGGGTCTGAGTCTCAACCCGAGCAGTCTTGTTGTTTCCATTCGGATATGGCGGCGGAACCCTCTTGTTTTGGCAGTTCACTGCCTGATGCCCTTTTTTCCCGCAGTTATAACACTCATTATTTGCACCACGACAAATATCTACGGTATGGCCTGGTTTGTGGCAGTAAATGCATATAGGACCTGGGCGCCGCTCGCCCGTTGTTTTCTTTTCTCCATTATGGTATCTTTTAGCAGGAGGGTTTCGAGGAGCCGGTGCCCTTTCTGGAGCATTTTGCGGAGTGAACTGCTCATTCTGCACGGCTGCCTCAAAGGCTTGTATATAGGTTTTGCACTCCCGGTTCATAACATCTTTTCTTAGATTATCGTTTAAGCCTTTTATGAACCGATGTGTGCGGGCTCCCTTATCAGGAATCATCGAGCTAGCGAACTTAGCAAGTTTGGAGAATTCTGACTCATAATCTTCGACAGACATGCTCCCTTAAGTTCGGTAAACTCGTCTTCTTTTCTCTGCCTGACAGCTGGCGGGAGGTAATGTGCAAGGAATGCTTCCTTGAACATTCCCCAAGTGATCCTACCGTCCTGATGTTTGGTGGCGAGGTCTGCTTTCTTGACTTCCCACCAATCGTGTGCACGTAACCGCAGCTGCATATCTGCGCACGCCACCCTCTTGTTCGCAGGTATTGAGGCAAAGCTAAACAAGCTCTCCATCTTTGCGACCCAGTCCATCACCTTATCCGGCGTGGTCCTGCCTTCAAACTCCGGAGGGTTCAACTTCAGGAACTCAGCGCCTTTAAAGGTAGACTTTCCGGCCGCGCGAGGAGGCTCATTCGTTTCTGCTAATCCTGCGCCTTGAGGCATGGTCGGGGCAGTCACAGGTGTTGCGGCGGTTCCCGATGCGCCACTATTTGTCACGCCCCAGTCCCAAAATGACGAGGGACTGAGCACGTGAGCAATGGCCAGCAGCACGCACTGATGGACAACCCAATTTAATGGATCCATCAGGGCATGCTTAAGCTGTAGTCTAGCAGTACTAAGTACAAGTCTCAGGTATTACTAATCTCATCCACAGAATAACCACAGATTAATTGCCAGAAATAATGCAATGGAAATAAATAAGCAATATCAAATAAGTGTCTCGGGAAACAAATCCGAGAATTATTCTGTTACATTTAAGGAAACATAGACTGGAAATAAAATACTGAAAAGGAAATACTGTGTAGCTGAAGCCGGTGCTCAGGTGAAGTCTTCGGCCACTATCTCGTCCTCGGTTCCGGGTTCTGCTCCAAGGAGTGCTCCTGTACCGTACACCTCGGGGTAGTTCTCCTCGGCTATACCTGGGGACATAGTCCATTCCAGGTCCTCAGGGGACATAACAAGGTACAGAAAATACAAGCCAAAACATATGCAGTGCAGCAATAATGAAACAGCAGGGTAAATATGTAAACCAGCTAAGTGATATGCAAGTGAGAGTTTTAGTCATACTCAGGCTGAGACTACTACAGGATCAGTGTCGTAGAAACCATAGCAGTATTTTTTCGAGGAGCCAGTAAGGAACCAAAGCTCTGAATCAGAGTCTAAGGCACCGCCAGATATAAGTATTTATATTATATTATATTCAGCCTTGATATGACAATACTCTCCCCACCCCATGTAATCTCACGTCACAGTTCCAGAAAATATCAGGTACAAGTCACGCAAGTTTGAACTAATGCAATGAGTCCGGATAGAATCTAAGCATGTAAACTGTAATGACATAAAAAATATAACCTATACGGAATCACCAGGTATATCTCAGGCAATTCCGTCACATGAATAGTGTCAGGTGTCCTGGGTTGAGCAGTTAAACAAGCTTACATCTGAATCTACAAGAAATCAAGTAAATACTATAACCAGAATCACTGCTCATTGGCAAGCTTTATGTTTACACTGATGCAAAATTTAACCAAGAAAATATAGCAAGCTGCAGGGTTTGGCAAGCTTTACTTGCCCACTAATGTATACTAAGTCCAGGAAATAGGTAGCAAAGCTGCAAGTATTGGCGAGGTACACTTGCCTGTGGTTCCGGCTCGGGTTGCAGTTCTGACTTCGGCGGAAATTGCAGGCGGTACTCCGGTTGCTGAAACAAACATCACCATCAGATCCAAAAAATATCAATCAGCTAGAAACGCCTGTCCTTGGGTCCAATTTGGAGACAAGGGCAAAACGATAATTTCGGGTCAAAACGGGGTCCACCGGTGGGCCCGCTTTGCACCGAAAAATGCGTCAGGGTCAACGGTCTCCAAATTCACCAAACTCAGTGTCAACAGGTCAGAAACGCTGATACGAACCCAACGGAACTTTCAGAATTGAATTCCGATGAGCCGTTCACAAAATCGCCCGTCGAGCGGGGCCTGTGGGGCCCACGACACGCGATTTTGTCAACGTTCTCAGAATCGAACCAAACTTGACCCACAGGACCAGCGTATTGCTACGAGTCCGATGGCGCAAGTTTCGTCTCGATCAGACGTGTGTGCACGAAGTTAGGGTAAATTGCAGAAAAGTCGGATACGGGGCGATGTCCGCTGATACGCGTTGATTCCGGTGTGCACGCACACCCAAATCGACTTCTGCAAAATCCCACACGTCCGTATCGACGAGGCGCACGTATCTGTGAAGACCGCGCGCGACCAAGTCGTCCCGTTTGGCGGGGCGTACTCAGTTTCGGGGTGAAACAGGGTCTGGTTTTTCCTGTTTTTGGATCGCGGTGTGCGATCACCACAGGACGCGATATCCCGAACAGTTTGTCCGGACACCGAGAGGGTCATACAGGCTTCGCAACGCAATTTGCGGAATCGAAAATGGAGCTACGAATAAAAAGATACACGCACCTGAAGGGGACCCGAAAACCAGGGCCAAATCGTGTCCGACACGTGTCGGACACCAAATCGAATTAGGGTTAGGGTTTCGGCTTGGTGCTGGCCGAGCTCCGGCGGGGGAGGCCGGGCTCAGGCGGAGGGGGCTGGGGCACGGGCGGCCGGGCTCGTCGGAGGCGACGCGGGGACGCGGCGGCGCGGGGAGCAGCTGCGGCCGCTGCTGCTGTTGGTGCTGCTCGCCGGGGAAGGAGGAGGAGGAGGCGGCGTCCGGTGGGTCGGGGAGAGGGCTGGGCGCGGCGAGGCGGGCGGTGACGTCGACGGCGGCGCGGCTGGGGCACGGCTGAGGGGTGCGGCGGTGGAGGGGTTCTGCCGAGGCGGAGGGAGTTTTTATAGGCGGTGGGGGAGGCGGTCGTGGCCGTGGGAGGCGGAGCCGAGCGGGGGAGGCGGAGGTCGTGGGGGTGTGGGCGGGCGGAGCGCCGGGCGGAGCGGGCGGCGGCGGCGTCTCCGCCGCGAGACGCGGTCGGGCTTAGACGTGGGAGAGAGGCGGGTCGGCGGGTTCGGGTCGGGCGGCGGTGGATCCGACCCGACCCGCTAGGGCTGAGTCTGGGCCGGGTTGGGCTGGGCCGGGCCAACGGGCCGCGGGCCGGGTTGGTTTATTTTAAAAAAAAAAATTAGTAATAATAATAATAATAATAATAAAATATTTAATAAATAAATAAATAATTAATTAAATAAATAAATAGTTTTTAGGTATTTAAAAATAGGTCCGGGGTCCGATAAATTCCAGAAAAATTGCCCTAAGTCCAGTTTTCCATTTTACATCCAAAAATATTATTTTCATAATATTTTAATATCATTTAATATCAATTAAAAATCATTGAATAATTAAAACCCTGTTTTTAAATTACAAAAAAATCCCAGAAAATTCCAGAAAATTGTGAAAAATCCAGATTTTAAAATTTTGAAAAATCAAGGGGTTTACAATCTACCCCCCTTAAGAGGATTGCGTCCTCGCAATCAAAGAATAACCGATCAACAGAGATGACGCGGTCGCAACATCGTTTTGAAAAATACATCGCAAGATACTTAGGGAAGTACCGTTTTCCTAAAAATTGAAAGTTTACACTTTCCAGGAAAATCTAGTTAAAATTATAACTTTTATGAAAAACCAGGTTGTTATTAACAAGTTGCAATTTACTAGGTTGGGGCTGAGGTCACGAACCAACGGGCACGAACTACACAAGACTAGGAACGAAAAACTATAAATCACTTACTCGCATCATCTTCCTGCACAGCAATCGCGTAAGCTTGCTCTCGTCCTTGAGGTAGATTCCTCTACTGCTGCTGAGCTTGCTGGTAGGGTGCTGCTCGAGGCGCTGGTGGAGTTTTCTGGTTCGTCCTTGGTGTTCCTTCTCTACGCTCGGGGCAGTCTCTCACTGCATGCTGTCTGGATCCGCAGCCTAAGCAGAGACCGAGTTTACGTCTACATTCCTTCTCGACATGTCCTATCTTGCCGCAGTGGTAACAGGTAGGAAGGTAGAAGGCTTTTGGTGCTGCTGTTGGCGAGCTTATTTGTTGACGCTTTGCAGACTCCTCTGATACTGCTCTGGTTGGTGCGGATGTGGAGGGCCGCTTCAGTTTGGTCTCTCTCTTGGTGACTCGCTCTATGCGTCGAGCCGCAGCAAGAACGTCCGAGTATGATGTTGGTGCGACGGACCCAATTAGTTTCTGCAGCTCAATGTTTAGTCCGTCGAAGAATTTCTCGGCCTTCTCTTCCTCAGTCGGGATCAGGGTGGGGGCGAAGCGGCTCAGACGAATGAATTCTGCGTTGTACTCTTCCACCGTCATAGAGTCCTGAGTGAGGCGATTAAACTTGTCCCGCAGTTCTGATCGAGCGATGGCAGGAATGTACATCTCCTGGAAGAGTCTGGAGAACTCCTCCCAAGTGACTCGGTCTGGTCCGAGCCGTGTCTCCTCGGATAGCCACCAGTGATGGGCATTGTCCGTTAATTGCATTCGGACGGCAGTCATCCAGCGTTCTCGTGGAAGCTCAGCTGCTTCAAGTTGATGCCGAATGTTGGTGAGCCACTCATGGACTTCTGTGGGCTCCTCTTTTCCAGAAAAAGTGCGGGGCTTCAGTTGGCGGAAGTCAGTGATTGAGCCTGTAGTTGGCCGTCGAGCTGGTAGGTTGGCCTGCCCCAGTGCAGTTACGATGCTGTCCCTTAAGAAGTTAGCTTCGCGACGCTGAGCCTCGTGTTGGACTTGCTGCTGAGCTTGCATCATCGCGTAGATCATTTGAAATATTTGCTGCCCGTCGATTGGCTGTCCTGGTGGGAACACGGGCATTGGTGGGACGAACTGCGGCGGAGGTGGAATGTCATCACGCCGGAATCGGGAGGTAGGTTGACCTGCCGGATGGCTCTGTTGAGTTGTGGGGATTCCTCCGACTGGTGTCACTTCGTCGTCGTAGGTGACACCTGTAGCTTGTGGTGTTCTGGCGGGAGTCTCGTTGCACTCTTGTGGGTCCATTTCCCTGTATCCAAAATAACCAATAAGAGGCGCACAGGAATCAAGGCAAGATGCAAGTTCAAGTTAGTTCGAATACGATACAGATATCAAAAATGATTCAAGCAAGTGGATGAGATCCTAAAATTTATCCTATTTTATTGCAGGCCTGTTCGGTCCCTAAGTTGAAACCGAACAATTTAGTCGTTGACCTGCATGGGCCACCACAAAAACCATGTCACGCCCCAGTCCCAAAATGACGAGGGACTGAGCACGTGAGCAATGGCCAGCAGCACGCACTGATGGACAACCCAATTTAATGGATCCATCAGGGCATGCTTAAGCTGTAGTCTAGCAGTACTAAGTACAAGTCTCAGGTATTACTAATCTCATCCACAGAATAACCACAGATTAATTGCCAGAAATAATGCAATGGAAATAAATAAGCAATATCAAATAAGTGTCTCGGGAAACAAATCCGAGAATTATTCTGTTACATTTAAGGAAACATAGACTGGAAATAAAATACTGAAAAGGAAATACTGTGTAGCTGAAGCCGGTGCTCAGGTGAAGTCTTCGGCCACTATCTCGTCCTCGGTTCCGGGTTCTGCTCCAAGGAGTGCTCCTGTACCGTACACCTCGGGGTAGTTCTCCTCGGCTATACCTGGGGACATAGTCCATTCCAGGTCCTCAGGGGACATAACAAGGTACAGAAAATACAAGCCAAAACATATGCAGTGCAGCAATAATGAAACAGCAGGGTAAATATGTAAACCAGCTAAGTGATATGCAAGTGAGAGTTTTAGTCATACTCAGGCTGAGACTACTACAGGATCAGTGTCGTAGAAACCATAGCAGTATTTTCTCGAGGAGCCAGTAAGGAACCAAAGCTCTGAATCAGAGTCTAAGGCACCGCCAGATATAAGTATTTATATTATATTATATTCAGCCTTGATATGACAATACTCTCCCCACCCCATGTAATCTCACGTCACAGTTCCAGAAAATATCAGGTACAAGTCACGCAAGTTTGAACTAATGCAATGAGTCCGGATAGAATCTAAGCATGTAAACTGTAATGACATGAAAAATGTAACCTATACGGAATCACCAGGTATATCTCAGGCAATTCCGTCACATGAATAGTGTCAGGTGTCCTGGGTTGAGCAGTTAAACAAGCTTACATCTGAATCTACAAGAAATCAAGTAAATACTATAACCAGAATCACTGCTCATTGGCAAGCTTTATGTTTACACTGATGCAAAATTTAACCAAGAAAATATAGCAAGCTGCAGGGTTTGGCAAGCTTTACTTGCCCACTAATGTATACTAAGTCCAGGAAATAGGTAGCAAAGCTGCAAGTATTGGC
Source organism: Iris macrosiphon (assembly GCA_036927795.1). Classification (NCBI taxonomy): domain Eukaryota; kingdom Viridiplantae; phylum Streptophyta; class Magnoliopsida; order Asparagales; family Iridaceae; genus Iris; species Iris macrosiphon. Next base: position 166,900,217 of record JAYESA010000008.1, on the reverse strand, counting down.
GAGGTACACTTGCCTGTGGTTCCGGCTCGGGTTGCAGTTCTGACTTCGGCGGGAATTGCAGGCGGTACTCCGGTTGCTGAAACAAACATCACCATCAGATCCAGAAAATATCAATCAGCTAGAAACGCCTGTCCTTGGGTCCAATTTGGAGACAAGGGCAAAACGGCAATTTCGGGTCAAAACGGGGTCCACCGGTGGGCCCGCTTTGCACCGAAAAATGCGTCAGGGTCAACGGTGTAACACCCTGTTCCGCTCAAGCGGACTGCCGTCTCAAACGGCAATCGTGCAGCTATCCCGACCTGCTTTGCCTCAATCAAGAAGCAAAGGATATCCAGACTTGTCCCTACAGGAATCCGGCTTGGACTTTCAGAGGCTCGCTCAGACGTATCGCTCTACCGAGGCGAATCATCGCTAAGGTGGGTGGCTACGGTGAACTTGTCTTTGCTTAGCCAGCACACATAAAATCTGGAATGATATGCTAGTCGCTAGGTGATTCACCCTTGCATGCTAATAAATCCAACGCACCTAGCTAAGGGAATAATCCCAACCTATATTGCTATGCTAGAACATGGAAAAGGAAATACTGCTTATATTCAGACCCTCGCATGCTAAGTCCCTTAACGGTTTCATCTCTCGGACTACCTTCGGGCCCGAGCAACGTGCCTGCTTATGTTCCTAGAAACGCATGCTTGTCTGCTTGATAGTTACCGTGTTTTCATCCAAACCCCGGGAGACTACTACGTAGTCGTTCCGTGCCTGAATGTTCCTGCAAGTATCCGGGACCGTTAGGTCACCAAGGCAGCCCCGAACCAGGGGAATGCATCAAGACAAGTTATTGTACAGAACCAAGATTCAAGTATCCCGTATACTCGTGTACTCGTGTTCCCGTGCACTCGTGTTCTAGTGTTCTCGTGTTCTAGTGCACGCGTGTTCTCGTGTATCTCGTGTAATCGTGTTGCCTGAGATTGGTTAAATCGTGTTGCCTGAGATTGGTTAACCCTGACTTGTTTGTCGCGGATAACTCGGACCCGAGGTAAGTTCCACGGACGGTCACCGGGGCACTGGGGCCGATCCGGTACGGATGGATCTCGTGTGTAGTCTTCGTGTTCGGGACTGGGTAGCTTGCAGCTCATCGTGTACTCTTGTAGCAAGCTATCCTTGTCCCCGGCTACGTCCATAATGGCTTTGCCAGCGACCGTGTTCATATAGATAAACTTATTGCATGCTTGCTTGTAAACGAAAGATAAACAATTCATCCTCGCTTAGCGGCTATCCGCGTACGAGGCACTGTATCGCATTAAGAGCAACTAAACACCTGAACGATCTTGAAATAAGTATTCGTGTTTGCATATGCTATGCCTCCTGAATGTTTATACATGCCCCTGCTTAAATCAATAATGTTTGCCTTGGACAGGGAAGGACAAATGGTAAGTCTCGCCGTGTTTCCTCTCATATCGCACGGCGCACTGCCGACACGAGTTAGGCTATTCAATATTTGCATAAAACTGATCCTAAGGCAACTAGAAAGGCAACTGAATAGTTGTGCACGGAACCTGTATTACGTGTTTGGATTTGTCGAGCGGGCGAGTAGCTTCCCCACCAGTGCATTCAATGTACTGATAATCCACCAGTTTGATATGCAGGGTGCGGGAGAACCTCGCGCGGTGCGGACGCCTCCTTCGTGCGTGCTAAGGCCAGGAGTTCCCTCTGAAGCCTTGCAACGGTGCGTCCGGGACTGAAGCACATATACAAGACATAAGTTGTGAACATCGCCTGACCATCGCCTGTACATTCATTCCACAGTTGTAGCCACTTGGCACGCTTTTACTGTTTCAGAGAGAGGCTTGAGCGACTTGTAATCTCGGCTATACGCCGCCTGTAACACTTGTTCATATCAATAAAGAGATTACTTTACTTTGTTTCAATGCTTCCGCTATATTTGTCGACTCAGTGAACCTGTTACCGATCGCCTATGCGTTCATGACTCCGCTGCACTCGGACAATCTGTGCGACTCTGTGGCTTAGAACTCTTGCCGCCAGCCAATGAACCATGGCCTTGCACGGGCGTGGATCACGCTCGTGCGGCATCACGCCCGGATGGGTTAAGCGATCGTTCCGCGGGAGCGCTGGCGAGGGTGATTCCCGCCTAGCGGGAACGGCCGATTGCCTGCGGGAGATCGGGGCGTGACATGTTGGTATCAGAGCCTGGCTTCTACGCCTTTGGACTTCAATTCGATATCTCTGTTTCGAAAGCTCGTTCGTGGGTTATGTGCACGCTCTCTCTCAATGCCTCGATGGGATGTTCCAACAATAAGTCTAAATACTTTCAAAATACGTTTTGAATGATATGCTTGCTTGTCTGGTTGTATGCTGCGAGTGGCCTTTGAGCCAACCTGTGCGAACCCTTGAGAGTATCGCTAGTAGCTTGTCCGATTTTCACTAACCCTAAGTTTGGTTGAATGCATCTATTCGAGGGACGCCTTGAACTAGTGCACCATCCAAGACTTAAGAAAAGGTGAAACTCGAGTGCTGAGACTTCGCTATCACTAAGCTGGTTGACGTGTTCACACTAGAAATGCATGTCGAAGGTACGCACGATCCAGTCTAAGCGGTATGCTAATTTCGAAGCTTGTGCAAGTGAATATCCAAATGAAACAAGTACAAACGACTTGTCTAGGATTGCCTCAACCCTAGATTTCTGCTTGTCCTTAGTAAGTCTCGAGGACGAGACTTTTTCTAAGTTGGGTAGGATGTAACACCCTGTTCCGCTCAAGCGGACTGCCGTCTCAAACGGCAATCGTGCAGCTGTCCCGACCTGCTTTGCCTCAATCAAGAAGCAAAGGATATCCAGACTTGTCCCTACAGGAATCCGGCTTGGACTTTCAGAGGCTCGCTCAGACGTATCGCTCTACCGAGGCGAATCATCGCTAAGGTGGGTGGCTACGGTGAACTTGTCTTTGCTTAGCCAGCACACATAAAATCTGGAATGATATGCTAGTCGCTAGGTGATTCACCCTTGCATGCTAATAAATCCAACGCACCTAGCTAAGGGAATAATCCCAACCTATATTGCTATGCTAGAACATGGAAAAGGAAATACTGCTTATATTCAGACCCTCGCATGCTAAGTTCCTTAACGGTTTCATCTCTCGGACTACCTTCGGGCCCGAGCAACGTGCCTGCTTATGTTCCTAGAAACGCATGCTTGTCTGCTTGATAGTTACCGTATTTTCATCCAAACCCCGGGAGACTACTACGTAGTCGTTCCGTGCCTGAATGTTCCTGCAAGTATCCGGGACCGTTAGGTCACCAAGGCAGCCCCGAACCAGGGGAATGCATCAAGACAAGTTATTGTACAGAACCAAGATTCAAGTATCCCGTATACTCGTGTACTCGTGTTCCCGTGCACTCGTGTTCTAGTGTTCTCGTGTTCTAGTGCACGCGTGTTCTCGTGTATCTCGTGTAATCGTGTTGCCTGAGATTGGTTAAATCGTGTTGCCTGAGATTGGTTAACCCTGACTTGTTTGTCGCGGACAACTCGGACCCGAGGTAAGTTCCACGGACGGTCACCGGGGCACTGGGGCCGATCCGGTCCGGATGGAGCTCGTGTGTAGTCTTCGTGTTCGGGACTGGGTAGCTTGCAGCTCATCGTGTACTCTTGTAGCAAGCTATCCTTGTCCCCGGCTACGTCCATAATGGCTTTGCCAGCGACCGTGTTCATATAGATAAACTTATTGCATGCTTGCTTGTAAACGAAAGATAAACAATTCATCCTCGCTTAGCGGCTATCCGCGTGCGAGGCACTGTATCGCATTAAAAGCAACTAAACACCTGAACGATCTTGAAATAAGTATTCGTGTTTGCATATGCTATGCCTCCTGAATGTTTATACATGCCCCTGCTTAAATCAATAATGTTTGCCTTGGACAGGGAAGGACAAATGGTAAGTCTCGCCGTGTTTTCTCTCATATCGCACGGCGCACTGCCGACACGAGTTAGGCTATTCAATATTTGCATAAAACTGATCCTAAGGCAACACTACCAGAAAAAGTCAAATTAGCGACGTCTAAAAACGTCGCTAAATAACCATAAATCGTCGCTAATTAGGTTTAGCGACGTAGTTAGCGACGTTTTAAATCAGTCGGAAAACTCCAAGTCGCTAAAACCAAAAACGTCGCTAAACGTCGCTATGCCGACATTTTTTAGCGACTTTAATGTGTCGCTAAATTTAGCGACGTGTTGCGACGCCAAGTCACTAAACAGCGACGTTTATAAAAGTCGCTAAACGTCGCTGATTAGCGACGTTTTTTGCGACGTTACACTGACGTCTTTAATGACCTGGCTATACTGCCATGTCAGCAATTGGCGACGTTTAGCGACGACTTTAGTGACGTCATTAGCGACGAACTTAGCGACGTTTTTCAGCGTCGCTTAGTAGCGACGTAATTAGCGACGTAACTTAACGTCGCTAAGCGTCGCTACACGTCGCTAATAACGTCGCTAATTTTTAAAAAAAATAAAAAAAAAATTTCCAGAATCAAACATTGGTGATTCCCTACAGTTTTATATCATCTTCATCATACACACCAACATGATTCAATCTAGTTAACTATATAATCCAATTAAATTAAAGACCATAAGAAGTATCAATCCAATTAAATGTGGATAACTATATAATCCAATTAAATTAACTAAAAAATTAAAGACCACAAGAAGCATCATACATCATGTCTATTGTTGAAGTACCAATAATTCATAAATAATAATAAAAATAACTAGACTACTACGGATCTGCAGGAGGCTGACCAGCGGCGCGCTTCAAGGATAACAACTCCTCATACTCGTCCCGTGGAATCGACACCGATGTCGATGGAGAAGGCAGTGACGTCGGTGGCGGCCGTGCCCGCTCCAAGTCTGCGAGTCGCTGGTTGTAAGAATCCAGGGTAGATAACAGCCTCGTACTGCTATCACCCATTGAATCCTGCATCCTCGTCAGGTTCTCGCCCATCGATAGCTGTGACGCATGCATCCTCGTCAGCTTCTCGCCCATCGATAGCTGTGACGCCTGCAGCTTCATAATGTTGCGATCATTGGAGGCTCTAATATCATTTGTCAATTCTTCAGAAAATTCATCTTGTTCGCCTTCCTCGTCCTGCTCTTCCTCTTCCTCGTCTTCACTTTCATCTACTTCGTCGTCCTCTTCGGATAATTCTACATCTTCTACATTATTACTCGTGTAATGAGTAACTTCCGTTGAGTCCACATCTACAATATTTGTTACAAGAGGTAGATCGTCCTCCTGATAAGCTATTTCGTCAATGTCAAAGGTATTTCTAGCTTTAGTCTTGCATACTGCCCACCAATCCGACCTCGCTGTCCCCCGTCTAGGATAAGTTGTGAAGTACACGAGCTGAGCCTGACTTGATAGGACAAATGATTCGTAGCCTTGATATCTACGCTTGTAGTTTATATCCACAAGGCCATGCTTGTCAATTTTCCAACCTTGATCTTGAATCGGATCGAACCATTCACACCTGAATAGCACGATATTAGCAGGTTCTGGGCCATAATTATATGTCAACTCCACAATCTCTCGTAAGATGCCAAAAAAATCATTGCCCGGATTGACGTCTTTGTAGTTTGTAGATTTGATACACAAACCACTGTTTTTCGTGGAATCAAGATCCAGGAAGCTGTCTCTGATAGGAGCATTTGTTGACTTGAACCTGAACCCATTCACACAGAAACTTGGCCATATTTTTACGGCAGTAATTGGTCCCTTGGCTAGAGTCCTAATAGATTCAGTCTCGGATGATATTAGACGATCGACCTAAATACCAAAGTAGCGATGGTAAGTTATTTGTTTTACAAGTGCAGAAATAAAAAGTAATTACCAAGTATCTTACATATGCGCTCAACCAAGAAGGAAAATGGCATCTCATTTCTTGTTCTACTTCTTCGTCTGTTATGTAGGGTCTAACCGACCTCAACTCATCATTATATGTGCTGAAAAACAATAATGCAACTGCTAATTAGTAGCATAATAGTATCTTATACTATTATATTGAGATGATGTAAACGTGGACGTATTAATTACTTACCCCTCTAGCTTCTCCATTTCATCCTCGTCGCAATTGAGTAATATATACAATTGAGCAGCCCTTAGCTCATCGTTATTCAAATATCTCTTCTTCATTTTTCCCGAAGGCTTTCTGGATGCATTGAATACTTTGAGTATTGCATCATTAGATTCCTTATATGCGTCGTCGTTTCTGGGAGCTTTCGTCCTATTAGTAGCAACATGCGGTTTGAAATACGTCGAGCAAAAGTTTGTAATCTCCTCGAGAACATAAGCTTCACAAATAGATCCTTCAACCCGTGCCTTATTTTTCACCTTTCTCTTTAGGTGATTCAGATGACGCTCGAAGGGGTACATCCACCGATAACCGACAGGACCACCAACACGTGCCTCATAGGAAAGATGAATTGGCAAATGCTCCATAGAGTCGAAGAATCCTGGAGGAAACACCTTCTCGAGCTTACATAGTGTTACCGCAATGTCCCTCTCTTGCTTTTCTAGACGATCGACGAGCAACTTAGTACAACAAAGATCTCTGAAGAATATGCTCAGCTCTGTCAATGGGTCCCAAACGACCTGCGGTAAGAATTCCCGAAATGCAATCGGAATTAACCTCTCCATGAATACATGACAATCATGGCTCTTCATACCTACTAGTTTGTTCTCCTTGAGGTCGACGCATCTTCTCAAGTTCGACACGTACCCGTCTGGAAACTTTAGACCCTGAATCCACCTACAAAGTCTACCTTTATCCTCTTTATCCAGTGAGAAAACTGACTTAGGTTGCTTTAACTTTCCATTCCCCTCCTCTATCAGATGCAATGCAGGACGTCTACATATGTCTTGTAAGTCCAACCTGGCCTTCGGATTATCTTTCGTCTTCCCCTTTACATTCATTACAATATTAATTATGTTATCAAACACATTCTTCTCGATATGCATGACATCAAGGTTATGTCTGATCAGATTGGTGCTCCAATATGGCAGATCCCAGAATATACTCCTCTTCGTCCAGTTATGGGTGCGACCAAATCCGTCACACTTTTACCCCTTAGCAGGCTCTTCGATAGCACTTGGTAAATCTTTTACCTCTTCCCATATCGTGCATCCGGGCCACCTTGGAGGTGGATTGGCCTTCTCCACAACTCCCGCACGAAAAGCATTCCGATTCCTCCGGTACGGATGATCCTTCGGCAAAAATTATCGATGACAATCGAAGAAGCACGGTTTGCCTCCGTGTTTCAAACGGAAAGCCTGAGAACGATCCATGCAATACGGACATGAGAGACGACCATGGGTGCTCCATCCCGATAATATTCCATAGGCCGGAAAGTCGTTGATGGTCCACATAAGTGCTGCCCTCATCTGAAAATTCTGCTTTCTAGAAACATCGTACGTGTTGGCACCTACTTCCCACAGCTGATTCAACTCATCTATCAAAGGCTGTAAGTACACATCGATGTTCCTCTTCGGATTGTTCGGACCCGGGATAATAACGGTTAGGAACATATACGGAGTCTTCATGCACATCCAAGGCGGTAGATTGTACGGAGTGACGATCACAGGCCAACACGAATACTGGGAGCCCGAAAGTCCGAATGGGGTAAAACCGTCAGAGCAGAGCCCCAATCTGATATTACGCGCTTCCTCGGCAAAATGTGGATACTCTCGATCAAAGTGCTTCCATGCTTCTCCATCGGATGGATGATCCAATACTCCTTCGATCTGTTTTCGCCTGTGCCAACTCATGTTTTCTGCAGTCTCCTTAACCATAAACAACCGCTGCAACCGCGGCGTCAAAGGCAAGTAGTGCATCGAATCGGTAGGCTTCCTTGCACCGACAGACTTTCCTCTAACAGTGGCCTTGTAGCGATCAGCACCACAGAATCTACACGCATCTTCATCCTTGTCGTCTTTGTAGTACAACATGCACCCGTTGCGACATGCATCGATTTTCTCGTATCCCATCCAAAGCGATCTCACCATCCTCTTAGATCGATAGAAGTCTTTAGGCAACTTTGCACCCTCGGGCAAGATCTCTATAATCAAATCGAGCAGTCGATTATAGCATTCTTGCGACATGTTAAAATCGGACTTGATGCTCAATAATCTTGTAACCACCTCCAACGGTGAATGGTCCTCACAACCAGGATATAGTGGAGTCCTTGCATTCTCAAGCAACTCCATAAACTTTGCAGCATCGGCATTCGGTGCCTCCTCAGCTGCATCATAATTGTCTGGATTGAAACTAGGTCCTGCCGCATCATAATTGTCAGGATTGAAACTAGGCCCCGCCGCATCATAAACCATGTTCACCAACCCGTCGTCGTAAGCATCGTGGTCTTGGACATCCATATACGGCTCCACATAGGGCTCCGACTCCGATGCTAGAGCTACAAGTTCTCCGTGCGCGGTCCACTGATAGTAATTCGGCGTAAAGCCCTTCGAGTATAAATGATATGTAACTTCCACTTCTGGATGATATTTCCTGTTGCGACATCTTACACATGGACACTTAATTTTGGTACCGTCCATGTACTGAGGGAACGCCTTGGCGAACTGCAGGAACTGCTGTACACCCTCAATGAATTCATCCCGCACACCGCACATGTCATCAGGATGACGGTTGTACATCCACGAACGATGACGCAGATAGTAATTCATATCCATTTCTAGATACTTCTGCAAAATTGACAGTATGTATCATATAAATCATTACATGCAAAATTAACTTCTGTGTCTGTGTCAGTGTCCGTTATGGGAAAAGCAGTATATATATATATATATATATATATATATATATATATATATATATATAACATTACCCAAATAATATCTTAATACCACTTTACTACTATACCTTAACCCACTTCTGTGTCAGTGTCCGGATTTTAGTGTAGTAGGCTCCAGCCGAAGCCAATAAGTTTCTTGAGATGCATGTCCTTAATGATGCATGCTGCGATGATATCTTTGCTCCATTAGAGGCTCTTCATACTGCTAGCTAGTGATTTCAGTAAGTGTTGAAATTAATCCTTTATTTACTTAAGCTGATTTGTAAGTTTCGTTTAGCTAATTCAACTGTTATAGTCATATTATCTAGACCATTAGGCACTTCTTGAAACTGGCAGTAGGGTGAGGAACTGAGATACATAACTCCGCAGTACTTTGCTTTCGGCAATTAACCCCTATATATATTGGGAGTGGAACGAGGAAGTAGCTAGAGCTCAAAATTCTTGGGGCACAATTAAGGACGGTTGCTTAGATCATACACTTCCTGGTCGAATAATTGGCGTTCTAATTAATTTGATCACATGATCAGTTGTTGTACGAATATTCAGGAATTAGTTCTAATTTGTTCACCCAATGTACGTAGTCATGACATATGAACATGGATTCAATAATAGCCATCATTTCTTCCCCTCCTCCATTGGACCAATGAATAGTAACCACAAAATCAAACAATTAGTATGTATGTATGTATGTATGTATATATATATATATATATATATATATATATATATATATATATATATATATATATATATATATATATATATATATATATATATATATTGCAAAAGTGCAAATAAATACACTTATGTTCTTTCTTTCTTATTCATCGATCCATATTATTTATTTATTTTATACTTGAAAGAAGAAATTAAAATCTGATCTCTACATGATCGCACATGCATGAACATTGTCAAAAAACCTAACCCTAACCCTAACCCTAACCCTAACCCCATGTCAAAAAACCTAACCCTAACCCTAACCCTAACCCTAACCCCATGTCAAAAAACCTAACCCTAACCCTAACCCTAACCCTAACCCTAGGTCCAGATCAGTGTCTGTGTCAGTGTGTGTGTGTGCCGTGTCTGTGTCTGTGTCAGTGTCAGTGTGTGTGTCGTGTTTGTGTCAATGTCACATGTGTCCTGTGAGAGAGAGAGAGAGAGAGAGTATACCTTGCCGGAGTAGTCGCGGTCGACGGAGCTGGGGGGGGGAATTTGTTTTCGAATCGAAATTTCAACTGACGAGGAAAAATGAAACCGACCCCTAATTAACCAAATTTTAGCGACGTTTAGCGACGTCCAATAAAAAATGTCGCTAAATTAAATATTTGCGACGTAAAGGACGTCGCTAAACACGTTGCTAAATATTTTGAGTTTAAATGTCGCTATATACGTCGCTAAACGTCGCTAAATTAGACATATTAGCGACGTTTAGCGACCTTAATTGAACTTATAGCGACTTATCTTTTAAAATCGTATTAAAAGTCGCTAAACGTCGCTAAATGTCGCCATTTAGCGACGTCTAGCGACGTGTTTATAATGAGTCGCTAATTTATATATGATTAGCGACGTTTCTTTTGACGTCGCTAAAATACGTCGCTAATCCCGCTTTTTCTAGTAGTGCAACTAGAAAGGCAACTGAATAGTTGTGCACGGAACCTGTATTACGTGTTTGGATTTGTCGAGCGGGCGAGTAGCTTCCCCACCAGTGCATTCAATGTAATGATAATCCACCAGTTTGATATGCAGGGTGCGGGAGAACCTCGCGCGGTGCGGATGCCTCCTTCGTGCGTGCTAAGGCCAGGAGTTCCCTCTGAAGCCTTGCAACGGTACGTCCGGGACTGAAGCACATATACAAGACATAAGTTGTGAACATCGCCTGACCATCGCCTGTACATTCATTCCACAGTTGTAGCCACTTGGCACGCTTTTACTGTTTCAGAGAGAGGCTTGAGCGACTTGTAATCTCGGCTATACGCCGCCTGTAACACTTGTTCATATCAATAAAGAGATTACTTTACTTTGTTTCAATGCTTCCGCTATATTTGTCGACTCAGTGAACCTGTTACCGATCGCCTATGCGTTCATGACTCCGCTGCACTCGGACAATCTGTGCGACTCTGTGGCTTAGAACTCTTGCCGCCAGCCAATGAACCATGGCCTTGCACGGACGTGGATCACGCTCGTGCGGCATCACGCCCTGATGGGTTAAGCGATCGTTCCGCGGGAGCGCTGGCGAGGGTGATTCCCGCCTAGCAGGAACGGCCGATTGCCTGCGGGAGATCGGGGCGTGACAAACGGTCTCCAAATTCACCAAACTCAGTGTCAACAGGTCAGAAACGCTGATACGAACCCAACGGAACTTTCAGAATTGAATTCCGATGAGCCGTTCACAAAATCGCCCGTCGAGCGGGGCCTGTGGGGCCCACGACACGCGATTTCGTCAACGTTCTCAGAATCGAACCAAACTTGACCCACAGGACCAGCGTATTGCTACGAGTCCGATGGCGCAAGTTTCGTCTCGATCAGACGTGTGTGCACGAAGTTAGGGTGAATTGTAGAAAAGTCGGATACGGGGCGATGTCCGCTGATACGCGTTGATTTCGGTGTGCACGCACACCCAAATCGACTTCTGCGAAATCCCACACGTCTGTATCGACAAGGCGCACGTATCTGTGAAGACCGCGCGCGACCAAGTCGTCCCGTTTGGCGGGGCGTACTCAGTTCCGGGGTGAAACAGGGTCTGGTTTTTCCTGTTTTTGGATCGCGGTGTACGATCACCACAGGACGCGATGTCCCGAACAGTTTGTCCGGACACCGAGAGGGTCATACAGACTTCGCAACGCAATTTGCGGAATCGAAAACGGAGTTACGAATAAAAAGATACACGCACCTGAAGGGGACCCGAAAACCAGGGCCAAATCGTGTCCGACACGTGTCGGACACCAAATCGAATTAGGGTTAGGGTTTTGGCTTGGTGCTGGCCGAGCTCCGGCGGGGGAGGCCGGGCTCAGGCGGAGGGGGCTGGGGCACGGGCGGCCGGGCTCGTAGGAGGCGACGCGGGGACGCGGCGGCGCGGGGAGCAGCTGCGGCCGCTGCTGCTGTTGGTGCTGCTCGCCAGGGAAGGAGGAGGAGGAGGCGGCGTCCGGTGGCTCGGGGAGAGGGCTGGGCGCGGCGAGGCGGGCGGTGACGTCGACGGCAGTGCGGCTGGGGCACGGCTGAGGGGTGCGGCGGTGGAGGGGTTCTGCCGAGGCGGAGGGGGTTTTTATAGGCGGTGGGGGAGGCGGTCGTGGCCGTGGGAGGCGGAGCCGAGCGGGGGAGGCGGAGGTCGTGGGGGTGTGGGCGGGCGGAGCGCCGGGCGGAGCGGGCGGCAGCGGCGTCTCCGCCGCGAGACGCGGTCGGGCTGAGACGTGGGAGAGAGGCGGGTCGGCGGGTTCGGGTCGGGCGGCGGCGGATCCGACCCGACCCGCTAGGGCTGAGTCTGGGCCGGGTTGGGCTGGGCCGGGCCAACGGGCCGCGGGCCGGGTTGGTTTATTTTAAAAAGAAAATTAGTAATAATAATAATAATAATAATAAAACATTTAATAAATAAATAATTAATTAATTAATTAATTAATTAAATAGTTTTTAGGTATTTAAAAATAGGTCCGGGGTCCGATAAATTCCAGAAAAATTGTCCTAAGTCCAGTTTTCCATTTTACATCCAAAAATATTATTTTCATAATATTTTAATATCATTTAATATCAATTAAAAATTATTGAATAATTAAAACCCTGTTTTTAAATTACAAAAAAAATCCCAGAAAATTCCAGAAAATTGTGAAAAATCCAGATTTTAAAATTTTGAAAAATCAGGAGGTTTACACTATTTGCTGCTAGTGTTGTCACAATCTGCGTCAGGGAGTCAAGCTGCTTTTGTTGTGCCAAGGCTCTAGCATCAGCTCGTTGCTGCTGAGCCTCGAATCGTTCTTGTTGCGCAGCATGACGATCGTTTTGATTCTGTAACATTGCAATTAATCTATCCATTTGATCATCGCTCACGCTAGCTGCGCGCGATGACTAAGGGTTACCAGCACCTGTTCTTGTCATCTTTGCTGCAAAAGAGAGTAGCTTGCATTAGTCTCATAACGTATTATAGACTTATTGCATGGGACGTTGGGTTTTCATACTCTTAGGGACCTTTCTCACTCGATTTACTTCTTATAGATTCGAAATCAATTTTCGAAATTCGGGACTTTTGAAATCGCTTGAAAACTTATATCCTTTTCGAAGACGATGTTTGAAGAGGCCAAGGACGTAAAGCCATGCTCTGATACCACCTGTCGCGCCCCGATCCCGCAGGGCCGATCCCGTAGGGCCTATCGTCCTCGCTTGGTCCCTACGGAACCATTCGTCCTCGCTTGGTCCCTACGGAACCGTTCGTCCTCGCTTGGGCGCGATGCCGTGCAAGCCTAAGTTGCGCTTGCACCAGGCAACGTACCTGCACAAGACAAGTTAGACAAAATATACATATATAGGCACAGAGTAAAACGCAAAGAACCAAAGTTGAACACATTTGATAGCACACAAAATACTTTCTTTTATTGAATACTGAAGATTTGGATTACAAAGTGTTTGCTTGGCTGAGTTACAAAAATATGCCTTAGAAGGCTTACAACTCTTTTCATATTCCCAAAACTAGCCACAACGCCCATTACATTATGCCCTTGTAGTAGGACCAAAATAGCAAAACATCTAGCAGAAGAGGAAGTAGCCCACTGGAGAGGTAAGCAGCGGAAGAAGCAGCACGAACACAATCCTAAGGAAGGGTGCGCACACGCTGATTCAGGTTGAGGATGCTTGCCAAACTCTCGCTTCCAGTACCTGGATATTTGCCCACAAACGTGGGTCATTACTACCACATGTACTGGTGAGCGACCGTGGCCAAACTCACCTTAGAAATCCACACTAAGTAAGCATATGAAGCTAGCATTATTAAGTGGTCTTTCTGGTTGTCTAGTTTCTTTTTAACAATTCATGCTAGGAAACATAGACAATATAAAGCAAGTGCATATGATATTTCTTACCCACGGCCGAGCAGTTATCCCTGCAGCAGACACACAAGTTAGCCACAATATTGCATATGAATAACTTATAAATCGAAAAGTAGGCATCAATTTGTTAGGTATGCAAGAAGGTAAACCTAGCATGCGCCCTAACTATATGATGGTCCCCTCCACGGGATTAGCAATTGGGACGTACAAGCTCATCTCACTAATGGACGAGTCTACCCTCCCGTAAGTAAGGACGTTCACGCCTCAGGGTATCTAGATCTCTTTCCGGCCGAACGATCCCCAGTGCCCCAGGGACCGCCCGAGAGATAATCCTTGTGCACAAGTTGTCCTGACCAAATGCATGAATGCAAGCTCCTATCAGAAAATATGCTATCATGCAACTGATGAACAATGAGCAAGCAAGTCTATCTCTTCTTTTCTATTTTCTCTTTTTCTCTTTTCTAGATCATGTCCAGAGTTTTCCAGCTATAATACTCGAGGCACAGCATACAAGGGACAATAAGCAACTAGTAAGGTAGCAGTTCAATACACGAAGCATGCAATACTTTTCTTTTTATCTTTATCTTTTTAGTGAGGCAACATAATTTCAAGTGAACTAGAGATTCTTTATTTAGGCATGCAGACTAAAGGATTCATCGAAGGGCCTAAGCCACTCACCTAATGAACCGAACGAGGGGATGGGGAAGCCTAAGCGACGTTCACTCCTTGGTTATGCATCCTAAAAATGCAACAATACTTGGTTAGCATACTTCAATCTCTTTCCCATACGATTCGAAAGAACGCGCAAGCGAGAAAGCGAAATCATGAAAACCAAGTCATCGAAAGCAACTCAAAACACAAAGCAACACAAAACCAAGAAGCAAAGCAACCAACAAAACTCTTGGACTTATTTCAATAGAAGCCGTTCGATTAATTCGAAGGGTTCATTGCACTTCGTCCGTGTTGATTCGGTAAGGTTTCTCCGAGACTCGATTCTCAACCGAGTCGAACCAGCGTAGTGTTCCATAAGTAACCGTTCGGAGCGGGGCATTACACGTATTCTACTTGAATAAAACCCTCACCCTTTTTCTCGAATTTCTTACTCATGACGCCTTACCCTTTATTTTTATAGTTCCACAAACATGTCATGCAACCGTGCCATCTCTTTTGGAGCAAACCCCTTCTTGACCTGTTACGTTTCGTTCATTTTAATTGCAATGACGTAATTCTTTTAAGGTGGGTAGATTGTAAGCCCCATCATTTTTGAATAGGGTTAATTTGATTTTTTTTAAATTTTATTTTATTATTTTATTTATTTAATGGATTAAAGTATTAATTTATAAATCCTTCTTTTATGTATATGACCTTTTGTCGTGGCTTGGATATTTTAAGCAATGCACAATATTTTTTTCTTCCAACAAAATTTATAATACTAATATTGATTGTGTCTAATATATTTGGGACATGGATGTTATATTTGTTTGGCCTCCTCCATGCTCCAAAAATATTGTAAAACATCTAGAACCACGGTTACCGTAAAACTGCCTCCTTTTGACTAGAACTTGACCCAAACCCAACCCAAACGCATGTAGTCACGTAGTACACACAAATACCACCATGTATAAATATATTATATATATATATATATATATTATATTTATATTAATTTTGTTCTATTTATAGAGTTCTAATATAGAATGTGCTATAGGGGTTATCCTAGTTGGCAAACTACATAACTAACTAACGTACCTAACCATCCAAGATCCTAACCAACCAATTCCCAACTATAACAACCCATCCCCTCTTCATAATTTCGTGCAAGAGCAGACTCCTTGGTGGCCGACTCCTACAAGCCCTAGGAATACCCCCTCCTATGTTTAAATCTATCCAAAAAGCTCATATATATACCCCCTTATCACAAAACCCTAACCCTAACAACTCTCTCCCCTTTTTGGCCGACCCCTCCCCTCCCATTCACGTGTAAGAGTAGCCCTCCTTGTCATCTACCCTTTACAACATCATCTCATTCACCAAAAACTCTTTCCTCTTTTCCAAAGCTCCATATTTCACCATCCTTCCACCCAATCTCCACCAAACAACCATAAAGGCTCCACCATTGCCATCAAACTCATCAATAACCTATTACCATCATTATCAACCCATCAAGAACCCATTGTCATCATCATCAACCCATCAAGAAGGGAGAAGCAAGGCAAGCAAAAGCAAGAAGGTGCTTTCTTGAACAAGAAGAGACACCGTCATCCAAACCTTCAAAGCTTTCGAGTAAGGATTCAAACTTTCATTCTCAAATCCCCATGGCATGACTCTCTTAAATTTATGTAAGTTTAATTTTCTAGAACCCTCCCTTACCATCTTTTTCACCATAAAAATCTATAAGAAATTTTATGTTAGATTGATGATAGATTGGACAACAGTAGGGCTAGTTTTAGACTTTATGACACAGTTCTTGGAGGCCTTGTTGTTAATTCTTAAAATTGAATTTATTGGTGGTTTATTACTGTAAAATAAGTATTTTATAATTATTTTTATGCTATTTTTATGAAAATTCTGAACCCAAAAAATAAGGGTCACTAGCCTAGGTTTTTGGTGAATTTGTGGCATAGTTTTGCCCATAAATAGGGGTTATTTTGGAAGAAATAAAAGGTGATTATTTTTTGAGATTAAAACAGAATAAAATATGATATACAATAATTTTTCATGAATATAAACCATACACATGGACTGGCAATGCTCCGAACAAGTTTCGGACAAAACTAGTCAACTTAAAGTAGCCCTAATTTTAAAATATGATTATTTTGTCAATTCTGAAATTTAATGGTTAAAAATTAATATAAATCAGGTTTAAATCAAGATTACATGATTTATTATAATTTATGTTCATGTCCTTTGATTTGGGACTTAACCGTGAATTTTGGAAGTCGTAAACCATGAAACTAGGTTTCGATACCTCGTAAAACGTGTAAGTTATTGTGTCAAGAATTTATAAGTTAGGATGAGGTTGGACTTGGGTATTAATGATTTATAATAAATTAGGCAATTTAGTTGTGGTTACAAGATTCTTGATTAGATACTTAAAGTAGAAAATTTATTGTTTAGGTCAATTGGATTCCGGAGGAGTGGACACGGGACCAACTTTGCAACTACATACTGCAGATCCAGGCAAGTGTACCTTGCCAAACTTGCAGTAGATCCTATTATATTATCTTTTTGTGTTTCTTTCCATATATATACTCTTGTGATGTACCTTTTCAACCTAGAACCGTGAGACGTTGCTTAGTATCCGAACAAGATTCGGGTGTCGACGCCGTACGCGGGGTCGTGTAACGTCACTTAGAGAGTTGATTCCACGATCCTATTTTTACGTGCTTGCTTTACCAAGTACGCCAGACCGTGGGACACTTGATACTATTTCATGTGACAGAATCTTTCTTGAGTTATTCATGGTAATTCTGTATAGGCTTACAGGATTCGTAATATGAGACTTGCATATTATATAGATATCATTATGACTCATTGTACTAGCTATAGGTCATGATCTTGCATGTTATGGACATGAGACATTGTGGACATGAGACGTGATGTTACATTGGGTGGGAAGAGACACACTTGTTACAGGCTGATTATGTTTATATATATATAATATGTTACTGGAGGTGCTTTAGTCTCTATACCAGAGCTTGGCACATTTACTGGCCCTACGAGATACTACTTGTTGCTATGGACTCCCCGACACAGAGCATGTAGTGGTCTCAGCCTGAGTACTAATGATGCTCTCATTTGCACTTCACTTAGCTGGTTACATAGCTTGTCCTGAAAATCTATTTTTACTTACTGTATTTCATTTGGCTTGAGTGTTTATTGTACCATGTTGTGTCCCCTGGGGACCTGGATCCGGATTATGTCCCCAGGTGTAGACGAGGAGAGCTATCCCGAGGTTAATGGGTTAGATGCTGCCATTGGAGACGTACAGGTTGCAGAGGACGAGGTTGTTCCGGAGTATTTCTCTTGAGCACACATTATTCTCACCATTCATTTATTATGCTTAGTGTTCTCAGATATTTGATCTTGTAGTGACTTCTGAATATTGTACTTGGAGTTATTTTCCTTTCCATTTTGATGACGGGTTTCTCCCCACGACATTATTTATATTGCTTTGGTTGGACAGATCATTTTATGTTCATTGTGACTGTAATATCTCTTTGTGATTTCTATGCTTATCGTGGATGAGATTAGGTATATAGACTGTGACAGGTATTTGTAGACCATTTTATATGTATTACAGCTTAAGCACACTCTTTCGGACCTTCGAACTGGGATGTGGTGAACTTTCGGACCGAGTTTGTAGGCCTTCGAACCAGGAGTCTGTAATACAATGACCTATTTCCAAATATATATATATATATATATATATATATATATATATATATATATATGTGTGTGTGTGTGTGTGAATTCTTTTTCTTTGAAACTAGGAAAAAGACCTTGTAAGTTTCTGATATGATTAGGACTACATAGACTTTACATGGTTCTGCATGGCAAATGGTTTAATTTTTGGTATCTATATATTTAGGATCTGGTCCGATTTTGTTGCGAAGCATAGGAAGAAAAAGATCTATGGTTTCTTTTATTAGTATAAAAATTGGTCGTCCCTTGAATAGCCCAAACGCGAGCTATTTATAGTTGCATATGGAAATTCCACTGGCGGTTAGCAGTGTCCCGCGGAACTGCTCATTCGGTTTCGCTGGATTGCCACTGCGGCAAAACCGTTTGGGAAGTGATACACGTTCTCCGTCACTTTCGCGAAGCTAGGACTACGTAGGCCATGTTGAAGGGAGTAAAGGCCATGTCCCTTCCAATTAGTGAAATACTAGGACAAGTGGCTGTTGAGAACTCCAAATCAGAAAGTACTCAATGAGAGAATAGAACAAAACGTATAAATTAAAAAATATAAATTGCTGGCACGCATATATTTTTTTTATGAAAAAAATTACGGAACGATAAAGTCCAACCCTGAAGAACCTTCACTAATAAAATAAAGATATTACATCATCTAAAAGCTCATCACCGATCCAATACGGATCACCGTAAATCTTTGGAACAGAAAATAGATTACAACCACGAAGAAAAAGACAATGAGAAACCTCTCCAAAGTTGCTATGTCACTATTGTCATCTTTTTTTCTCTATTTTTTTTTTTTCCATATGAAAATCTATATACGGAAGCAAAAAATATTTATGGAAATCCAATTACATTCAATCATATATTTAATGAAAATCAAATCATAAATTAGCTTGTCATAAATTGGAAATCCAATTATATCAAAAGTTAATATATGAAAGATGCAATCATAAATATATAACTAAAGTCAAAGATAAAAATATAATATAATATTTGCTTACCATAAATGTTCCAATATACGACGTTTGATGCATTTTTCGAACTTTTTCGATACACAGATGGCGCTCGTCGCACTCCGAAGTATTCTTCGATACAGGATTATGACTAAGCAGATTGTTCCGTGCTCTAGTTGTTTGAGTTATAGCATTGTTTTTTAGCGAAAAATCTTTTTGGTCCGTCACTTACGTGCCCGCAAGTGACCCGCAACCCACGCGTCTCCTCCTACCCTATTTGCTTCCGCTTTCGTCCGGACATCGCCACCAAAAAATTTAGCCAATCAAAAGCTGCCACGTGACATGGGAGCCACTTGCGAGCGGAACAAGTAGCAGCGCTATATTTTTTATTTTTTTATTTTTCTTTTGTCAAAAGTCTCTTAACATTATTGGTAAAGTAGAAAATTGCTATGGTGCAAGTAGATTCCTTAAAGTGCCCCCCACCAATAGGGATTCTCTGATATTGGCATTTTATGCACTACTCTCGTCTCTTGGGCCACCACCTACAAATCTATAAATACAACCAATCACGTGCTAAGCCTAATGAATAGTATTAGCTTCATGTGGAGTTAGCGTATTATTCTCCTTTTAGGCAAAAATTAGTTTGTTACTCTTCTTTCTTAGTATCTATATAAATAAATATTTGTTGGCAATGATCCACCTCTGAGTCTTCTCGTGTCTTTCTTTAAACATAGGCTGACATCTCTGGCTGGCTCTCAGAGCCTAATAATCAAAAGTGTTAGTTGGCACAACACATTAGTATATATTTAATACGGGTCTTTCAAACCTTGTAACAAAATTTTATTTTAAATTTATAAAATTTACTATCTGTATTTTTTTAAAGATTATTCATAGATGAATACTTTGAATATACCATGTTTTGGTTTCCAAAAATTTGCATAAAAAATACATGTTGATCCATATCTAACACTTTCAGCCGTCACATAAATTTATATATAACGCGATAAAATTGTTTATACGAAAATGATATTTTGTCCGCCCCCAGGGAGTGTCGGCACTGGATCGCGTCCACGTGACCGGCATCCATTGCCCCCCCCCCCCCCGCTAACTCGAGTACATCTTGGCCGGGGGAGCCAATGGTTGGCCGTCACGTGGCTGCGTACAGTCACCCCCAGGAAAGGGCAACGTAGCAGCGTTGTTGCTTATAATATTATTGATCATATATGTGTGTACTGACGTTGTTTACCAACTTAATTTGTTCTGCAATAAATTTATGATTAATGATATTCGTATCTCCAAAGTGTCCTTCTAAACTAGTTTTTTCTTATGCGGCAGCTGATGTGGCATGTTAAATAGCATTATGTGACATCTAACATGACAGCTGACATGACAAATTTTAATCCAAAAAATTAATTATCCTAAAAATTCTAATTTTAATTTTAATTTTCTTTTAAAATTTGTCATGTCATATGTCATATTAACCGTCACGTCAGCTGTCACATAAGGATAAATAATTTGGAGGAACAGTTTGGAAGAACAAATCGCATTATTCTACATTTATAGTCTATGGAATTTTGAATTATATATGTTATATATTTTCTCTTCTTTTCACTACTTTAGACAAAATTTCTGAATTTATCTACAAAGTGAAAATAATACGTGTACAAACTAGAACGATATAGAAGACTATGATATGTTATTTAATTAATTTGTTTTCATAAAGAGACTTGCAAATGGGACTATGGGAGGAAGACTATGATACAACTAAACAAATCTGCAATATATCTTTTTAGGATCCAAGCCTATTTTTTCATATAAATTATTTTTTATTTTTTTACATAGGTTAGTTTATGTTTACTCCATCCAAATTTATTGTAGTCCATTCCAGATATAGTTTCTAATCTGTTCCTGATCTTTTACACGTATGGATAACGACATGTTTCTACAGATTTTACTAATTTCTCCATCTGACTAGCTACTAAAACCACCATATTTTTGCATAATAAACGTTAAAAGTAAATGTTGTTGCATATTTTGATGGTTGTGTTTTATTTTATTACCATAGACAATTTGTTTATATCTATCCCAAGAATATGGCAACTCTCGTCAAGCGCCTAGATCCACTATTTGTAATTTAATAAGGACTTTTTGATATTACCTCCTACTAGATGTAGAATATTGATATTATTTCTTGCTGTTACATAAGTTGATATTATTCTCCTGAAAGTGTCACTTTTGATTTTATAGTGGCTGACACATTTAAAACTCTTTAACGACATTTTCAGGAGAGTAATATCAACTTATGAAAACATGAGGTAATATCAATATCTTGTATCTAGCAGGAGAGTAATATCAAAAAGTCCAATTTAATAATCCTCAAATAGCGTGGCACTCTATATTTGGTGGAAAATCTCATATTTTATATATTTATATAGCTTTTATGAGAACTTTTTTGGTACCAAATTACATTGAGCATCTTTCTCGTATCTTCTTTTAGAAATTCTTACATATTTGTGTCTTAACGAATCATCACAAGCTAGCATAGACACTCTTTATATGTTTGCAACCACTATCGTTTGATATAATCAGAATTTTTTGTTTGTACTGAAAACCACTGGGTAGTGTTTAGACGAAGGTTTGGTATTTCTAGAAATTCAGTGCTCATTTTTTTTTTCATGGAAAAGTAATTCAACATCCACATATCCGTTTGGTTAGTTGGAAATATGCAGCTAGAAAGTTTTAGTTTTTTTTATTTTCATATTTGGTTCAAACAGAAATTAAAATTTTAATTTGTTTAATTTTTTTATAAATATTCTTTCATTATTTCATGATAATAGTATTATTTAAATTCAACTGATGTCAGTGAGGACATTCAAAAAATATAATTAATGCGCCAAAGTAATATTTTCCGGAAAGTAAAAAATATTTTCAAAGACCTTGGATTTTACTTTTCCGTGGAAAACTGAACCCCCATGTTTTTTCTCCAATTCTCAATCCAAAATTTACCAAACATGAATAAAGAACCAAAATATATTTCCAAACCTCCAAAACTTGGAGGGAAAAAAGATATCTTAGTCTTAGGCTATCTCCAATAAAAAAATTTTAATTTGAGTTTCTATGCTACTTGGCAGAGTTTTTATATAGAAATTGTACAAAAAAATACTCTCAAATGGTTCTCAATTTTATTCTATGTGAAAAAGATAAATTAATTAATTTAATAATTTAGTTTGAAAGTAAGACCTAATATTAATTGGTATGAAAGAGAAAATTTCTATGTAGAAATACTCATTAAAATTTCTATCATACTCACTTATGATGAAAATTGTGATAAAAATTGCTATTGTGAGAAGTTTTTTTCTAAAAGAAATTTCTATAGAAACTTTAAATTTGTCTTCCCCCAAAGAGCCTGGATAATATGCATCAATCTTAACCACTAGATTAGATATCATTTTCATATATATATATATATATATATATATATATATATATATATATATATATATATATATATATATACTAGTATATATGCACGTGCTTTGCACGTATATTGGAGTGAATGATGTTGATGAGTTAGTTTATTTCTACTGCTTTTAATTATATAGGTTCATGGTTCAACCCTTCGAATTCTTTGGTAACAATTTAAAAGACTTAGCAAGTAGCATGAACCCTTTGATTTTCGTAAATGGTTGTCATTATTGCATCTCTTAAATGGTTGTCAGTGAAATTTATTGTAGGTATTCTTTTTAATTATTAAATATGTTGAAGGGTATTTTTGGAACGAAAATTTTTCACGGTGAAGCCTAATTTTGGCATTATATAGTAGAATATATATATATATATATATATATATATATATATATATATATATATATATATATATATATATATATATATAAAATTAAAAAAAACAGAATATTTAAATTATTTAACAAATTTTAATTAAAAATAAATTTAAATAATTTTTAATAATATCATAAAAATATTTATTTTACGTAATTTACTAGTACTTAATAAAAAAAGTCAGCAAACGCAGAGTAATTAGAGACAGTTAAAACATATTATACAAGGCATCTAAGTAAGAGCTATAAGGATTAGGGATTGAAAACTTGGGTCTGCCATTGAATTAAGATCCACAGGTTTAAAGAAAGTTTATTCAGTGGATCAATCAACTTTATGGCGTAGCCTCCACTCTTTAGTAATATAATATTATGAGCTGTATATAATATAATATAATGTAATATGATAAAATAAACAACCTAAACTACAAGACACAAAATGTTGCAACAATTATCAAATAGCATGTGCACCATGCAGCTCATCTTACATTGTAACCTACATTGTACGATACCAGTTATTGTTTGCCTCAAAAACACTTTTGATAATTCGATTTATAAAATTATTTCTCGTTTATATTATTTAATATATTTTTAAAAGATATTAATATAGTTGTGTTATACTCGTAGTTATTTGAGATATCTTATATCTTTTAATCGTCTGTAGTTTTTTTATTTTTATGCTTTGACAGAAAATATTACTTTGTTTTATTAATTATAGAAAACGTTTGGTATACGAATTTTTTTGTCGGACAAATTTATGGTGGAAAACAAATTCCTATGTTTGGTTTAGGTCAAATTTTTTTTTAAATTACAAATATCCGGATAAATAATTTACCCACAAACATGAGAATCGCATCCCTTAGGACGTTTGGTATGCTGTAATTTCTTTTTATTTTCGAAAAAATTTAGGGTGTGAATCTATTACTATGTTTGTTTACACTATAAAAATATTATTTTCAGAAATTGTAAATATTCGGATAAATAATTTACCCACGAAACATGAAAATTCTATCCCTTAAGAATATGTGGGTTTTCTTTTGCCCAAAAAAAAAATTTTGTTTAAGTTTTTTTTTTCTTTTTTATCGTTTTTTCGTTTTTGATTGTTTTTAGTTATTTTTTATCATTTTATCGATTTAGTACCCTTTTTGTCGTTTTTAGACTTTTTTTTATCGTTTTTAGTCTTCTTCTTTTTTTAAATTTTGTTGATTTTATTTTATTTTTTGTTTTTTGTCACTTTTATATCGTTTATAGTTTGGTTTTTTTTTTTTGATTTTTTTTTCATTGTTTTGTTGTTTTTAGTTTTTTTTTCGTTTTTTGTCGTTTTAATCGTTTTTAGTCATTTTTATCGTTTTAAGTCGTTTGTGGTTGTTTTTAGTCATTTTTTTATCAAAAAATTTACTGTAACGAAATTAATTTATATTAAATTAATGCAAACGAAACAAGTTTACCAAAATTAGAAATAAAGACAGTCCGCCAACTCAGTTGGCGAAAAACACAATGCAGCGAACACGTGTACAGCAAAAAGCCAAATGTGGACCCCACTGCCCAATTCGGCCAACAGTGTTGGCGGAAATTGGGCAGTGGGCCCGCTTGGTTTGGGGTGGTTTGGTTGGTTTGGTTTGATTTGGTTTATTTTATTAGTTTTTTAATTAGTTATGTTTTAGTTTTTTTTTTTTAGTTTTTTTTTTATTTTGATTTTTTTTATTTAGTTTAGTTTTGGATTTTGGTTTAATTTTTATTTGGTTTGAAATTTGAATTTTGGTTTGGTTTGATTTTTATTTGGATTTAAAATTTGATCTGGGTCTATGGATTGATGGTGGTTCAGGAGTTTGTTTTGGTTTGTGTCCAACGGCTATTGTTTCGGTTTCGGTTTAACGTGGAATGAGGTAATGTTCTTCGATTTGGTTTAACGAGGAAGAGACAAGAAAGACTACACAATAAAAATACTGAGAGATAAGAGACTTGACAAGAAAAAAGAAGAAGAGACATGAGAGAGTAAAGAAAAAAGAAGAAGAGACATGTCTCGTGGAGGAGGAAGTAAATAAGAGGAGTTGTAAACCCCCTGACCCAAATCTAGGATTATGATTCATTTAGGGTTATTTTTGGATTATTTAATGGAGTTATTAATTTGCCTCTTTTAATTTAATTTTCTTGATGTACCTTACTGTTGCTTCGATGTTTGGAGCGCTACTCTAGCTTCTGTCTTCAAACAAATTTTGCACACTTGTCCTAGACGTGCCAGCCTTCCATTATGACCTTTGTGTAACTCATAAATACCCTCTTTTGTGCTTTATTTTAGTCGCACAATATTCGTTACAAATATCTATTTTTAAATCCAAATAAATCTAACTTTGCATCTTTGTCCGTTCCAATCGAAATTAGAGACACAATCTCGACCCATTTTGTGCAACCCAATTTATGACAAAAATTTATTCCGAGTCTACTACGTCCATGACACTTGTGTCCCACCCAATTTTAATCCTATGCACTTTCAATTAATTAAAGAACACCATTGACACTCATTTTAATTAAATTAGTGCAATGACTCAACCTAACCCAAAACTAGACCCAACACCAACCCAAACCCCTACTCACACCCTCATGGTTCATACAAAATATCACACACCAATTTTTTCCTCTACAACACACCAAATATGATATTTTTTCTCATTCAATTCTAATTCTCCTTTGTTTGTACAATTTCTAAATTGTTGGGGGCCCTTGTGCAAATAAGCAACTAGGTATCCACCTCCCATTGGAGCAAAACAATGAAGAAAACCCTCCTTTATACTTTGATCGGTCACCCATTATTCCCCCCCCCCCTCATTTTTGTGTGTACAACACAACACTTTACACCTACATCCAATCATCACCCTCCATTCAAAATTAACCCCATCCCAACCACTCATTCCCTCATGAGAATCCCTCCCCCATCCCTAGAAATAGGTATATAGCCGGCCCTAATTCCCATGCTCTTCTCCTCTCTCTCTCTCTCTCTCCTTCATTAACTCTCTCTCTCTCTCCAAAAATTTCAGCCACCACCACCTCCATTCAAAACCCGAAACCCTAACCACAACTACCCCCTTCCTCTCCTCCTCCTCCGACCATCAACCACCACCCTCACCTCCACAACCACCATCAACCTCCACCACCGCCGGACAACCCACGGCCACCTCCCCCTCCCCCTCCATTAACCTCATCCCATGACCTCCTTCTTCCTCTCTTCACCTCGACCTCCTGCTCACCCGACCACCACAACCACCATCAACCACCACCCTCACCATCAACCACCACCTCCTGCTCACCCGACCTCCACAACCACCATCAACCACCACCCTCACCATCGACAGCCACCTCCCTCCTCTCCTCCTTCTTTCTCTCACCATCACCCCATCACCACCACCATGATCTCCTCACGACCACCGTCACCATCGACAGCCACCTCCCTCCTCTCCTCCTCCATCCCTCGACCTCCACAACCTCCACAACCACCACCAGCCTCCGCCATCATCACCTCCTCCCCTAACAGCCTCCTCCTCGACCTTCTTCGACCATCACCCACGACCACCCGAGCTTCACCTCCTCCCTTTCCTCACGTCACCACCCCCGAGCCGTCTCCTCCTCCATCCCTCGACCTCCGCAACCACCACCAGCCTCCGCAATCATCACCACCACCTTCTCCTCCTCCACACGACCTCCTCTCCTTTCATCCCGACCACCACCAATGTCCCCTTCACCACTGTCACCGAGCTCTACCCCCATCACCACCACCATCACCTCATCGACCACCAACCACCACCACCCTGCAAACCGGTGCCACCGCCGCCGCTGCTGCTGTGTAGCCTTGCTGGCCGGAGCACCCCCTCCACCCGCCGGAGATCGGTAGTCCACGGGCCACAGGCCGAGCACCCCCCCTTCCTAATCGAGCACCCTCTCCCTTAGCTTCCCTCCATTTCCTTGAACCCTAGGTAATGCTCTCCTCTTCCTCTTCATCCTATCTTCTTATATATATATATATATATATATATATATATATATATATATATATATATATATATATATATATATATATATATATATATATATATATATGATCTTGTTGTTCTTCCTCTCGTATATATGTACATATGAATTAATTTGTATTTTTATCATAATGTGTATGTATATGCATGACCTCTTGTTCTCTTTCTTTTTTCTAGTATATATAATCATACACTTGATCTCTTGTTTGTTGTATATATATATATATATATATATATATATATATATATATATATATATATATATATAATCATTTGCCTTGACACTATCCACCGCATGTTTAACCAATTTTCAACTCTAAATTTCAGATTATTATTACTTGATTAGATGTTTAGTTTAAGTGTTAGTGAAATGCTAGTATATGTGGTTGTTGCCTATGTTATACACTAGTTTTATATATGAATAGTGCCATGCTAGTGTAACAAGTTAAAATGGATGTAAAATTGTTATGTGTACTTGTTATTGTGTGCAAGTGTATAAGGGTTATGGTTGATGATGGTTTATATATTTAGAGGATGCGATGGTAATTTTATATATATAGTATATGTGGCGCCCCGTTCCTCCTATTCGAGGAGCGCGGCTAAGAAACACAAGATGGTATCGTTCGATTGGGATAGATTGAAACAAGAACTCGTCCTCGTTATGGATTTGTTTCTTCGGAATCGATTCCCATATTCAGTGGACCGTGCCCCCGGGATCGACTTAGCGGCAGAGTCAGGAAGGACCTCTCTGCTGTTATCTTTGTTGCCTCGAATTTTGATGTCGCTTGTTGCTTTTGTGCTTTGAGTTGGTTTTTGGATTTGCTTGGGTTTTCTTGAACGGTTTCGATGGATTTCATTATTTTTGTTCACTGAATTGCACTTTAATTCCGAGATTGGAAAGAGTGGAAGAGGTATTGATCAAGCTGTTTGTCGATGCAGGTGAACGAGCAATAGGCGGCTTACGAGCGGAGTCTTGAAGCGCCTCTTTCCTTCTCCCTTCCAACCAATTAAGTGAGTGGCTACCATCCCGATTAGCTAGCCCTGATTCCAAGTCTTCACACCTAATAAATCTTGCATCCTTGTTTGCCCCGATCAGATGATACCAGTAATAACTAAAAGATGCCAAGATAAAAACGAAATAGACTTGGAAATATTGCTTGTCAACTAAACTTGTGAACTGTTATCTTATTGTATGCTTGCTCATTTCAAATATTCTATACATGCCTCAATTTTAGTTAGAATGCATCTTCTTCTATAAATTGTGCAAAGTATGGAACCCACCTTGTATGCGCATAATTGTTCATGGAGGCTATGCAAAAATGAATCATGCATTACTCGTGTTACCTCAACTGCATGAAGTGATAATTTAAAGTAAACATCGTGTGTTCGATCATGGACAACTTGTGCACAAGGGTATAAGTTCTGCGAACAGTCGCTGGGGCACTGGCACCGATCCGATCTGGGCGGAACTTCGTGTGTAGTCAATAGTGTACGGACTGGATAGCTTGCAATGCATCATGTGTTTATCGTGTGGCAATCGTGTGTTCTCGTTGCATGCTATCCTTGTCCTTGACTAGTCCATTATGGCAATCAAGCCAGTGATCCTCGTGTGTATTTGAACCTGTTGCAAACTAACTTGTGTCTTCATGGCAGGGAAGGCATGGTAAGTATTGTGCAGGTCGTTCAGACGGGCAGGTAAAAGACACCGAACGGTGGCAAGTTTATTTCAGTAAATTCTATATGCTGCTTACTTGTAAATGAACTAAGGCAAGATAGAAAGACCACAATAATATGCATGCTTCATATAAACAACGTGTTGATTGGTATAGTTGGGTTAGCTCGCCTTCACCAGTATGTTTTGACATACTGACCCTCGTTGAAACAGCTTTCCCGTACTAAGGCGAACCGAGCGAGAAGCCGATGTAAGCCCCTGATTTTTCAAAAAATATTAAAATTGGGATTTTTCACAATTTCTGGAATTTCCTGAGAATTTTTTCTGTAATTAAAATCAGGGTTTTATTTATTAAATAATTTTTAATTGTTAATAATTAATAATAAAATATTATAGAAATAACAGTTTTGGGTGTAAAATAAAAAACTGGACTTAGGGTAATTTTTTTGGAATTTATTGGGCCCCGGACCTAATTTAAAACACCTAAAAACTATTTATTTATTTATTTGTTAATTAATTAATTATTATTATTATTATTCTGTTACCCAGCCCGGCTCACTGGGCCTGACCCGCGGCCCGCCAACCGGCCCAGCCCGCCAACCCGCTACCGGGTCAGGTCGGGTCAGTCAGACCCGACCCGCCGCCTGCCCGACCCGGGCGACTGCGTCTCCCCCACGTCCCCGCCTGAACCGCTCCGCCGCCGGATCCTCCGCCTCCGGCCACGCCCCGCTCCGCTCCACCCGGCCAGCGCCCACGACCCCGCTTCCTCCTCCGCCTCCTCCGCCTAACGTCCCCTTTCTCTCCACTACTTAAACCCTCCCCGAGAACCCCCGGCCACCACGAACTCGCCTCCTCTCCATCGCTCACCGCCACCCTCGTCAGACCCCCTCACCGCCCGTCCACCGCCGTGCTGCCCCGGCCTTCTCCTCCTCCTTCTCTCCTCCTCGAGCACCGCCTCCGGCGTCCCCGACTCTAGCACAGCAGCTCCGTCGGACGCCAACGGCAGCCGACGAGCCGCCAGCGCCTCCGCCGTCGACGACGCAGCCGCCAGTCCCCGGCCGGCCTCCCCAGCAGCGGCGCCGCCCTCCTCCGGCCAGCCTCCCCTCGTCGGAGTCCAGAACCAAACCCTAACCCTAATTCACGAATCCCTGTGTCGGCGTGTCGGACACGACACGGACACAAAAAAATCTGGATTTCAGAGCCCTGTTCAGGTACTCATATCTTTCTCCTCACTGCCCCGTTTTCAATTCCGTAAATTGCGTTGCGAAGCCTGTATGACCCTCTCGGTGCCCGGATAAACCTCTTGGGGCATCGCGTCCTGTGGTGATCGCACACCGCGATCCAAAAACAGGAAAAATATCGACCCGATTCACCCCGGAACTGGGTACGCCCCGCCAAACGGGATGACTTGGTCGCGCGCGGTCTTCACAGATACGTGCGCAGCATTGATACAGACGTGTGGGATTTTGTGGAAGTCGATTCGGGTGTGCGTGCACACCGGGATCAACGCGTATCCGCGGACACCGCCCCGTATCCGCCTTTCCTGAACCAAGCCCTAACTTCCTGTACACACGTCGGATCGAAACAAAACTTGTGCCATCGGACTTGTAGCGATACGCTGGTCCTGTGACCCAAGTTTGGTTCGATTCTGAGAACGTTGACGAAATCGCATGTCGTGGGCCCCATAGGTCCCGCTCGACGGGCGATTTTGTGATCGGCTCATCGGAATCCAATTCTGCAAGTTCTGTTGGGTTCGTATCATCGTTCCTGACCTATTGATACTAAGTGTGGTGATTTTGGAGACCTTTGACCCTGACACGTTTTTCGGTGCAAAGCGGGCCCACATGCGGACCCCGTTTTGACCCAAAATTATCGTTTTTGCCCTTGTCTCCAAATTGGACTCAAGGATAGGCGTTTATAGCTATTTGATATCTTCTGAGCATGATGGTAATGTTTATTTTAGCATCTGGACACATTTTTAGAAATTTCCCCGAGACACAACTGTAATTGGATCCAAACATCAGGCAAGTACCTGCACTTCAAGTTATTCTTTATATTGTGATAATTAGTTCATTGCTCTACTAGTACCATTGGATGATTACACGTAGTGTTAGAACATTGGATTTCATGTCTTGCTTTTCGTGTCGGGTGGAAGAATACTAGGAGGCATGTAGTTTACCCTTCCCCCTGTCCTGACTGCTAGCTGTTGGTACACGACTGTACCATCAGCCTGATACTCGATTATTCCTGACTGATAGCCGTCTATGACGGCCTGATTAGCCTTATAAGCTCCTACATGCCAACTATGTATTCTAAATACACAATTACACATAAATAGTTTCTTGTCTTGTTGCAGTTCCTGTTGTCTTGTTACAGTTAAATTTCTTGTCTTATTATATTCCTGTTTTACTCATGTCCCTGGTTTATAGCAATTAATCCTGTTTTACTTATAGTCCTGATTTATAACATTTAAATTCTCAGTTAATTTTACTACTTATTATGCATATTCTGATCATGATACTTAGTCAATCTTTTCACTACTTGTCATAAATATTTAGTTTAATCTTGTTGTGTATTGGTACTTTGCTCCTTTCCTGACTGGATCCGTTGATATTAGGCGATGATGAGGACTATGCCCCCACCTATTATGGTCCCTATGAGGTAGCAGGTGATACTTTTGAGGAGCCAGTTCCCACTCAGGAGACTACTTTTGAGGAGTAGTCAGCCAGTTAGCTAGTATTTTCTTTCAGCACAATACTCGGGTTTGTCCCCGATTTATCTTCTGGTTTTGTATTAACTATGGATCTGGTTGTCACATTTTGATTATGAAATCTTAGCATTCTTTTTCCTGTGATTATCCTTGCCTGTTTATTCTTGTGGATGAGATAGATTTTAGATTACCTGGAAATATGATCTAGACAGCGTACTACCGCCGACACTGCGGCGTAGGCTGGACGTACCCACGTACTCGTGCCCGAATATCTGGGTGCGGGTCCTGACACATTTTTGTGGTGGCCCATGCAGGTCTTCGACTAAATTGTTCGGTTTCAACTTCGGGACCGAACAGGCCTGCAATAAGAATATGATAAGTTTTAGGATCTCATCCACTTGCTTGAATCGTTCTTGACATCTATCTCGGATTTGAATTAACTCCTTGACTTGCATCCTGCCTTGATTCATGTGCGCCCCTTATCGTTTATTTTGGATGCAGAGTAATGGATCTATCAGCAAGCGACGAGGTTCCTACAAGATCACCACGAGATGCTCTACCAGCACTCGAACCGAGACCACCTTGGTACCACAAGCAGCACTCTCCCAGCTAGCCCAGCAACAGCAGAGGATACCACCTCAAGGACGCGGACAAGCTTACGTGATGACCGTGGAGAACGTGCAGACTCTTGGAGTAGCTAATGCGCGTAAGTGATTCGTAGATACCGTTTCTAGTATTGTTTAGCTCGTGCCTATTGGTTCGTGACCTCAGCCCCAACCTAGTAAATTTGAACTTGCTAATAACCTGGTATGCTTTTATATTTGATAACTATAGAGATTGTAGAGTCTTTTTGCTATTGTGCTTATTATGTTTTTGTTTTGAGAACTTAAATAATCTGTACCTCCTTTCATCATCATCTAGCGCACTTAATTTTGTTGTACTTGACTTATGCTGCTATTCTATAGCCTAGTTTTGCAAGCTTACTCTTTATCAAGCTTGTTCATGACAAGTGTATTATTGGGGAGGCCCACAATGATACATTTCAGAATCAGTGTATTACGGTCTGATCAACCATAGTGCGCTTGATTCGCCTTTCGAAATAATACTTTACGTGGATTGAGATATATAGTTGACTAGTATACTTGCCCCCTATATATGTCCGAGCATATCGTATTAGTTACATAACTGTACCAATAAGAGCATGCGAATAAATGATTACCAGAATAGAATTTCAATCCATAACCGCCTGACAATTCCTATTAGAATTCCTTAAACGCCTTGATCCCTATACCTCTGTTCTACCACCTCGCCCTTGAACTCTTTATTATTGATCATCGTCTTCCCTTATTTCGGAAAGACAAAACCCTGTGCTTGGTATAAGTTTGATATATAGATAGTACTAGATATACCCCTCAGACCGGTCGAATTGAGGATGACCCTTTATAATTAAGGGAATACCATAGGTGATGTATTTGTGTTAAAGACTTAAAGATTCAATATCATGATTAAATAAGTTGGGACATAGCTTTACTAGTTGTATAGCCTCAGAGGATGGATGGGTAAATTCTAAGTTGGGTAGCGACCGCAATGTTCACCTGAAAGGAACCTTTTAGACTATAATCAAGTGAGATTGGATAGAGAGAACCCTACCATATTTTAAATTTCGAGGACGAAATTTTATAAGTTGGGTAGATTGTAAGCCCCTGATTTTTCAAAAAATATTAAAATTGGGATTTTTCACAATTTCTGGAATTTCCTGGAAATTTTTTCTGTAATTAAAATCAGAGTTTTATTTATTAAATGATTTTTAATTGTTAATAATTAATATTAAAATATTATGGAAATAATATTTTTGGGTGTAAAATGAAAAACTGGACTTAGGATAATTTTTCTGGAATTTATTGGGCCCCGGACCTAATTTAAAACACCTAAAAATTATTTATTTATTTATTTGTTAATTAATTATTATTATTATTATTATTATTATTCGGTTACCCAGCCCGGCCCACTGGGCCTGACCCGCGGCCCGCCAACCGGCCCAGCCCGCCAACCCGCTACCGGGTCGGGTCGGGTCAGTCAGCCCCGACCCGCCGCCTGCCCGACCCGGGCGACTGCGTCTCCCCCACGTCCCCGCCTGAACCGCTCCGCCGCCGGATCCTCCGCCTCCGGCCACGCCCCGCTCCGCTCCACCCGGCCAGCGCCCACGACCCCGCTTCCTCCTCCGCCTCCTCCGCCTAACGTCCCCTTTCTCTCCCCTACTTAAACCCTCCCCGAGAACCCCCGGCCACCACGAACTCGCCTCCGCTCCGCCGCTCACCGCCACCCTCGTCAGACCCCCTCGCCGCCCGTCCACCGCCGTGCTGCCCCGGCCTTCTCCTCCTCATTCTCCCCTCCTCGAGCACAGCCTCCGGCGTCCCCGACTCCAGCACAGCAGCTCCGCTGGACGCCAACGGCAGCCGACGAGCCGCCAGCGCCTCCGCCGTCGATGACGCAGCCGCCAGCCCCCGGCCGGCCTCCCCAGCAGCAGCGCCGCCCTCCTCCGGCCAGCCTCCCCTCGTCGGAGTCCAGAACCAAACCCTAACCCTAATTCACGAATCCCTGTGTCGGCGTGTCGGACACGACACGG
This sequence comes from Iris macrosiphon, assembly GCA_036927795.1. Classification (NCBI taxonomy): domain Eukaryota; kingdom Viridiplantae; phylum Streptophyta; class Magnoliopsida; order Asparagales; family Iridaceae; genus Iris; species Iris macrosiphon. Next base: position 166,866,078 of record JAYESA010000008.1, on the reverse strand, counting down.
ACACAAAAAAATCCGGGTTTCAGAGCCCTGTTTAGGTACTCATATCTTTCTCCTCGCTACCCCGTTTTCAATTCCGTAAATTGCGTTGCGAAGCCTGTATGACCCTCTTGGTGCCCGGATAAATCGTTCGGGGCATCGCGTCCTGTGGTGTTCGCACACCGCGATCCAAAAATAGGAAAAATATCGACCCGATTTACCCCGGAACTGGGTACGCCCCGCCAAACGGGACGACTTGGTCGCGCGCGGTCTTCACAGATACGTGCGCAGCGTTGATACGGACGTGTGGTATTTCGTGGAAGTCGATTCGGGTGTGCGTGCACACCGGGATCAACGCGTATCCGCGGACACCGCCCCGTATCCGCCTTTCCTGAACCAAGCCCTAACTTCCTGTACACACGTCGGATCGAAACAAAACTTGCGCTATCGGACTCGTAGCGATACGCTGGTCCTGTGACCCAAGTTTGGTTCGATTCTGAGAACGTTGACGAAATCGCGTGTCGTGGGCCCCATAGGTCCCGCTTGACGGGCGATTTTGTGATCGGCTCATCGGAATCCAATTCTGGAAGTTCTGTTGGATTCGTATCGTCGTTCCTGACCTGTTGACACTAAGTTTGATAAATTTGGAGACCTTTGACCCTGACACATTTTTCGGTACAAAGCGGGCCCACATGCGGACCCCGTTTTGACCCGAAATTGTCGTTTTTGCCCTTGTCTCCAAATTGGACTCAAGGACAGGCGTTTCTAGCTATTTGATATCTTCTGAGCATGATGGTAATGTTTATTTCAGCATCTGGACACATTTCTGAAAATTTCCTCGAGATACAACTGTAATTGGATCCAAACATCAGGCAAGTACCTGCACTTCAAGTTATTCTTTATATTATGATAATTAGTTCATTGCTCTACTAGTACCATTGGATGATTACACGTAGTGTTAGAACATTGGATTTCATGTCTTGCTTTTCGTGTCGGGTGGGAGAATACTAGGAGGTATGTAGTTTACCCTTCCCCCTGTCCTGACTGCTAGCTGTTGGTACACGACTGTACCATCAGCCTGATACTCGATTATTCCTGACTGATAGCCGTCTATGACGGCCTGACTAGCCTTATAAGCCCCTACATGCCAACTATGTATTCTAAATACACAATTACATACAAATAGTTTCTTGTCTTGTTGCAGTTCCTGTTGTCTTGTTATAGTTACATTTCTTGTCTCATTATATTCCTGTTTTACTCATGTCCCTGGTTTATAGCAATTAATCCTGTTTTACTAATAGTCCTGATTTATAACATTTAAATTCTCAGTTAATTTTACTACTTATTATGCATATTCTGATCATGATACTTAGTCAATCTTTTCACTACTTGTCATAAATATTTAGTTTAATCTTGTTGTGTATTGGTACTTTGCTCCTTTCCTGACTGGATCCGTTGATATTAGGCGATGATGAGGACTATGCCCCCACCTATTATGGTCCCTATGAGGTAGCAGGTGATACTTTTGAGGAGCCAGTTCCTACTCAGGAGACTACTTTTGAGGAGTAGTCAGCCAGTTAGCTAGTATTTTCTTTCAGCACAATACTCGGGTTTGTCCCCGATTTATCTTCTGGTTTTGTATTAACTATGGATCTGGTTGTCACATTTTGATTATGAAATCTTAGCATTCTTTTTCCTGTGATTATCCTTGCCTGTTTATTCTTGTGGATGAGATAGATTTTAGATTACCTGGGAATATGATCTAGACAGCGTACTACCGCCGACACTGCGGCGTAGGCTGGACATACCCACGTACTCGTGCCCGAATATCCGGGTGCGGGTCGTGACAGCCGAAGTCTTCTTTCCCGATCCAGTCCAGCTGTAGGCGCATCCTGATCGTGCCGTATTTTGAAGTACTTGAAGAAGGAGCTTGCAACTCAATACACAATACAGCTCAGAGGGAAAGCCGTCAACCCTCCCGGAGGTCTTTATCATTTTGAAGTTTAGTAAAGGGATGTAATGTACATGACTGCTATCTCATTTTGTGTCAACACTTTTGTAAGCCCGTGCGGCAAAATAGCTGACTCGTTCAAGAGTTTGTAATAGATGTTCATTATCAATAAATAGAACTTTTTTATATTTTAACTTGTGTTTCAATTTATCTGCGTACTCTGAATGTGTGCTCAAATACAAATATCTCTAGCCTTGTGCGGGCGCAACCCCAGGCCCGCACGGCGGTCACGATTCGGGGGACGCCTCAACGATTCCACGGAATCGTGTCGTGACATAATGGTATCAGAGCACAGCTTCAAAGTTCCTTAGACTCTCGTACTGGAAAAGTTCCTTTAACGATCAATCCCTGTACGAACTCTTGAACTCGCTAGGCCAAAATGAGATACGTTCATGCAATAAGTCCATAATACATTATGATCCTAATGTAATTTACCTTCTTTTGAAGGAACGGACAGCGCAATCCTCAGCGCTAGCACCGGACGAAACGCAAGGCCAAGAAAGTAGTTCGGGTACTTCGAAAAGTTCGCGAAGCCGGCGAGCCATGTCTCGCGTCGATCCCATCCAGCAAATGTTGCGGATGTTGGAGGCAAACCAACAAAGGGATGAAGCTCGCTACGAACGGGCCGAGAAGCGGGCGGAGGAGAGTCAGCTCAAGTTTCAAGACAATATAGAAGCTCGATTCTCAGTCCAACAAAAGCAGGTAGATACCCTACAACAGATCGTGCAGACTTTGGCTTCCAACCATTTCGCGGCAACAGCAGCGACTCCGGTGGAAGAGCCCGTGCTTGAAGTTGAGACACCACAAATTCCAAGGCCGAGGAAAGTGACTGCTTTCGACTTTGGCCACTTCAAGAAAGTCTGCAACACCCCATTCAACGGGACTGAGGACCCAGTCGTGGATCTAGATTGGTTGGCCGAACTTGAAGACCACTTCGCTCTGCTAGAGGTCCCCAAAGAGAAACACGTTGTATGCGCTCAACTATAGCTCCGCCTCAACGCGCACGATTGGTAGGACGTGCATCGACGATCTCTTCAATTTGATCATGGAGATGAGACGATCTCGTGGACAACTTTTTGTGCCGCGTTCGAAGAGGAGTTTATACCCCCTCCAGTATGACGTAAGATGGAGAACGAGTTCATGCAACTGAGGCAAGGCAGCATGAAAGTTAAATAGTATTTTGCCGAATTCAAACGACTCTCCAAATTCGCTAGCGCCTATTTACCTGATGCAGCGAGTTGAGCCAAAAGGTTTGAAGACGGTTTGCGCCCTGACATCCATGTGCACGTGGTCGTTCATCAGTATCAGACAATACGGAAAGTCATGAATCATGCCCTATCACTTGAACCGCAGTATCCTCACGTTTCTACCGGCGCGTGCATACCTACAATCACAAACGCCATAGCGATGAGAAAGGAAACACCGCTGCAAAGCGACCAAACAACGTCAGGCATCAAGGAGGAAACCCAGGACCATCGTGTAATTACTGCAAGAAAGCGGGGCACACAGTTAATCAATGTCGCAAGAGACTTGGGTTATGCCTCGCTTGTGGCGATCCAGGCCATGCCATTAGTTCCTGTCCGAACCTTCCTGATCGTCGTCACCAACGAAATAATCCCTAACGGTTGGTTCTATTCCTAAGTTTCAGGACGAAACTTCCAATTGGTTGGGTAGGATGTGGCGCTCCGTTCCTCCTATTTGAGGAGCGCGGCTAAGAAACACAAGATAGTATCGTTCGATCGGGATAGATTGAAACAAGAACTCGTCCTTATTATGGATTTGTTTCTTCAGAATCGATTCCCATATTCAGTGGATCGTGCCCCCGGGATCGACTTAGCGGCGGAGTCAGGAGGGACCTCTCTGCTGTTATCTTTGTTGCCTCAGATTTCGATGTCGCTTGTTGCTTTTGTGCTTTGAGTTGGTTTTCGGATTTGCTCGGGATGTCCTGATGACTGTCCCATGGGAGCTGGAGTCAGTAGAAGGACCTGCTCCAGATCCGGTTCTCCGGATGATCCAGCGTCTCTGGGAACGTCGCCAGGCTGTGCGATACGTCCACTGCGGAGATTCATAACTCTGAAAAGAATTCATGACTGCGATCAGCGTTTGAGAAAAATAAACAAGATGCAATTTGATAAACGATATCGAGATAGAGGTGTCATGTGAAGGTTTTAAACTTTGTAGATGAGATTTCTAACTCTATTCCTAATTTGCAGGCTCGCTTGGCACAGTCAGGTGACCAAGAAAATTTTAAATCGGACCTGCATGGGCCACCACAAAAACCTTGTCACTCCCCGGTTCCATGGATAAGAAACCGAGATACGTGGCAATGGCCAGCAGTGTACTTCGGCGGACTTTCCAATCTAATGGGCCGTCGGAGTACACTTAAGCTGTGAAGTACAATGAATAACCCAACACATAACACAAGTAAACTCAATCTAAATCTCATCCACAGGCAGCAATATAAGAGCACACTAGAAGTAAATACAACAACTAATGTGCAGGAAGAAAATATCCAGACAAGTATCAAATACAAATACTAGAGTAGTCATACGGGGACAAACCCGCTAGTACAAATATACTGGAATGAAAGTAAGCAATAAGATAACTTGGGACGGCAGCAGGTAACTAGGTAAAGATACCGTCCCAAGGAAAGAGTCACTACCAGCGATCAGGCAAAGTCCTCAGGAATGACCTCATCCTCGGCAGTGAGTACAGCTGCTGGATAGATGCCCGGTCCATACTCCTCCGGGTAATCCTCGTAGCCTACACCTGGAAGGGAACCAGGTCCTCAGAGGGACGTAACAAGGTACAAAAAACAATATGCCAGGTAAACAGATAGTACAAGTGCAACAACAGGTAATCTAGCATAACCAAACTAGTGTGACACAGTTTAAAGACAATGTTCGACGCGTGGGCTTTCTAATATAAAACCGTAGCTCCGAACACAAAGATACACGGGTCGGACCGCAGCTCCGAGCACAAAGACACATGGATGAAACAGCTACACTAGATACAGGTATCACTACAAAATACTATATATATATAAGCGCGTGCAGAGTAGCCCAAACGTCTAGTAACTGTCTTCCCCTTCCCAAGCGATCAACGATTGTGCGTTGAACCTGAACCTCTAACTACAGTCTCAACACAAAGAATTAACTCAACAGACGCGACCCTAAGGTCGTCCCAGTCTCTGGTCATGATGTCAGTATCAGGATACAGGAATCTGGCATGATCACAGTGTATGAGTGTGTCCTGGGGTATCAATGCACTCTGGTACGTGCATCGAGGTGCTATGAAGCATCAGTAGTTAATCTATGACGTTAAGCCGAATGTCAACACCCGGTTGTGAACCAGACACGGAGTATCGAACGTCAACATAAATACGCGCACGAGTACATAAAGAGCAACAATATCTGAAAACTGAAATACAGGGTGGCAAGGTACACTTGCCTGCGTGCAGCTGCTGATGACGGGAATCTGGTACCGCGTCCAAGTCCTCAGGTCCCGCAGTACCTAGTGAAGAGATACAAACCCGAATTAATAATCTATTCTATGACTCTCAAGGGTAAGATACTAGAGGGCTGACTACAACTGACTAATGGTACGACAGTCCAACAACTAGTCATCTGTATATTCTCCTCAAGCACATATTTTAATTAAATCTCGATAATTTATATAGGAGCCAACTCTAATTTTCATCCAAGTACCACTTCCAAATTCATCTTCATAAACCACAAGATACATGCTCACTATACTACATAAATATTAAACCATGTCAACCTCATTAAACCCATCCTCAAGTCATTTAAATTTCCTCTTTCATCACTTACTAATTTCTTATGTAAACACCAACCTAACCTACATTATTTCATGCTCAGAAATACACTACACTACACTACACTTACACAATATAAACCCTAACAATATATATATGAACACATCCATAGCTAACATTCCATACATCCTCATATGTGAACAACACTAAATAACATGTTATTAATAATCTGGAATTTTTCTTTAAACAAGAGGGGGAGAGGATCGTATACCTCGACGAGGAGTTCGTCGGCCGGAGAGGTGATGGCCGAAGGAGGATGTGAGAGTGGTGAAGGAGGAGGAAGGAGTCGAAAGCCGGGGGGAGGATGGCCGGGGGGAATGGCTGCTCGCTGGAGGATCGGCTGCACGGTGGGAGCTGCGGACTGCAGCGGGCCGGAGACGCTCAGCCACGAGCTGCAGCAGAGAAACTCGGTCGCGGCTGAGGGGAGAACCGCACAGTAGGACTGTGCTGCCGTCGCCGGAGGGCAGCGGCGCTGGGAAGCTCGCACAGTGTGGGGTCGGGCACACAGTGCGGGGTCGGGCTGTGCACTGGAGCGGGGACGCACGACCGCGGGGGGGAAACGGGCCGGATGCTCGGCTGCAGTGGCAGCGGGCCGGTGATCGGAGTAAGGCCGGAGTAAGGTCTCACAGTGCGGCGGTCGGCTGGAGTTCAGTGGCCGGCCGGAGTCTTCTCTTGGTTGAGGAATAAGGGAGAAGATGAAGAATAAAGGAAGAAGAAGAATGGAGGGAAGAGGTTTCCTTGCATGGAGAAATATGGAGGAGGAAGAGAGAGAGAGATGTATTGGGATTAGGGCCGGTTAGTTTTTGGTTGAGGGTGGGGTGAGGAGCTACTTTATAGGGGAGTGTGTGGAGGAGATGGGTGGTTGGGATCATTCCATTTAAAATGGATGGATGGGATTAATCATGAAGAGGAGAGGGTTTCTTCATGAGGGTGAATGAGTGGGTGAGAATGGGACCCTATTTTGGGACTCTCTCATTAGTTCTTGGTCAATAGGGTGATGCCACACAATTCAATAATTGTAACTTAGCCCCGTAAATTCGAGAAATTACATGGACACATAAAATGACACAAAAAATTACGGAGAAAATATATTTAGAAATTTCCATGGTCAGGGGGGATTGTGCGTTAGGCACGAGTTTAATTAGGAAGAGATTGGGATTAATTTAGGATTAAAAATAGGATTTACAAAGTTGGTATTCCCGATTAAAATAGAAATAAAGTGTCCCGCGAAATTTTAATTTAATTGGGGCACTTGGGGTCAAAATTCGGAAATGACGCAAGGGCCAAAAATGGTGGGGGCTTGGAGTCAGTCTTGGACCCTTTAGTTGGTCCGGCTCAATGGGTTAAGTTGGTATCCCAAAATTTAGGGTAACGACACAGGTGTCCGACACGAAATTAAATGTGGGTTACGATTTTCGAAATATTGCGCAATTATTTTAGAGCACATAGAAATTAATTTTAAAAGACGGAAAAGTCCAGTGCCTAATTTGGCGAGTTGAGTCAAAAGTACAATAATTGTACGGAATTTATGGGCTGATATTGGGCTCCGAAAAATCAGAAAAAGATAGGGCGAGCCAAGGGTTTTAATTAATAGAATTAAATACCAGCTAAATTTCCTCTACTCTAAATCTCGACATATGCTATCAAAATTTTTCCAAATTCACTCTAACTATCTACAGAATAAATCGAGGGGGTTTACACACGCAATAAATAAAATACCTTAAAATTTAGAGGAAAGAAATGTAGCATCAGTACTAATCACAGGTAAACATCTCCTCAAAAAGCCATCAATGCATGTCTTGAAACAAATAAAAATTCTTTGAAACTTATTATTTTCTGTAGTCTTTATATAACATCTGCTACCTGGATTTGTATCAATGATTGTAAAAGCATACTCTTCAAGACTACTATATGCATCAATATAACTACCATTTATTTCTGATAGAGCAATTTCTCTAGCTTTCCAAGCTTTACAATATTTAATATGTATTAAGTGTTCCCTATAGATATCATTTATAACATGTGATGGACTATACGACTGATTATCACGAATTTTATCAATAATCTTATTCTTATCCCATATAGTTGTCGCTAATGGATGATTTTCCGTTGTAAGTCTACCTAAACAAGAATGTACATTTTCTAGCGTACTAATGACGAATGTTTCGCCGTTGCCAATGGCTTTAGCGTACACTCTCCAATTATAACTAGAAACGTTAAATTTATATACAATTCCACTGGCATTGTTTCTAGTAGCCCTGCAACAATTTTTTTTTTTGCAATTGCTTTATCACTAATAAAACTTCTAAATGCATGACGATTCATAAATTCTCTTCCAATGAATAAATTATTTAAACTATCAACATTATCATCAAGTACATCATCTATATTTTCTATTAAATCATCACTATTTTTATCATCGGTATTACCATCATCTACTCTATGTTCTTCTTTAGTAAATAAAATAACTTGGTGAGAAAAACTAGGAGCACTACTAATTCTTGGTGGTGGTGGTGGTGGTGGTGGTGGAGTCACAAAAATATTAATATACGGTAATTGTATATTAACTTCAAGAATAAATTTTTATCCTTCCTCACTAACTAAATTTATACAATTAGATAGATAAATATGTACCAATAAAATTTCATAGTCAATAGAAAAAAAATTAATTATTAGATTACGTAAATTATCAAACGAAATATTTCGATCAATTAAAAGAACTTCAACTAAACCTCCTTCATAAGCTAACCCATTTAGTACATCACCAAGCGAGCATAGTATTGTTATACTTCGATCCATGGCAACAAGAAAATGGACTTCAAAGATTGTATATTGAACTGAGCTTCTCCTGTGTGGAAAGAAAGAAACTTCGTACGGAAAGAAATAAAAAATTTGTTTGCAATGTTTGATATGCTGATATCAAACAAATACTACATTTATATAGGTAACTTCGAAACGATCGTTAGACGAACGTTAAATATGAACGTTGGAAAAATAAGAGCTATTGAAAGAGCGGTTGTGAAATAGTCGTTGGACATAAACCAACTACTAAACCAACACCAATCCATAGTCCCAGACCCAATTTCAAACCCAAATAAAAACCAAATCATTCCCCAACCTATTATTTATCTTTCTTCTTTCTTAGTCTTCTTTTTTATATATATAAAAAAACTAAACCATTAAAATAAACAGAAAATTAGAGGACAAAAAAAATACTAGTTTATTTTCTTCTTTTTTTCTTTATTTAGTTTTTTTTCTTATTAAACATTGCAAATGGGAAAAAAAAATTTTACAATTTTCTAAAAAATCCAAACCGTTTTTTTTTACTTCTTTCTAAATTTTTCTTTACAATTAATTTAATTTTATTTTATTTTGTTAAAGTAAATTTTCTTAAACCAAATTCCAAAACTAAACTAAATAAAGAAAACCAAAACATAACTAATAAAAAAAATTCATAAAACAAACCAAACCAAACCACCCCAGCCCAACCCGTGGGCCCCACAGCCCAATTTCAGCCAACAGTGTTGGCAAAAATTGGACAGTGGGGTCCACATTTGACTTTTGTTGTACACTTGTGCGCTCGTTGTGTTTTTCGCCAACTGAGTTGGTGATGTGTCTTTATTTTTAATTTAGGTAAAATTATTTTGTTTGCATTAGTTTAATATAAATTAATTTTGCTACAGTAGTTTTTTTTTTTTTTTTATCGTTTTTGATCATTTTGGTTATTTTAAGTTGTTTTTAGCCATTTTCGTTTTTTATCTTCTTTTTTTTTGTCATTTTTTTCGTTTGCACTTTTTTTCGTTTTTAGGCGCTTTTTTTTTTGCTTCTTTTTCTTTTTTCATCGCTTTTTGTCATTTTTTCGTTTATTTTTTTCTTTTCGTTTTATTTAATGTTTTCTTGGTTTTTTTTTGCTCTTTTCGTTTTTGGTGTTTTTTTCCTTTTTGTTCTTTTTTTATTTTTACTTTCAATTTTTTTTTCTTTTTCATTCTTTTTTCAAAAAAAATTCTATAGTCACCAAACATGAAAATATAGTTTTTCAGAAAATTTGATTTCTGAAAATATAGAATTTTCGGCTACAGTACTCCGCGTACCAAAAGCCTCCTTAAGAATAGGTGGGTATTTTTTTTTTATCCTTTTTATTTTTTAAGATTTTTTTTGTTTCATTTTTTCGTTTTTTCAATTTTTTTTCGTTTTTTCTGTTTATTTTTTTTAAATTTTGTTCTTTTTACGTTTTTTAAAATTTTCCCCTTTTTCGTTTTTCTCATTCTTTTCATTTTTTTTTTCATTTTTTCCCCAGTTTTGTGCTTTTTCATTTTTTTTCCTTTTTTTTATATTTTTTTGTTTTTTCCCTTTTTGGGGTTTTTTTTAATCTTTTTTTTTATTTTCTTTTTTTTCTCTTTTTTATTTTTTTGTTGAGGAAATATTTATATAGTCACCTAACATGGAAATATTTTTTTTTAGAAAATTGTATTACTTAAAATTTAATTTCCGAAAATATCGAATTTTACCACCGCCTCGAGGTTCCGGTGAGATAACGTTCCACCACCGACGCAATGATGCAAGCACAACATGTAAACCCCCTGATTTTTCAAAATTTTAAAAACTGGATTTTTCACAATTTTCTGGAATTTTCTGGGATTTTTCGGTAAATTAAAAACAGGGTTTTAATTTTTAAATGATTTTTAATTGATATTAAACAATATTAAAATATTATGAAAATAATATTTTTGGGTGTAAAATGAAAAACTGGACTTAGGGTAATTTTTCTGGAATTTATCGGACCCCAGACCTATTTTTAAATGCCTAAAAACTATTTATTTAATTAATTAATTATTTATTAATTAATTTACTGTTTTTAATTATTATTTATTATTATTATTAATTTTATTATTTTTTTATTTTCGGCCCGCCCAGCCCAACCCGGCCCAGACCCCGCCCAGCGGGTCGGGTCGGATCCGCCGCCGCCCGACCCGCAAACCCGACCCGCCGCCCGTACCCGCTTCCCCGCTCGCCCCACGAACCCACGCCCCGCGCCGCTTCCGCCGGCCGCGCTGCCCGCCGCTCCGCCCGGCCCTCACCCCCACGATCTCCCCTCCACCGCCTTCCCCGCCACGACCTCCACCGCGCTGCCAGCCCCTCACCCCCGACCGGCCCCTATAAAAACCCTCCCCCGATCCCCTCTCGACCACCGCTGCCACCGACCCTCGCCACCGCCGTGCCCCCAGCCGCGCCGCCACCGCCACGCCGTGCAGCGCCGCAGCCCAGCGCCGCTCCCCGAGCCACCGGCCGCCGCCCGCAGCTCCCCTCCCCTTCGTCCCCGGCGAGCAGAACCAGCAGCAGCAGCACGAACCGCCTCCGGCCGCCGTGCTCGCCGTCGCCGCCTCCGCTCGAGCGCCGCGCCGCCTCGCCGCAGAGCTCCGGCCCCCTCCGCCGCAGCCCGGCCGCCCAGCGCCGTCCTCCGGCGAGAACCCTAACCCTAACCCTAATTCTGTCCCTGTGTCCGACACGAGTCGGACACGTGTCGGACACAGCTCGAACCCTGGTTTTCGGGTCCCCTTCGGGTGCGTGTAACTTTTTTCTCGTAGCTCCGTTTTTGATTCCGCAAATTGCGTTGCGAAGCCTGTATGACCCTCTCGGTGCCCGGACAAACCGCTCGGGGCATCGCGTCCTGTGGTGATCGCACACCGCGATCCAAAAACAGGAAAAACCCAGATCCCGATTCACCCCGGAACTGAGTACGTCCCGCCAAACGGGACGACTTGGTCGCGTACGGTCTTCACAGATACGTGCGCCTCGTCGATACGGACGTGTGGGATTTCGCGGAAGCTGATTCGGGTGTGCGTGCACACCGGAATCAACGCGTATCCGCGGACATCGCCCCGTATTCGTACTTTCTGGAACGTGCCCTAACTTTGTGTACACACGTCGGATCGAGACGAAACTTGCGCCATCGGACTCGTAGCGATACGCTGGTCCTGTGGGTCAAGTTTGGTTCGATTCTGAGAACGTTGACGAAATCGCGTGTCGTGGGCCCACAGGCCCCGCTCGACGGGCGATTTTGTGATCGGCTCATCGGAATTTATTTCTGAAAGTTCCGTTGGGTTCGTATCAGCGTTTCTGACCTGTTGACACTGAGTTTGGTGAATTTGGAGACCGTTGACCCTGACGCATTTTTCGGTGCAAAGCGGGCCCACCGGTGGACCCCGTTTTGGCCCGAAACTGCCGTTTCTGCCCTTGTCTCCAAATTGGACCCAAGGACAGGCGTTTCTAGCTGATTGATATTTTCTGGATCTGATGGTGATGTTTGTTTCAGCAATCGGAGTACCGCCTGCAATTCCAGCTGAAGTCAGAGCCGCAATTGGAACAGGAACCACAGGCAAGTGTACCTTGCCAAACGCTGCAGCTTGCTATATATTTTTCTTGGTTAATTTTGCATCAGTGAGAACATAGAGCTTGTAAATTCTCAGTAATTTCTGTTATAGTATTCTACTTGAATTCTGGTAGATCCATATGTAACATGTTTTAACTGCTTAACCTAGGAAACGTGTGACGTGCTTAGTGTCCGATCATAGTCGGGTGCCAACCCCGTACGCGGTATTGGGTACGTCATTAGAGATGGACAATCGATACCCTTATTCTCGTACTTGTCCTATCAAGTACACCAGAACCCAGGACACTTGACACTATTTCATGAGACAGAGTCTTCCTGAGACATTCGAGGTGATTCTGTATAGGATGCATGTTTTATGACATAGACTTTACATTCTTAGGCATTTGCTTCATAGCTATCAGACCTACTGCATTAGTTATAATCGTGCGTGACATGGACATGAGGCATCGTGGACATGAGACGTGGGATTACATTGGGTGGGGAGAGACACACAGACTACAGGCTGATATTATATATAAAACATAGTATATAACATAGTGTAGTTCATAGTTATTGCCGCTACCGGCTCCCCGACACAGAGCTTGTAGCGGCTTCAGCCTGAGTTCTAGTGCTGCTCTCATATTGCATATCACTTAGCTGGTTACATAGCTTACCCTCTTGTTTAATTAACTGCTGCACTGTATTTATTTTGGCTTGTATTTTCTGTACCTTGCTGTCCCCTGAGGACCTGGATCCGGATTATGTCCCCAGGTACAGCTGAAGAGAACTACCCAGAGGTGTACGGTACAGGAGCACTCCTTGGAGCAGAACCCGGAACCGAGGACGAGATAGTGGCCGAAGACTTCACCTGAGCACCGGCTTCAGCTACACAGTATTTCCATTTCCAGCATTTCAATTCCTGTCTATTTTTCCTTAATTGTAACAGAAAAATTCTCGGATTTGTTTCCCGAGACAACCTTATTTGTTATTGCATATTTATTTCCATTGCATTATTTCTGGCAATTAATCTGTGTTATTCTGTGGATGAGATTAGTAATACCTGAGACTTGTACTTAGTACTGCTAGACTACAGCTTAAGCATGCCCTGATGGATCCATTAAATGGGGTCGTCCATCGGTGCGTGCTGCTGGCCATTGCTCACGTGCTCAGTCCCTCGTCATTTTTGGGACTGGGGCGTGACACAACAACAGGTTCATCAAGAGGCCCAGCAACGCTAGGCGAAAAACTTGAGGAACAGCTTAGTGACAGCACTAGAGCAGGCGAACCCACCAGCTAGACGACATCGACGGGATATATCACTGATTTTCGCCAGCTGAAACCCAGTATCTTTTCCGGCAAGGAGGAGCCCACTGAAGTTCATGAGTGGCTCACAAACACTCAACACCAATTGAAAGCAGCTGAACTTCCGAGGGAGCGTTGAATGACTGTCGTCATGATGCAGTTGGCGGACAATGCACATCACTGGTGGCTATCTGAGGAGAGACGACTTGGACCAGACCGAGTCACTTGGGAGGAGTTCTCTGGACTTTTTCAGGAAATGTACATTCCAGCCATTGCCAGAGCGGAACTTAGGGATAAGTTTAACCGCCTCACTCAGGACAATATGACAGTGGAAGAGTACAATGCGAAGTTCATCCGTTTGAGTCGCTTCGCCCCTACTCTGATCCCGACAGAAGAGGAGAAGGCGGAGAAGTTCTTCGACGGACTTAGCTTTGAGCTACAGAGATTAATCGGCTCCGTTGCACCTACTTCGTATACGGACGTCCTTGCTGTAGCCCGACGCATGGAGCGCGTCACCAGGAGAGAGTCAAGCCAGAAACGGCCGTTCACATCAGCACCAACCAGAGCACCACAGGAAGAAGCTGCAAAGAGACCTCACATGCACCAGCCACCCAAAGCAGCTCCGCATGCACTGCCTACATGTCAATATTGTGGCAAGCGAGGTCATTATGAGAGCGAGTGCAGACGCAAGTTGGAATTATGTTTGATTTGCGGATCCAGCCAATATTCAGCCAAGGATTGCCCTGAGCGTCGAGAGGGAACACCGATGGTAAACCGACAAGCTTTACCAGCACCGAGAGGATATTAGCCGAGGCCACCCTTGGCATCACAGACAGCACTCTTCCAGCAGGTCCAGCAACAGCAGAGGGCACCACCACAAGGACGTGCACATGCTTTTGAGATAACATTGGAGGAGGCACAGACTCAAGGAGTAGCGAATATGAGTAAGATTTAGTTTTATCATAGCTAGCTATAATAGCGAATATTCCTAGTAATACTTTAGCATGTGCCTGTTAGTTCCATTCCCTAGTATAAACCTAGAATTATGTTAGCATGAACTTGTCAGTCTAGATTAGTAATATGTCAGTGGTACTCAAGTTTTCATAAGTTATAGTTGATCTTCGTTCTAACCAGGCTTCTTTACTCTTCAGTTACTTATCAAAACAATCAAAATCCAAAATAAAACTAAATAAAAAACCAAAACATAACTAATTAAAAATATTCATAAACCAAACCAAACCAAACCAAACCACCCCAACCCAACCCGCGGGCCCCACTGCCCAATTTCGGCCAACAGTGTTGGCGAAAATTGGACAGTGGGGTCCACATTTGGCTTTTTGCTGTACACGTGTGCGCTCCGTTGTGTTTTCCGCCAACTGAGTTGGCGGACTGTGTATTTATTTTTAATTTAGGTAAACTTATTTTGTTTATATTAATTTAATATAAATTAATTTTGCTACAGTAGATTTTCTGTTTTTTTTATCGTTTTTGATCATTTTGGTTATTTTAAGTCATTTTTTCGTTATTTTTGTCATTTTTTTTGTTATTTCTTTCGTTCGTACTTTTTTTAGTCGTTTTTTGTTTTTGTTTTGTTTTTTTGCTTCTTTTTTTTTCGTCGCTTTTTGTAGTTTTTTTGTTTAGTTTTTCTTTTCGTTTTTTTTAATGTTTTCTTGGTTATTTTTTGCTTTTTTCGTTTTTGGTGTTTTTTTTTCCTTTTTGGTGTTTTTTTCCTTTTTGTTCTTTTTTTATTTTTACTTTCAAATTTTTTATTTTTCATTTTTTTTTTCAAAAAATTTTTTATAGTCACCAAACATGAAAATATAGTTTTCCAGAAAATTTGATTTCTGAAAATATTGAATTTTCGGCTATATATATTGTACTCCGCGTACCAAACGTCTCCTTAAGAATAGATGGGTATTTTTTTGCCAAAAAAAAATTATTTTTTATTTATTTTATCCTTTTTGTTTTTTTAGATTTTTTTTGTTTCATTTTTCGTTTTTCAGTTTTTTTTTCGTTTTTTCTATTTATTTATTTTTCAATTTTGTTCTTTTACGTTTTTTTAGTTTTTCCCCTTTTTCATTCTTTTCATTTTTTTTAGTTTTTTTGCATTTTTCCCCAGTTTTTTGCTTTTTTATTTTTTTTTTCCTTTTTTTCATTTTTCCCCCTTTCTTGGGATTTTTTTTAATCTTTTTTTATTTTCTCTTTTTTATTTTTTAGAAAATTGTATTATTTAAAATTTAATTTTTGAAAATATCGAATTTTCGACTATATAGCATGCGTCCTATATAGATACCTAGCTTACGCATCCCCTTTTGATGTGCTGTTTTTATTTTATGAGTTAATTCGACTTCCTCTTCGGTCTTCAGTTTTGCCAATTTAGCAACGAGTCTATTTTGTAAAATTATAGAATTACTTGTTATATAATTTGATATTTATCTTTTCTTGATTAAGTATAGTTTCTTGTTGGCTCTTACAAAAGTCTATTTCAAGATCTTTTATTTGAGTCCGGGAACAAATAGTATGTTTGAACAAAGTTCCATCTAGATGACGGAGTAATAAAACTTCGGGATGGTATGTTGACCCGTAGAATGAAGATCCTCTGCAACAAAAATAGTTGTAATTTGTCCACAACTATTTTGTATGCAACAAATGCTGCAAAAATTAGGATAAGTATTGCAACTTTTGTTACAGTGGTCACAAAGCTTACAATTGATGTAAATGTTGCAGCAACAAAAACATTATTTACAGACAGCCAAATAACTGCATCTCTATATATAACAGCAATGAAGTAAAGGAAAGGAAACGAAAGAAAATTAAATTCTTTACTCTCTTTTTTTCTATGAAAAATTATAATTTTTATCCTCTTTTTTTTTGGTGTTTGGAAAGGTCAAAAAAATTGAAAGAAAAAAAATAAATTATTATACCACATTTGGTTCACTAAATCTGGATCATGTGTTTGAATGCCAAAGAAAATGAATAAGAAATAAAATTAATTTTCAAAGGAAAGAAAGATAAGGGAGAAATAATTTCTCCACCCACTCCATTGATTCACTTTCCTGCCCCAGTTATTCAAGGTCCGGTTGAACAGGTTTCCTGGAAAAAAAAAAAATCAAAAAACTGTTTTCAGAGAATATGTTATAAAGTTTTTTTTTTTCTGTTCTGGATATACAGATTTTGAGTTTGAGCTTGGTTATTTGCATTTAAAAACAGTTTTTTGAATATATTTTTTAAAAAAGTTTGTAATTTTTTTTCAAAAATATTTTTAAGTTGTGTCTGTTCTGTGTCCGAAACAAATGTCCATGTGTCCCAAAAATCAGTGCTCGACTAAATTCTTATCCGACACAGAGAAAACCTTAATCCTAGAGAAAATCATAACCCTAGTTTCTTCTCCATAGAGAAAACCCTAACCCTAGCTTCAAAAACCTATAAAAATTCGATCTGGGTCGTTGACATGTCCTTGAGTTCGTGTCGTTCGTGTCCTCGAGTTCCCTCCTGTCGAGTCCCTCCACCGTCGTCGACCCCCCATAACTCGGTTCGTCGTTGTCGAGTTCCCTCCTTTGTTGACCACGACGAGGACAACCATGCCCTCTCTGCTGCGATCGAGGTGGCGAAGTTTTAGATGGAATAGTTGAGAGATAGAGAGAGAGAGAGAGAGAGAGAGAGAGAGTGTTGGAAGAATTGTTAGTTCCCATATTTTTTTCAGTCTTGGTTGTTTTTCACTCAGAAAGAGAGAGAGTTGGAAAATTTTCGCCCTCAAAACAGCTTTTAGCTGCTTTCAGAAAAGAGAGTTTAAAACACATTAAAAAAAAAAAAAAAAAAATCAGAGAGAACTTTTGATGTTTGTCACATCCAAACTGTATTTATCCAAATTTCGATTTTATACTCAAAAAATTTGAGTTATAAATCACATCCAAACACACCCTCTCTTTTTCTTCCATTTTTTCTGAACTTTTCAAACACCGAAAAAAAAATTTTAATAAAAATTACAGTTTCTTAAAAATAAAAATAAAATAAAAAAAAGCATAGAATTAAATTGATTTTTTTTTTTTTCCGAACCAAACAAACCTTAGGGTAGGAGGAAAGTAAATCAGTGGGTAGTTGGGATTTTTTAGGATTTAATTTTTTTTTCTACTATTTTTCTTTCACACTCAAACATAACAAATTTTTTTTTTCCATGGTCATAATTTTGCAAACCAAACATTACCTAAAAGTGGAGTCCACATGTGCGCGGTAGCGGGTGTGTGTGTTTGTGTGGGTGCTTTCTATGGTGTGTCCACAAGTGGTGGAGGAGAGAGATGGGGAGTTTCTTTCCTTATGGTCCCTTACACGTAAAGAAAGAAAACCTCACCCCACGTTTTGTGAAACGCTGTCCATGAGCCATTTTCGGATCAGAGAATCAAAAGGGAACAAAAGCCGGACTTCTGAACTCCCTCTGAACGTATCTTCAGATTCGTCATAAATATGATTTGGAAAACTCTCACTTTACAACTGTTACAAAAATAGTAAAAAAAAAAAAAACCCGATCGATCCGGACCGAACGGAATCTTTGTCTAACGTTGAAACAAATGGACTCTCTCCTCATGTTAGAGTGCTTAAGAAGTGTGTGTTTGTTGCTGTTTTCGCCGTCTAAAGTTTTGAACGGACCAGCACGTGCATATTTGGTCCGGTCTGGCCTCGTTCCGGCCATATCGGTCACGTGCGTTATGGAGCAAAATGTTTGGCGTCTCTCATAGGATCTAGAATTTATGCTTTATTTGTAACTTAGGTATTGTCCCTAAATTATTGCCATATTTTGTGTTAAATCTGACTGTCAAAACACAAAATACCCCTTTCACAAATTTAAAATTAACAACAACAAATATTCCAATCTTACTAATCAGTTGCCATCTTGTGGACATTTTTTTTCTTTAAATTATAGTTTTTTTCTTTGACAAAAATATGAAGTAATTATGACTATCAAGGATAAATGGTCTTAAAAAAGTAAAAATAACACAATGTACAAAGAAATAATACTATATTTAGTTGCTAAATTTTTTTTAAAAATTTTGTTTCGAAACAAATAATAGTTTGAATTTTTTGTTGTTGCAGATAATATTAGAATTTATTTTTTATACACCTTAAAGAAACGAGTTGGTAACCTAGCAGCCATTGATCCAAGAATTAAATTCTGAAATGGTCGTACTACTATATATATATAAATTCTTAAAATTATCATGTTAATTAAACTTTAATAGCAAAAATAAAAGTAAAAATTCAGACAAGAATGAAGAAAACAAAATAAGTCAATATTTTTAACGTGTTATAAGAGAGGACGAAAAAAATTGTTCACAAAATATATTTAAAATATGCAAAATATTTAGGGGATGTGAATTTCGAACTCATGTCTCTCATTTAAAATCACAGAGCACTACCACTAAAGCTGGCTTACTATTTGTACATTTTGAGGCCAAACTAATATATATTTTAAACGTGCAAAAATTTTCTATATATTAATCGACATTTAGGATGCGTTTGATTGCAAGGTGAAAAATATGTGGAAAATAAATTAATTCCATGAAATTATTTCCTTAGGAAAAAAATTCCATTAAATTTTGAAAAAAAAATTGATAAATTTAATTTTGTGTTTCATTGTCATTATTTTTTCACGAAAAATATAATTTTTCATGGAAATGATATTTTTCTATGGGTTGGACAAGTTTCATTTTACACAAATTTGGAGGAAAATATGAAAAATGATAGTTTTTTGAAAAATAAGTTCTTGAAAAATATAAGCTATCAAATACTACAATTGGTGAAAATTTTGTGATGAAAATATTTTTCATGGAAAAAAAAATCCAATCAAATACAACCTTAAAAAAAATGAGGGCGGTGGTTCCCCTTGGACCCTTAATAAATCTGGACCTACGTGTTCTTATTGGTAAGTTGAAGGAATTACAGTATGAGTGTGTTTTTGCTATTTTTTTTTTTAATTAACTTCACAACGTCTAAGTTTAAATTAAAGTCAAACATGTCTACTATCTAAGGGTCGGGCTATACACACCCCATCCTCTACTTAACACACCCCAAATGTTATACACACCCAAATTTAACTAATTTAAAATTACGAAAATCTTAAACACATTCCACTACATTACCATTTCATCCTCGCCGTCTGCTCCCACGCCGCCGAGGCTGGGTCGCGGGGACGCAGAAGCGGGCGGAGGCGCGGGGACGCGCAGACTAAGTCAAACGCGCGGGGCGGCGGAGGCGCCCGCGCGGGGGAGGGGGGGTGGTTGGGGAGGGGGAAGCAGCGGCGGCGGGGTCGCACGGGCGGAGGCGCGCGCACAGGGGTCGACGAGCGGCCCGAGACGGCGCATGCGGGTCAGCGGAGGGCGGTACGCGACTGGGAAGGGAGAGTGGGGGTGCACGGGCGGGCACGGGTGGCGAGGGGGACTTCGTCGGGGGCGGCCGGAGAATGAGGGGATGGTGAGGGGGAGCGGAGTTCGCCAATGACGGACTGGAGAGTGGGTAATCATGTCTTTTAATATATATTTACTTTTTATTTAATTTAATATAAGATGTGTTAAGTAAATGGTGGGGTGTGTATAGTTCGGCCCACTATATAAATCAATTATAACACTAAGATATGCTATATCATATTATAATATCAAATTATGGAACTTCCGTACCCATTAACATTCTTAAAGATTGAATACCCAGGTTTGTTGGTCGCTACAAGCTCACTTTTTTAAGCCAATAAGCTTTGATACACAAAACCGATTTAAATCGATTCTAGATCGATTTAAGAGGGGTGGACAATTAGCTAGAGCAGTTGGCACTGTAGCGAAGCTGATTGCAAAAGAGGGTAAATCGGCCACATTAAGATTACCATCAGGGGAGGTCAAGAAACTCTTCTTTGCTGCCCTCTTTCGGCTTAAGAAGGCCGCGGATCAGGCTTAGGATTATTTTGGAAATTTATAATTCTTCCGTTTTGCTGGATGGAATTTCAATGAGTTAGGTTCATAAAAACAAGGAAGTCCTTGTTTTTCGATCAAAATAACAAATTCACTTAAGACTCGGATATATAGACCATTCTGGTAGCTCAATGATATCCCACGATCGGGACAATTGGCTGAATCCCGTGAAACCATGCTTCCGGAGAATATCTGGATATCCATTTCATTGAGCATTCGGGATTTTTTTTGGTCAGGCCCCGAACCCACCTATAAGATCCATATGATCAGTTGGTCGAGATTTCAAGAAATGGCAGATCTATTCACTCTATCAATAACCGAGCCGAATTTGGTGTATCATAGGGGATTTGCTGGACCTCCCCTTTCCTTTGTTTGACCAACAGGTCCGCGAACCCAATCATTCATTCATTGATTGAAGCGGTAGAAGCTAGTCGCCAGCCCTCCGTCCCCTTCCGCATAATCTTTGACCGTCTTTTTCATTTGCTATTCATGCGTTCTTTAACGGATAGGCTTGACAGGTGCAGGCGTTTCCGTTGACTTCTGTGAGTTATATCAACACTTTACTCCTAAATTATGTATTTGTTGAGACAATACCATACCCCCGGAAGGCCTGATTTGAGGATGAAAAATTAGTGGATTTGCTCGCCATAATATAAGAACCCTAGCGAAAATTGACAAAATTTGAGGGGCTTACTTCAATAATCAAAATGTGTGAGTACTATTTATTGTAGACGGAGAGATTTTAAGAGTCTGCTTCCAAAATAACCTTGAACAGAAACAAGTCTATACTTGTAAAAAAATTATATCAACAACAAAAATAAAAATATTATTTAGTTTTAGGGTCTCGTATAATATTTTAAATTCATGTTTAGGTTTCTATATTGTCCATAGCATAATTTTTGTCTTGTCTTAAAGGTTTGACTTGAGATGACGTAAAAAATGGAGATCTAAATACAAATTTTAAATTTTATATGACATTCTAAAATTAAATAAAAATTCTAAATATTATGGAGACCTAAATAAGATATAGCAGTTAGCCCGAATCAAATATTAGGACTATACTCAAATATTCTTCTAGACAACATAGAAATTTAAATACAAATTTTTAATATTATACGAGATACTAAAACTAAGTAATCCAAAATAAAAGACTCGAAGATGAGTAAATTACATAAAACAAACATAAGTTAACGGAAGAAAAATAATTGGCTTCATTAAAATTACACAAAATATTGTTACTTTACACAATACTATTTCGACCCAGGCTACTCACGAGTCATGACCAATAGTTAGAGGGACTTAAAATAAATATATTTAAGACCAAAGTGATGAAACTGTTACTAGTTTTCATATATATATATATATATATATATATATATATATTCAGAAGTTAATAAGAGAACAAAGAAACAAAATAAAATTGTTACCGGCCTCTGGGAAAGTCGTGCACGAAGCACTGTCCTAAGAGTTGATCTGAGGTCTATGTGCAGACGTTTCTCGGAAGCTCCTAATGGTAAAACCCTCTGACTACCGAATTTTCTTCGTTGCACACAACTCGGAGAGAAAGACCGAACTTAGCTCTGCCCAGAGCAAGGATTTAGAGACCTGAATGTGATTTGAGGGAGAGAGGTTTCACGTAGGAGGATTTTCTATTCAGAAATGAAGGAGGAGGAGACCATTTTAAATAGGCAGAACCTAATACACAGCCACGGACAGGATACTTAATGGCTAATAAAACAGGCCATTAAGCAGCAATAAAAACGTGGAGGAATGGTTGTCAAAAGAGCTGTTGCAAGGTTCAAAGAATCTGGACATGAGCCTCAACGTTCAAAATTTGAATGAATCAAAACGATTCAAAAAATAAAGGGGAGCAAAAAGATTTTTGGATCCCAGTCCGAACCCGAAGAGTAAATTGGATCGGCATTCGGCGCCCACAGGTGTGGGCACGTACCCGTACCCGTTACGCGCGTCGAACTGAGCCGGGCCGGACGGCGGCGGCGGCGCGAGCGTGTGGCCCAAGGGGTCCCCCACACAACATCTTTAAGAAAGCAAAGGAGAAGAACTAATATATACATGCAAGGAGGGGATGGTCCAACCGATGTGGGACTAAAGAAAGAGGAAAGTTGAGCTTTTGCTCAAGCATAGCTAACAATCAGACTTCTTTTACCAGATTCAGAAAATAGCACACATAGTACGCTAGAGGTTCTGGGTCTAACGGGTGGCGCTTTTGGTTGGTCATGCGCACTAATTTCAAATTCATGAGAGTTGTCTGGGATCGCCATGTCCCATAGTCGCGGCCTTCACGACCTCTCATATAGGTAAGTCCTTAAGGGTTGGTGATAGGTTTCAACCCCGCATATCAGCTTGGACCTATTAAGAGTTTTTAAAACTCATCATAACCATATCACTCAAGAACACTGCCACCATAGGGATGGAGAATCATTGTATGCATGTACAGCCACTTGGGCATTATAGAATGAGATTTTAATCTCGGGTCAGTGTTCCATAAAAGTCACCTAAGTCCAGCTTGTTCCTACCTATTGAACCGGCTTCTTGGGATATCCAGTCATACTCGGTTGGGTTGTCACTGCTGGTGACTTTACTTATGGGCTTAACCCCATCCCCCTCGATGATTCTAGGATCAAAGTCCTAGACAGACCCTTCGTCAAGTGGTCTGCAAGATTCTTTTCTGACTTTATATAGTCAAGATCCACATATTTGTCCAATAGGCTCTTTATAGACTTGAAGTGCAGTTGCAGGTGCCTGTTCATCTTAGCATTCACAGAATTATGCTTTAGTAGTTCCATAACATATTTATTATCACGGTTTATAGAAATTGCAGGAACATGACTAATAAAAATAGGTATATGCATAATAAGATTTCTTAGCCATTCGGCTTCTGTGCATGTAGTGTCCAAGGCTATCATTTCGGAGTCCATTGTACTCCTAGCAATGATAGTTTGTTTATATGAGCCCCAGGAGATTGCAGCTCCTCCTAGAGTAAAAACATATCCAGTAGTGAATTTTACATCATGTGAGTCAGTTACCTAGTTTACATCTGAATAACCTTCTATGATATCATGCTGTCTAGAATAGTGCAACATATAATCTAGAGTACCCCTAAGATATCTAAATACTCTTTCTAATGCTGTCCAATGTAACTGATTTGGGTTACTAGTATATCTACTTAGTCTCTCAATAGCAAATGCAATATCAGGTCTGGTCCTGTTTGATATATACATGAGAGAACCTATCATCTGAGAATATCTGTGTTGTTCCATGGGAGAACCCTCATTCTTCTTGAGAACAACACTACTGTCATAAGGAGTAAGGGCAGGTTTCTTATCAAAATACTCAAATTTTCTTAGCATTTTCTCGATAGAGTGTGCTAAGGATAGAGTACAACCCTCCTTGAATTTGGACAGTTGCATGCCTAGAATCAAGTTGGCTTCACCTAGATCTTTCATATCAAACTGGCCGGATAAATAGTCCTTTGTATTAGTAATCAATTCTAGTGATGATCCAAATATAAGGATGTCATCTACATACAAACATAAGATGACACAACTTTTATTTAAAATTTTGGAGTATATACATTTGTCCTACTTATTTGGCACGAAACCATATTCCGAGATGACTATGTCAAATTTGTTGTGCCATTGCTTGGGAGCTTGCTTTAGGCCATAAAGAGATTTAACTAATCTGCAAACTTTATATTCTTGGCCTTTAGTAATAAAACCTTCAGGTTGCTCCATGTAGATTTTTTTCTCTATGTCCCCATTTAGAAATATTATTTTTACATCTATTTGATGGATTAGCATATTATGAATGGATACTAAGGCTAGAAGGGTTCTGATAGAGGTGATCCTAGCTACAGGTGAGTAGGTATCAAAATAATCTAATCTCTTTTTCTGGGTAAAAACTTTGGCTACTAATCTAGTCTTGTATTTCTCTATGGTACCATCGGCTCTAAGTTTCTTTTTGAATATCCACTTACAACCTATGGATTTGCTACCTAAAGGTAGGTCTGCTAGAAACCAATTATTGTTCTCCATGATGGAGTTATACTCACTGTTAATGGCTTCTTTCCAAAAAGGAGCATCAAGAGAAGATATTGCTTCTTCATAAGTTGAGGGATCACCCTCTATAAAAAAGGTGAAGAAACCTTCTCCTAAGTTCTTTTTAATTCTTTCTCTTTTACTCCTTTTAGGTTCTATATTTTGTTCGGGTTGTGAACTAGATATTTGAACATGAGAGCTGGTGGACGGAGTAAGAGAGAGATTGAAGGGAGAGGAAGAAATTCTATCTTTGAAAGGATATATATTCTTAAAGTAAACTGTATCACTTGCTTCTATAATAGAATTGTTAGAGATTTCATTTACTTCTGAGTGAGTAACTAGAAATCTATTGACATTGCTATCTAGGACATATCCTATAAATACAGCATCTACAGTCTTAGGTCCAATCTTCCTCTTTTTAGGTTCAAGAATTTCTACTTTAGTCAGACATCCCCAAACTTTGAGATAATGGATCCTAGGAGCTCTACCTTTCCATAATTCATAGGGAGTATTATCATTAGACTTACTAGGAATCCTATTAAGGATGTAACAGGCCGATAATAATGCTTCTTCCCATAAATTATCGGGAGCACCTTAGCTGAGGAGCATGGCATTTACCATGTCTAACAAAGTACGATTCTTTCTTTCAGCAACTCCGTTGGACTGTGGTGAATATGGAGCAGTTACCTCATTGATTATTCCGTGTTCTTCACAGAAATTGGTCATATCATTTGATGTATACTCTCCACCACGATCTGATATAAGAATCTTAATCTTTCTCTCTAACTGGTTCTCAGCTTCAGATTTATAGACCTTAAATCTTTCTAGAACTTTATCTTTGGTTTTGATTATATATGTATAACAATACTTTGAATGATCATCTATAAAGGTAATAAAATATTTTCTACCGTCTCGGGTCAAAACCCTATTTGAGTCACACACATCACTATGAACTAGCTCTAGAAGGTCAGAGTTTCTTTCTACAGATTTGAAAGGTAGCCTTGTGTGTTTGGCTTGAACACAAATCTCACACTTGTGTTTATCATCTATTGGAGTTTTAGGAATAAGATCTAAGTTCATCATCCTTCTTAGAGAACCTAGATTCACATAACATAATCTACTGTGCCACACATTTGAAGATTCTATATTGGAAACAACAAAAGAAGGATCTGAAATTTTATTCACGGTACTCAGAATAAAAATGTCATCTCTTACAAATTATTTTCTAATAAAAGAGTCATTCTTAAAAAATACTACTTTATTTGCTTCCATAACAATCTTGTATCCTGAAGCTACAAGAAGAGACCCACTAACTAAATTTCTTTTGATAGACTGCACATGTAACACATCATGAAGAGTCAGAGTTTTTCCTGATATCATCTTTAGATCTATTCTTTCTCTTTCTATAATCTGTGCCGCTGAGCCATCTCCTAGAGTTACACCTCCACCTGATTCCTGATAGTTTGAAAAACAGGAGGGATCAAAGAAAATATGAACATTAGCTCTAGAATTCAACCACCAATCGTCAGAATGGTAAAAAATGTTGACTAAGGGTTGATAGCTTACAGACCTGAAGGAACTGGAAGTGTCGTGGAGAATCATGTTTGCTTCTGGTTTGGCAGGACATTTCCCTTTGTAAGAAGTCTGGACAGCTTCCTTCTTCCTATGGAAACAGTTGGTGGCTATATGGTTTATTTTACCACACACAAAATAAAATCTCTTCCGATCCTGAGTTTGACCAAAAGTTATTGGTTTATTGTGGTGATGGTTTTGGTGGTGAGGCTGAGGGTTCTGCTTCTTCTTGAAGAGGTTCCTTTTGGGTTTGTGGTGATGATGAGGCTTGGGGTTGCCTTGGGATTCTACTAGATTTACCTTAGCTTTAGACTCAGACTTAAGGTTAGACCTTAGCCTAATTTGTTCTTCTGTTCTAATTTTCTTTAGGACTTGAGCAAAGGTAAGGTCACCCTGAGTATGAATGAGGTCTTTCTTGACATCAGACCAAGAAGGAGAAAAATTGTCTATTAAGCAGGCTATTTTATACTCAGTAGAGAAAAAGTGTCTTTGGCTTGAATATGCCTAAGGTATTCTTGGAATTCATGTATTTGGTCATTTATAGGTTTGTTATCTACCATAAAGTATCTATTGAATGAGGAGGAATTGAATCTTTCAATTCCAACATCATCACAGCTATATTCATCTTCCAGGGCATCCAAAAGTTCTTTTGCACTTTTGTATTCAAAGAATATGTCATATAGTGTTCAGACAAAGCGCTTAGAATTCTATGGAAGTAATGATAGTCTATTTCCTTAGGCGTCTTGGGTTTAGTGGAACCAGAGGACTTGGATACACCTATGTCAGACTCAGTGTCATCAGAGTTATTTGTGATTGGTGTGGAACCATCAATGGATGAGATCAATCATAAGGTAGTGAGCCAAAATTTTATCTAACTTTGCCATCTCTTAAAGTAGGTCCCGTTGAATTTTGCAGGTTTAGCAGTAAAAGTCTCTTCCTTGCCAGTCATGGTTGCAAATGAGAAAAGTCTGAAAGATACAAAATTACTCAATAACAATGTCCAATGATTTAGAATAATAGTTCAAGTGATTTTGCTAACCAATCTTAAAATCTTTAGTCTATCAAGTGTAGATTAATTTGGGTTAGCTGTAGGTGCCGGTTCCCAGTTAGTGGTGGTCCGAAGACACTTAAATACCATGTCGCTTAGGGCTATTTATATCCGGTTGACAGAATGACCCTTTCGGCTTGTTCCCAAGTTGATCTTTACTTTTAGAATCCAGACTCAAAGAGATTTGCAATTATACTTAACTATTATTGTCTTGAGGTTATTTCAATTAAACAATATTGTAGTTAACAATAAGTAAATGTAGAGCTAATAATAATAATGAATACCAATGATGGTATATATATATATATATATATATATATATATATATATATATATATATATATATATATATATATTAAGCAAGATTTTATGTGCTACAAATACTAAATTATAGTAGCTAAGTTGAATCACAAGAGTATATTTGCTGGTAAATATTCAGCAAAAAAATTAGAATTTTTTTTATTTATTAACAGAATAGTCTTTTGAATAGTAATTTCTAATACCAAATATTAATTAATATATAATTTAAAATAATTAAAATTTATGTTGCACTTTGGTATGTAAGCAGTAATACGCGTTAACAAATTTGCTAAATGAACAGTGAACTACAAGTTTGCTACAATAAATGTTCGTTAATAAAACAAAACCTTTATATGGTAAGCAATTAGAAAAGCCTTTGTTTGCTACAGTATTTGTTTTAGTGGTGACAAATATATTGGTGACAAAAATCAAAATTCAGTAGTAAAATTGCTACAAAAAAAAATATGTATGCTCACAGAATACCAAACCTTTGTTTGCTAAGCTCGAATAATTGCTACAGTATTTGTTTGTAAAATTGCTACAAAAAATATATGCTCACAGAATATATGTTCACAGAATATATATTCACAGAATATGCTATTTGGTAAAGATAATATATATATATGTAGGCGTCAACTCTTAGATTGTTACTAGTTTTTGATATATATATATATATATATATATATATATATATATATATATATATATATATTTTTCAGAAGTTAATAAGAGAACAAAGAAACAAAATAAAATTGTTACCGCCTCCGAGGAAGTCGTGCACGAAGCACTGCCCTAAGAGTTGATCCGAGGTCTATGTGCAGACGTTTCTCGGAAGCTCCTAGTGGTAAAATCTCCTGACTAGCGGGTTATCTTCGTTGCACACAACTCGGAGAGAGAGACCGAACTTAGCTCTGCCCATAGTAAGGATTTAGAGACCTGAATGTGGTTTGAGGGAGAGAGGTTTCACGTATGAGGTTTTTCTATTCAAAAATGAAGGAGGAGGAGACCATTTTAAATAGGCAGAACCTAATACACAGCCACAGACATGATACTTAATGGCTCATAAACAGGCCATTAAGCAGTAATAAAAACGCGAAGGAATGACTGTCAAAAGAGCTTTTGCAAGGTTCAAAGAACCTGGACATGAGCCTCAACTTTCAAAATTTGAATGAATCAAAACAGTTCAAAAAATAAAGGGGAGCAAAAAGATTTTTGGATCCCAGCCTAAACCCAAAGAGTAAATTGGATCGGCATTCGGCGTCCGCAGGTGTGGACACATCCCATTACCCGGGCCGGACGGCGGCGGCGGCGCGCGTGTGTGGCCCAAGGGGTCCCCCACACAACATCTTAAAGAAGGCAAAGGAGAAGAACTAATATATACATGCAAGGAGGGGATGGTCCAACCGATGTGGGACTAAAAAAAGAGGAAAGTTGAACTTTTGCTAAGCATAGCCAACAGAAACTGTATATTTTAAGTTTCTAGTGAAGCCACTCTTGGCTAAACATTATTTAAATACATTTACATGGGCAGATTTATTAAAGGTTCAAAGGAGCCCTATATCGATTACTATTTTTATTTTTATTTTGTATTTTTAAAATATATATTTGTTTGGCCTATTAATGTACAAATAGTATGTCAGGTACAGTAGTAGTACTTTGGACTTTTAAATGATATATATGGATTTGAATCTCGTCTCTCCTAAATATTTTACATACTTTGAATATCTTTTATGTACAATTTGTTCTTTCCTCTTTTGTAAAACTTTGAAAATGCTGACTTTATTTTTTTTGTTCATTTTTCTTTGAATTTTAGTATATTTTTTGTTGTTGAAGTTTAATGAATATAACAATTTTAAAGATTTTCATATATATATACGATTTTTTTATAATTTAAATTCTGATTCCGCTTCTGTGTAACATTTATGATTTCTCTTATATTTAACACAGGGTTTAGGCCATTATGCTAATTTTTTGTAAGATAAAATATTTTTTGGGAACCATATTTTCTTTGCATTAAATAGTACGAGAGTCGAGTTTAGGCATCACAAAGCATAATACATCATTGGCGATTGGAGACGACTAAATATTTTTTTTCCCCCAGTAGTCAATGGTGATGGAATTTGGAAGCAAATTGACTTCTGGAGTGGAAGGAATGGGTCAAGGAATCAAATGATGCTCAATCAATTTTTGTAAGTTATAAATATACCACAAATTGTGATCTAACCTTCTTATAATAATCTTACAACTTTGAGAAAAAATATGATTTTTTTTTATGCAAAGAGAAGAGAACAAAATAATTGTAAAAATAATAATTATTCCATTAAAAAATAATGGTAAAATGCAAAAAAAACAAAAAAACAAAAAGACTTCCTCCTTATATTACCGTTTTCAGCAAAATAAGAACCATAATTGAATTTTTTTTTCTTTCACATTTTTATTTTCGTTCAGTTTATATTCAATTTGATTTCTGCTGTTAACATACTCCTCCCCCCCCCCCCCTCCGACAGCTCCTCCTTCTCCCACAACGACGACGCGGGAAGGAGGAGGGTGGCCGGGACGCAGGAAGAAGGGAAGGCGCAAGTGGAAGCGCTTGGAGAGGGAGGGGAGGTCGCGGCACGGGGGGAGTGGGGACGACCAGTACGAGTGGGAAGAGTGGAAGAGACAGAGATATTTTTGATATTTATTATTATTATTTTTTAAATAGTCACTAACGTTTACTTCCAACGGTTAGATGACGGAAGAAGTCATTTTGATCAAAATTTCTGTTACGGAAGGATGAATTCTTTTGCACTTTGCTCAAAAATAATCGGTCCTTCATGTTAGTGAGGTATATTCATCTTATGCAAATTAGGGTGGTGTAAAATGCAGTCTATGTTAGATCCGTAAAATGTAGATTGTTGTTTTGGTTTGGAAGTCACTAACTATTATAGCAGCCTTTCTTTGCCATTATATTTTTTTCCAAAAAAAAAAAAAAAAAATTCTAAAATAGCCTTCCTTTAGCTGGACAAAATGAACCAGCTTATAAAAAAAAATATTAATAACAACTTATATATACATACAAAATGCAAAAAAAATTAAGATTGTTTATCATAATTCATGGACTAGCAGTGTGCATGTGTACCCACATAAAAAAAATTTAAATTTTTTGAATTATAATTTTTTATAAATATCGTTGTCTTATGAAATCAAACTCACTCAACCAAAAAAATAACTCCCATCTTAACTTCATGAGTTAAAAATATTTGACTATAATTAGATAATAAGAAATAGTTATAATTTCTTTTTTTTTTGTAATTTTGTTATTTTTAATCTTTTTTAAGTCTTTTATAAAGTGTAAAGAATGGAGGAGTAATAAAATTAAATCTATTTTAATTAAATTTTTGATAGCAGATGAGAATTTATTTTTTTGTCAGAAATTGCTTCTGTAATTAATTTTCCAAAAACAACGACAATTTAAATGAGATGCAGTTGCTCTATTACCGGGAACAACCGGTTACTAAGTTGCTAATCTCACTTAACTACTAAACCGGCAGGTATTAATCGTTGACTGTCGAGTTATTTAAGATAGACCCGGTTTAAACCGGCTAAGTAACGGCCACGTGTCCTGGACTTACCGACGTCGTGCTTCTGCCATGGTGTCCATCACATGAAAGAGGATAAACTCACTCCCCAATTTTCCATCCCTTATTTTTCCGCAGCTAACGCCGTCAAAACTCGTAGTTGTATTTCTACCACGCCGTCCATTATTTCTAACGGTCGTCACAGTGAACGGAGTCTCTCATTCACAATCTATTTAAAAAAAAAGGGGAATTTGATTTTTTTTTTCTTTTTTCGTGAGGATAATTAGTGGGACCCAATACGTCACTATCACGTGGCAGATGCTTTATTTCTCTGTGGCGTCCATTTTGCAACTAGTGGTCCAGGAAAATAGTTTGGTGAATATTTTCTTTTCTTTTACGTGAAAATAACATTTAATTGTTATACATTGATTCCAAGTACACAAAGTTACAGAGTAACTACAACCTGCAAAGGGCCTACGAGCCGACATCTTAAATGTGGTCTTATCTTCTTCTTCCGCTTGTTTTTTTTTTTTTTTTACTTCCCGACATAACGTACAAGACCTGACGTAACATTCAGAATTTTTGTACACTATATTACATGCCTTTGGGTCCACTATTCTTCAACTTTCACTATTTATAAATGAAAGAAATAATACGCTTCCGTAACTCGATCCACTGACCTTCTACCACCCAGTCGGGATCTTAAATGTGATCTTATCTTTTATGAAATGATTTTATAAAACTTTTTTTTCTAAATAAATAAACTGTATATGCGAGCTTAAACCAAAAGACAAACTTAAGAAGTTGCACTTATATTTTGTTCGAAATTCTATATGATACCAAATTTAATATACTCAATTTTTATTAGGTGTCATTATTGACACTCTTAAAATATTATCCTGCACTATTTTTTAATTTTCTATTATTCAAATTTTAAAAATGTTCATGCATTATGAGTGCAGATGACATTTTATGAGTGTTAATAACGCCACCATAAGAAGTCGTTATTGGCACTCATAAAATTTTATCCGCCAATCCATTCACAAATTAATGTCAAATTTAATGCACGAACAGATTTAGAATTTGATTGATAGAAAATAAAATAAAAATGCATGATGACATTTTAGGAGTGTAAATAATGTAAAAGCATGAAAAATCTAGATCCATGAGCCAAACAAACATGCGTCCCAAGATCGACTCAGAAGAAATCAGGCCGCATAATGACCATGCAGCCAAGAAAAAGCAGCATCCATGTGCCCCAGTATTGGCCACATAAAGGTCTGACACAAAGATTATGCCTGACAAAGAATCATAAAAAAAAACTTTCTGAACGTCTCAAAAGACGTGAGCACGCTAAATGATAGAACCTCACGCCAGCATGAACTTTACTCCTGACGGGTACGCAGCGCCACGTGTACAACACGACAAGCCTGAACGAATGATTTCGTAATCTTGAACATCTAGGAGTAACACATCGAGCGAGAGTTTCCTTCCCCTAATACTGACGTGACCGCCTTGACATACTGAACGAACATGTATTTTTGTGCCTGATAGGGTGCTAACACTAAGGTATAGATATAATAGTATCATTTCTATCATATTTTCCACAGCAAAATTCGTGGATATAAAGCTATGCATTGCACCAGAATCAAATAACACGCGAGCAGGTATGTTATTGAAAAGCAATATACCTGTCACAACGGTGTCTGATGCTAGGGCCTCTTCCCATGTCAAAGTGTACACACGGCCTTGAGCTTGACGACGCTCTTGTTGCGGCGCTCGATTAGTTTGATGCGTTGTGGCAGGATTTGGATGTTGAGGACGGCGGTCAGAGAAGCGCGGGCATTCACGATATGCGTGGTTTGGATCTCCACATATGAGGCAAAAGCTGTTCCTTGAACGACAGTTATTGTAGGCATGTCCAATTTTCTTACAGAAATTACAGTACCGTCCTGGGTTCCATTTCGGTTGACCATTGTTATTTGGACGCTTTGGAGCAGTATTTTCTCCCTTGTTGCTATGGAGCTTGTGATTGAAAGTATGCACAGTGCTGGCAGCAACTGAAGGATACTGTGGTTCAAGGAAAAGGGCATGATTGAGGATTTTTTGTATAGTCAGATATTGGAGAACAACCACATGCGCATAGATGGCAGGTCACAGGCCACCTTTGAATCGTCTTGCACGACTCGCCGCATCAGGTAAATATGAGCTTGCAAATTTGGTGAGCCAATTGAATTCGGCGGAGTACTGCTTCACTGTCATATTGCCTTGGCGGAGCTGCACGAACTCGTTCTCCTTTTGTCGATGAACGGGAGGGGGTATGAACTCCTCTTCAAACGCGCCACGATAGGTAGCCCACGCGATCGTCTCTTCTTCATCGCCTACTAAGAGATATCTTTGATGCATGTCCCACCAATCGCGCGTGTTCAAACGGAGCTGCAATTGGGCACCCGTAACACGCTTCTCCTCAGGTACCTCTAGAAATTTGAAATAATCCTCAAGCTCTGCCAGCCAATCTAGAGCCACGACCAGATCCTCAGTCCCTTTGAATGGCGTGTTACAGACCTTCTTGAAGTCGGCAAAGTCGAAGGTAGTCACTTCCTTCATCCTTGGAGTTTGAGGCATTTTGACTTCAGATGTGGGTCCCTCCACCAGTGCCACTGCTATCATCGTAGAATGGTTGGAGGCCAAGGCCTGAACGATCTGTTGCAGGGCATCTACCTGTTTCTGTTGGACTGCAAATCGGGCTTCTATATTGCCTTCAAACATGCTCTGCAGCTCTTCTGCCCGTTTCTTGGCTCGCTCATAGCGAGCCTCATCTCTCTGCTGGCTTGCTTCAAGAATCTGCATCATTCGCTCAATCGGGTCGACACGGGGCATGGCTCGCTGGCTTCTGAAACTTTTCAAGGTGCCGAAACTACTTTTCTGGGCTTGTAACTCACCTTGTGCTAGCGCTAATACTTGCGTTTGAGTTATTCCTTCAAAAAAAGGTAACTTATATCAGGCTCATAATGTATTATGGACTCACTGTATGGAATGTATCTCATTTTGGCCAAACGAGTTCAAGAGTTCGCATAGGGAATAGATCGTTAAAGGAACTTTTCTAACATGAGGGTCAAAGGAACTTGAAGGTGCGCTCTGATACCAATATGTCACGCCCCGATTTCATAGAATCGATAGTCGTCTCCCGGACGTGACGCCGTGCGTGCCTAGGTTGCGCATCGCACAAGGCCAAGATATTTTACATAACAAGCACATATTCAGAGTACACAGATAATTGAACAAAATATTAAAATATGGAAAAGTTCTCTTTATTGATAATGATCTTTTTACAAACTCTTAAACGAGTCGGATAATTGCCGCACGGGCTTACAAAAGTGAATTTAAAATGAGATAGTCGTCATGTATATTACATTCTTTTACTAAAACTTTAAAATAAGAGACACCTTCGGGCGAACCTATTGTCTTTCCACGGAGCTGCATAAGTTATGTGCACGAGCTTCTGGATCTTCAAAACGCTTCTTGAAGGCATGATCAGGACGTGCCGGTAGGTGGACTGGATTGTAAAGTTGCTCTAGTTCCTTGCAGGATCTCCTTGGTGCAGGGAACATGTTGCAACGAGGGTCAGTACATCAAAATGCACTGGTGAAGGTGCGCTAACCCAACTATACCAATCAACACGTTATTTATATGAAGCATGCAAGTTATTTTTGTGGTCTTTCTATCTTGCCTTAGACCATTTTACAAGCAAGCATTGGATATAGAAGTTTACTGAAATAAATATGCCACCATTCATTGACTTTTACCTGCCCGTCTGAACCACCTGCACAATACTTACCATGACCTTCCCTGCCACAGAGACATAGTTAGCTTGCACAGTTTAAATGTACTAGGGGATCACTGGCATGATGCCATAAATGATGAGTTATAGTCATAGACGAGGATGGTGTGCAACGTAAGAAACATGAAGCGCTATATGCCATCATGTCTTATACATAAGACTTATCGTGAAGTTTCGTCAGGATCGGATCGGTGCTAGTGCCCCAGCGACAATCCCTAGGAACCATAAAACCTTGTGCACAAGTTGTCCATGATCAAGCAGTGCCTAGTATTAAGTTATCAATTGATGAAGTATTAATCAATGCAAGTACGAGAAAAAGATAACATGTCATGATCTGTTTTGCATAGTCTTTCTGATCAATTTATTGTATAGCAAGGTGTGTTCTATACATAGCACAATCATCGAAGAAGTATACATTCTAACTTGAATTTAAACACTACGAAAGAATATTTTTAAGTGAACTAGCATACAACAAAGTAACCGTTTCCAAGTTGGTTGACAAGCACAAGTAATCCAAGTCTATTCCTTTTTATCTTGACATCTTTTAGTTATTTTGGTACCGTTTGATCGAAACAATCATGAATGCAAGATTTTAGGTATGAAGACTTGGAAGAAGGGTCAACTGAATTGAATTATAGCCACTCACAAGTTGGTTAGAGAAAGAAAATAAAAGAGGTACTTCAAGACTCCGCTCGCACGATGTCTACTGTACGATCACCTGCATTGCCACGAACAGATGATCAATACCTCTTATACTTATTCCAAGTTCGGAATGAAATACAGTTCAATAAACGAAAGCAATAAAATCTATCAAAATCATTCAAGAAAATACAAATCCAAAAATAAACTCAAAAGCACGAAAGCAACAAGGCGACAACGAAAACTAGGAAAGAAAACTTGCAGCGGAGAGGTCCCTCTTGACTCTGCCGCTAAGTCCATCCTTGGGGCACGGTCCACTGAATATGGGAATCGATTCCGAAGAAGCAAATTCATAACGAGGATAAGATCTTGATTCAATTTATCCTAATCGAACGATACCAATTTGTATTTCTTAGTCGCGCTCCCCGAGAAGGGGGAACGGGGCACCACATATATGCTATCACTCTTTTCTGCTGTATGAAAACACATCCAAGCCCCTTGCCAGATGCATCATAGTATACTGTGAATCCTCCGAAGCCTGCTGGAAGAGTAAGGATCGGGGCCGAGATTAACTTCTCCTTCAACTCTTCAAATGCTATTTGTCACTCTGCTGAACACACAAATTTAACTTCCTTGCACGTCAACCGAGTCAAATATGCCAAGATCTTAGCAACGTCTGATACAAATCTTTTGTAGTATCCTGCCAAGCCCAGAAAACTATGCAACTCCGCCACTCTCTTCAAAAATGGCCAGTTCTCTACTGCATCTACCTTCTTGGGATCAACTGACACTCTTGCTCCAGAAATAATGTACCCAAGAAAGGATATGTGATCCAGCCAAAACTCATACGTACTAAGCTTTACATATAACTAGTGCTCCCTCAAGGTCTGCAGTACTATCCTAAGATATTCTTCATGCTCCTCCTCTTAACGAGAATACACAAGGATGTAATCGATAAATACTACCACAAATTAGTCTAAGTATGGCATAAAAATATGGTTCATCAAATCCATGAATACCTTTGGAGCATTAGTCAGTATTAATGGCATAACTAAGAATTCGTAATGCCCATATCGTGACCTAAATGCTGTCTTCGGTATATTCTACTCCCGAACTCACACATGATGATATCCTGATCGCAGATCTACCATGAAGAAGACTCTTGCTCCACTTAATTAGTCAAACAAATTATCAATCCTTGGCAATGGGTACTTGTTCTTCACTGTTACTGTATTAAATCATCTGTAATCCATGCACAACCGCGTCGATCCATCATTTTTTTATTAATACCGCTGGTGCTCCCAACGGTGATCCACTGGTCCGAATGAACTACTTCGCATTTGGTTCTTTCACGTATCGATATAACTAATCAAGCTCTGATGGTGACATTAGGTATACCTTCTCGGATATTGGTTCTGCTCTTGGCATCAACTCTATACAGAACTCTACTTCTCTAACTAGGGGTAATCTAGAAGGTCGTCGGGTAAGACGTCTATGAATTCTTCAACTATTTTAGGTATCGGGTCCTCTTCCGACTCTACTGTTGTGATTCCCTTTTTATGCTGGTCTTCGACTATTCTGCTAAGAACAAACTCTTCTAGACCAGGGACTCTAAACAACACTCTACCCTTATGACACTCTATCGTCGAATGACTATATCTCAACCAGTCCATGCCTAAGATAACGTCAAAGTTGTCCAAAGGTAACTCGATCAACTTTTCAGGTAATTAATGTCCATATACTATGACTGGACATGCTAAGCATACTCTACTAACTCCTACAATTCTATTGCCAATGAGCCTCTCTGGCAATGTCTCAAACTTTAATCCAATATGTGTCGCATATTGTACAGATATAAATGAGTACGATGCTCTAGAATTAATTAATGATATGGCATAAAAAGATATAACAAGAATGTTACCTGCCACCACATCACCTGAAGCCATAGCTTCTTCTACAGATAAGGTGAATGCTTGCCCTTGGCCTTGTTCAACTCCCTGTTGCTGCCATTCCTAGTATCGTTGTTGCGGCCTCTGCTGATCCCGCTACTGTTATTATTGGTATAATTGAGCCTGCATCAGTAATGAATGCTAAGCTATAGGCCGTACCGCTACAGCTGGTCCTCCTTGTTGCACTGCCCTTGGAGCTGACAATGCAAGAAACTGTTGTGATAGCCCTCCTGGCCTCTGTCTTAATGGGCAAGTGGAAATCCTATGATCGAGGCTTCCACGTCTCAAGCATAGTCTATTAGCTTTCCAAAAAATATCCCGGGTATGACCTCCCTTGCCACAATATGTACAACCCGTCGGCCCTCCCCGTCGATGTTGCTGTGGTTGCTGCTGCTGCTGCCTCGGCTGCTGCTTTCGAGTATGTGCTATCACTGTCGAGGTCACTGGCCTCCTCTGTGTTACATCATGGATGTGAATGCCAAGGGATGGTGCTGACGTTCGTGGTACTGGTCCTCTCTCGCTACTCTGCCCAAGAGGCCGCTTCCGGTCTACTCTTCTTGCTTCCATCCTCTGAGAGGTGAGCTCAACCCTCTTGGACACTATCAATAATGTCTCGAAGGTCTGGTAGTCATGCACCTCTCCCATATGTAAGATATTCAAGTGAAGTCCCTGCTGGAATCTCATTTCTCCCTCCAACTCTGTTGCCACCATAGTTGGATCAAACCTGCTAAGTCGGCAAAACTTCGTTGCGTAACCATCTATTATCCTTCCAGCCTGCTTGAGGTTGGTAAATCTCTGTTGTAGCTCGTACCGAGCCACAATCCCAAATTACTTTAGCCTAAATCAGGTTCTAAAATTTTCCCATAAAATAGGATGCCATACACCTATCTCTATCGTGGCCCACCAATCTCTTACAAGATCCTGGAGCTGCAATCAAACCAGGTCAACTTGTTCCTAAGCCAAAATTTTAGTTGCTGCCAAAATGGTGTTAATATCCTAGAGCCAATCATCTGTCGTAATGGCGTCCTTCGTGCCATTGAAATATCTTAGATTCAATCTGTAAAATCTAACATATGCCCCATAATCTACTCTTCCGCCTCGTTCCAAGGTCGTCTGCAACCCTTGGTTCAACATGAAATTTTGTTCTTGCTGTTGAAACTGTTGACGTTATTGTTCTTGATGTTGTTGCTACTGAACCCTATCTGATGTTGTTGGACAGCCAATATTCCCTAGATAATTTCTAGCAAGGTCGGTGTATCAGTATTGTCGGTACTACGGGAGGTATGGGAACACCTGAAGCCTACTGCTCTGTCATATTTATCGTGGGCTCAACTTGGATCCCTGGATTGAGTTCTACAGAACCTTGCTCCACTAGCAACTTTGTCTCTCTTATTGCTACAATATTTGGAGGAGGAAAAATTCTTAAGAAGTGCACAAGAAACATCAAGTACAAGACGAGAAGGAACAAGAAACCAACCAATCTGAAATTTTTTAAGCTGAGTATCGAAGAGGACGAATTCAAAATTTTAAGAAGAATCATGTTTGATTGAGACTTCTATGACCATGACAACCCACAAGTCTGTAGAACAGACCTTCATGGGCCACCACTAAAATCTTGTCATGCCCCATGATAGAATACGGAGACGGACATGGCCAGCTATCCCGTATAAGGTACTCTACGTCGTACGGCGATCATGGCTGTAACTAGATAAGGGGTGCATGCTACAATCAAGTCTCCTAGGGTCAAGAAATTCTATATATCAATCATTCAAACAAGAATCAATAATATATAACACTTCAGAATAAGCAGTGAGGTATCCCAAATGCCACATCGGAATATTCTTTCGAGATCTGGCAATACAGAATGATGTGCCAGATGTAAGATCAAGGTATACATGATAGTGAGTCAGATGTAGTCTGAATATATCCATTCAGGTAAGGATCAAGTGTCCAGATTTGCCGGCTAACAGGTGCCTGTTGACTAAATGCCCAAAAAAAAATAGTTTACCAAAAACGAGCAGTGAATAAAGGAACCCACTCGTTATCCTCGGCGACCATGTTCCTGGTACGCACCATGAGTCGGGAGAAAGTACGTTGGATCATTGGGTGCTGGCTCAAAACCTGGGCATGCAAAACCTGAGGGGTTAGACCCCAAATAGCAAGTACCACAAAGGAAGCACGAAAAGAAGAACAAAACCCAAAGTAATAAATATATATATAATAGTTCTGCGTCGTAGCGTAGGTCCATGGCATATCCTAGCACAATGGCCTAATCCTATAACCAAACAAGGACAATGGTTGAATCCATCATACTATGATAGTCCATTTTCCTAGGCTTCTAACAGAATAATACAATCACAACCAAGTCTAATTTATAAAATTGGCCAATCACTTGTACGGCTTGCTATTTGTGGAGTCTGAGGTTTTCTCAGAATAATGCATAATAGATATCCTTTGATCAAAGCCATCGCCGAACATGAGCTAACATAGCCAAATAGATGAATATACATGTACTTCACGAATTGTACCAGCTTCCCGTAGGGCCACTGCGTTAAAATACGGTATTAGTGGTTCTAATGTTCCTATAGCGGCATATTTATAATAGGTCAAATACTGTACTCCACTAAGGCAAATGATATACAGTATCTGTGGTGGCCAGCCCACAGCGCATTAGATTTGAATCTCTGTGGGAAGGTTCGTTGGCATGATCTCGGGATTCGTTTCCTTCCCATGTTACTACCACTTTAGTTGCTTAATTAACCCTATAATGTGTTAAAAAATCTCAAGACATGGCCACATGAGAATTTTTCTTATGATGTCTTACAATGTACGGGCATGCTAGATACGAATCCATGGAAGTTTAATCTGGATTCACCCGAGCGTGTATGCAACATTTAATAAATCAATATCCTAGTCATGCTTTGGTATTTGACTCGCATATCATGTCCGTGCTGGAGAAATAATATATTTATAGTATCACATATTCAGGAATTTGGAGGCATTCTTGATACATATCCCAAATATAATTACTTTAACACGTATCACGATATGTCGTACATCAGCACACATTAGATCAAAAACTATATTAGACAATAATAGTATCAGCACAGATATAGTATTCGAGTCCAATTACCAATTACCATTGGGTCACATGAATCTTGATCATATTATAACACGAAGCTTATGTCATGCACATACCTGGTTAGTCCCTATTCACTTAGTTTGGTCCACATACTTAGTTTGGTCCACACAGAGCATCTCAATCCAACACATATTCATGTCATGTATGAAGCCAATCTTAGCACATGGACATGTCTAGCATGAGGTTTGGTTTCTAAGTCTATTCTTCCTTCGAATCACAACACAAGCAATGCCAGGATCAGCCACATAGAGGATCGTAAGAATATTCCAATTAGGATAAGTGAACACTGTCACTACCACTTTTCCGGAGAGGGGTATTTTTATCTTTTTCTATTTTATATTATTGTTAATTTTTGTATCTAATAAAAATTATATTGAATGGTATTTTATTTTAAAATAATTAGTATTGTTAAATATGGTTATATATTGTATATATTTTGTAGTTAGTTATTAACCATTAGTTAGACTAGTTGTTAGTGAACCTAATTGGACCTAACTAGACTTGTCATGGACCAACATTAAGTTAGACCCATTTGAGCCCAATAATTAGTCACCTTGTTAAGTTAAGTGATTTAATTAACCGACCATTAGTAGTAGAAGCTTCCTCCTTAATTACATTCCTTCATGACAAGTCCTAAGGGGTATATTGGACATTACACATTACTTGGAGACCAAGAAGAAGGGGGGCGGCCATAAGAGGGGGAGACTCTCTCTCCTCCTTTCTCTTTCCATTCCAAATTTAGATCTCCAATTTAGTTCATCCCCAATTCACTTCATCCCTCCATCAAATTCATCCTAATTTTCTTCATTCACTATCATTTCTATTAATTGAAGAGCATTAGAGCTTGGATTTGTAAGGAGCACTTGGAAGAGGAGCTTGTGGCAAGGAGATCGTGGCCGGATCGTGTCCTATTGAGAATTTCATTAGGAATCCATCTCCCAATAGGTATAATTCTAAAATTTTCCTTCATTTTAGGTTCTAAATCATGCATTTGACGATTATGAACCCTTCAATGGCATAGGACTACCTATAGAAAGAAGTTCTAGGCTCAATTGATGTGTATTATAATTTTTATATAGGTTTTTGTGCCCAATTTGGAGAAAATCCGAGATTGGTGCACCAAGTATTTATCTTTAGGCCAAAGTGGTCTAATTAGACTTAGATTGATGGTGTGAGACTAGATACGGGTCCACAAATGGATACGAGTAGGCCGTATCATGCTATTTTGGAATAAGCTATGATACGGAGCTCATTTTTGGTGATTTGTGCTAATTCTCTTCAATACCTATTGTAACTAGTTATAATGGATATTATTATGTGTATTTGATTAGTAGAAATGATTGTTGTGCTGAATTTGGGGCTTTGGCTTTCCAATTGGGAGTGTACCATAGTGTATTATATATTACATACCACATGTTTGGTTTAATGCTAGTATGTGTATTATATCTATTATTGTGATATATATATATATATATATATATATATATATATATATATATATATATATATATATATATATATATATATATGTGTGTGTGTGTGTGTGTGTGTGTGTGTGTGTGTGTGTGTGCATAAACTATTTTCTCTCTCTCTCTCTCTCTCTCTCTATATATATATATATATATATATATATATATATGTGTGTGTGTGTGTGTGTGTGTGTGTGTGTGTGTGTGTGTGGTAGACTGTGGGGAGTAACAGTAAGTGCGAGTTCTAGGCAGTGGTAAGCAAGGGCAGTATGAGCGTAATAGAGTGGGTATATGTGTATTTTGTGTTTCAGTCCAGATTTAGAGAGGGAGGGGGATTGAGGTGCAGGTAATGGGGTAGGGTGATGCTCAGGTTAGTGAATGTGGGTGTACCTTGGTGTGTGTTATTATGTGTGGATATCCAGATGTGGTCGTGTGTGTGTTGGGGTGCAAGTCTGTGTAAGGGTGTGAGTACCAGTCGTGTTAGGATATGTAACATGATATGTGAGATGAGGTAATTAATATAGTTCAGGATTAGCAGTTAGTATATCAGATCGGAGTGTAGCAGTCAGCAAGTTGGGGGATTTATCTAAGTGCAGGTTGGAAGAGGTAGGGGCTAGACTCAGGTAGCATGCAACTGCATGTTGCATTACAACAGATAATTGGAGGGGATCATGGTGTCCTGATTAAGAATGAACTTCATGTTCAGATGTTGAAATGGAGGTAGATGTGAGGGTGCTCAACCTCCCTGGGTACTGCAATGTAGTGCAGTGGAAAGAAGGCACTGCCCAGTGCTAGGTGGAGATGAGTGAACCCTGATACACTTGTATCAAAGGCCTGTATGAGTGAGTTAGTGTGCTCAATTTTGGAGCCACAGAGAGAACTAACTGTAAACACCAAAAAATTTCTAAAATTTTAAAAATAAATTTCTGGATTTTTCTGTGATTTTTAATTAATTATTATAAATATCCTTTAGGGATTAATATTTTTATGTATTAAATTAAGTATTAAAATATTACAAAAATTATATTTTTTGGTGTATAATTAATTATTGGATGTTGTATAATTTTTCTGGATTTATTGGGCTCAAAAACTATCTTTAAATAGCTAAAAACCCTTATTTTAATTAAACCAGATTAAACCAACTCGAACCGAACCGAACCGAACTAAACCGAAACTAACACAAACCGGACCCAACCGCCCTAGCGGGTCAAATCTGGACCCGATCCACCGACCCGCAAGCCTGCTACCCACGAACCCCTTACAGAACACCCCCGACCTCCACGTCCCCCGTGCGAACAGCGGCTACACCCCCTCTTCTCCTTCAAAGAACGACCCCTCCCTCACTCTTTCACACAACTGACCACACCCCCTCACTCTCCTATCTTCGATGTCTACCTCCGGCTGTCGCACGCCGCAGCACGCCGCCGAAAATCGACCGCCAACATCGCCGCAAAATTGCCCTGTCACGAACAGCAGTAAGGTACCCCTCTTCTAGCTCTCGTATCTTTCTGTGTGTTGATCCAAATTTAGTTTTGTCGAATCCTATGCGAAGACCATGTGACCCTCTCGAACCCTGTATAAATGGTTCCGGGTATCGTGTCTTGTGTCAGTCGCAAAATACGATGCAAAACAGGAAAAACCCACATAAATCTGTAATTCAGAAACTGTCCCGGAGCCCCATGTTCATGGCCATTTTTCTCCCAACCTGTTTAATAATTTTAGATTATGTTTGAACAGTTAATCAGACAATATAACCAAGATTTAGACCCTATAATTAGTTTATTTTAATTTATTGTGTGCTGTGTTTTATTCGCGGATAAAATCGACCAAAAACTTGGTTATTTAACCCTTAATTTTCTCGAAACGGGATACGTCCCGCTAAACGAGACAACTTTGTCCTGTGCAAATTATATCGAATAGTGCGCATCATTAATACGGAAGTGTGAAATTTCGAAAAGTTGATTTGGATGTGCGTGCACACCGGAATCAACGCGTATCCGTCGAAATCGTCCCGTATCGGACTTGTTCTGAAACTCGTTGTAACTTCGTGTGTGCTAGTCCTTTCAAAATGAAACTTGCACCATCGAACTCATAGAAATACGCTGGTCCTGTGACCCAAGTTTGGTTCGATTATGAGAACATTGACGAAACCCCGGATTGTGGGCCCCATGGCTCCACTTGATGGACGATTTGGTGATCGGCTTATCGAAATCTAGTTCTGAACATTCCGTTGGGTTCGTATCATCGTTCTGGATTTGTAGACACTAAGTTTGAAGAATTTGAAGAACTTT
This sequence comes from Iris macrosiphon, assembly GCA_036927795.1. NCBI lineage: Eukaryota > Viridiplantae > Streptophyta > Magnoliopsida > Asparagales > Iridaceae > Iris > Iris macrosiphon. The sequence goes on along the minus strand of JAYESA010000008.1, from coordinate 166,821,762 downwards.
GTTTCTGACACATTTTTGGTACGAAGTGGGCCACATGTGGACCCCGCTTTGACCAGAAACTGTCAATTTTGTCCCTATGTCCAAATTGGACTTATGGGTAGTGAATCCTAGCTATTTCATATGTTCTGAGCATGATGGTCATGATTATTTCAGCATCCGAAGGATTACCTGAAGATCCCACTGATACAGGAGCAACTGTTGGAATACAAACCCCAGGCAAGTGTATCTTGCCAATCTTGCAGTACTTGCTTTATATTATTCTCTTGATTTATTTATATGATGTATCTATTCAACCTAGGACCGTGTGACATTGCTTAGTGTTCGAATAAGATTCGGGTGTCAACGCCGTACACGGAGTTGTGTAACGTCACCTAGAGATTGATATCGCGACCCTATGCATTTTCGTGCTTGCATTATCAAGTACGTCATACCATAGGACACTGGATACTATTCATGAGACAGAATCTTCCTGAGTTATTCATGGTGATTCTGTATAGGCTACAGGATTCGTGACATAGACTTTATATATATGCATAGCTATCATTATGACTTGCTGTATTAGATATGATCTTGCGTGTTATGGACATGAGACGTCGTAGACATGAGACATGTGATTACAATGGGTGGGGGAGAGACACACAGGCTACAGGCTGATTTTATATATATATTTATTATTGTGAGGCCGTAGACTCTACATCAGAGCTAGGCACATTACGTGATATTACTGCTACCGGTTCCCCAACACAGCTTGTAGTGGTCTCAGCCTGAGTACTAGTGATACTCTCACTTGCATATCACATAGCTGGTTACATAGTTTACCTATTGATACAACTTATATACTGTATTTGTTTGGCTTGAGTTATTCTTGTACCTTGCTATGTCCCCTGAGGACCTGGATTCGGATTATGTCCCCAGGTATAACAGAGAAGATCTATCCCGAGGTATACGGGACAGGAGCAGAAGCAGAAGCAGAAGCAGGAGCAATACCGATACCCGAGGATGAGATAATGGCCGAGGATTTCTCTTGAGTATCTGCTTTATCTATACTCAGTCTTTGTTGTTGTTAGACTCTTGTATTTCTTGTCTATTGAACTGCTGTATCAGACTTATTATGGGGTTGTTCCCCGATATACTTTATTGAGACTTGATGTTGGTTTATATTTCATTATACTGATATTGATTGTGTTTATCTTCCATGGATGAGATTAGAATGTGACATGTTTAGTAGACCTTTATTATTTTTTTACAGCTTAAGTACACCTTAATGGGTCCTTTAAATTGGGTTTGCCCATTAGAGTGTGCTGCTGGCCATTGCCACATGTCTAGTCCCTCGGTATTTTGGGACTAGGGCATGACCTGTAAAGCAACCAAGTCCTCAGAGGGACATAACAAGATACATAGAAGCATGCCAATAATGTACTGAAAGTAAACATCCAACATGGTTGCCTAACCAGTCTATGTAAAATACAATTTAAGAATAATTTTTTACGTATGGACTATCTGGATAGAAATAATGGGATGGGTATAGTTCTCTTGGAGATCCAGGGGCCACGTGCGTAACATCACGGACGTCAGAGGCCGCCAAGTAAATATAGGGTCATAAACCTCGTATCTCCAGATGAGCGTACGGGTGAATAAGGAAAAGTGTAAATGAGTCACATGCGCTTACTCATTGTTCTCCCCGCCCAATGCTACTAACGTGTCGCATCCATAACACGCAACACCTCTAGTAACTACTAAGTCCGCTAAAACATGATATTTCTATTAGCAGTTAGTCCTTAACCGTCGCATGACCTTTACGTACAGGTGGCCAACCTATCACGCAAGTCCGTGTCCAACCTATCACACAAGTTTGTGTCCTACATGAGACTCACACTCATGTAATAAATGTGTCATGGCCAATGAAACATAACGATGCCTCAACTCATGGGGTGGTCTCGTAAAACTAGGTCAAAATGCATAATATAATAAAGGACAAAAGACGACGCAACCGTCGTTTGCACCCAAGTCTTTCTTGGACGCGCAGGTTTATATAGCAAAATAAATAAAAATAAATGACATAAAATAAATATGTAATAAAGGAATATAACTAAACAGTACTATGACAAGGAATACTTGTCTGACAAGCAATCTGTGTAATATAAGCGTCCAGACGTCAAGCACAGAGAATCAAGAACCACTGCCTATGAATGAACGTTAACAGATACTGAAATAAACATCACCAAAGTCTCTAAAATCAGTGAGATAGTCAGAAAACTCAATCCTTTCATCCAATTTGGATACATAGGCAAACGGTAATTTCGAGTCAAAGCGGGGTCCATAGGTGGGCCATTTTGTACCAAAAATGCGTGACAGTGGTAAAGATCTCTAAATGGAATAAATTATAGGTCAAACAAATCATAAACGATGATACAAACTCAACAGTATATCCAATTTTGGATTCCAGTAAGCCGATCACAAATTTATCCTTCAAGTCAAACCGTGGGGCCCGCAAATAGGCAGCTCGGTCAACCGTCTCGGAATTGCGTGATACTTGGGTCAGAGGACCAGCGTGATATCACGAATTAAATGGTACAAGTTTCGTCGTGCTCCGAAAAGCGTACACAAAGTAGGGTGGTTATTTACAAAAATCGTGATACGAAAACTTTTGGCGGATATGGGTTGATTCCGACGCGCACACACGTCCGAATCAACTTCCACAAAAGTCCACACGTCAGGATATACCATACGCTCCTTATAAAATAATTTGTACGTGACGTGGTGGTCTGGTTTGTCGGGACGCACTCCGTATCACATGGTTTTCAAGTTTAGAAAAGATGGTTTTTTGTCGAGTTTGAGCAGGTTTAATTCAGCGATTAAAGCAACTAAATAAAAACTAAAAGAACAAAATTATTTTGGTATATGTTGTCTTTAACTAGGAAAAAGAAAATCAAGTTTTGGTTCATTGGTTTGGGAGAAAATTGTCTTCCAATATGGGCTTCTGACTCAATTTTTCGAGTGTCCTGGATTGTAATAAAAACAGGTTTTTCTAAAAGTTTCGAAAGAATTTAAACAAAATTAAGGAAGTTCGAATAAAACTACTTAAAGGCATTAGAAAATGTTCATGTTATGATTGAATCTAAACAACTGGACCTAAATTTGGTCTCCTATATAAGAAAAAATTTAGCGGGAAAAAGGGTAGCTGGGTTCGCTGTTTTGGCGCGCGCGTGCGTACGGGTCAGTGGCGGCGGCGACGGGTGGCTCTACGACTGCGGTGCAGGGGTCAGGTAGGGTCGCAGGGGAAAGAGAAATTAGGGTTAGGGTTTGATATATATATATATATATATATATATATATATATATATATATATAGGGAGAGAGGGGTTATGTGGTCGGGTTTCATCCGCGGGGTGAAGGCCGGGTTGGGAATGGTTTTGCTTCTTCTGTTATGCCTATTCGGTTGTTGTATGCTAAGGTGGATGCTTTGTTAGTTGCTTTGATTGCTTATTTTGTTATTTTCTTTACTTATATTATATATATATATATATATATATATATATATATATATATATATATATATATATAGGAAGGGATCAAATCTACCCCCTTTTTTGTCCACCCCAAGCATCCTCCATATTCACACCATTGGATGGGCTTTAAGTCATATAATCTTAACAGTTGATTTATCAACGGCTAAGATTAGATGACTTAAAGCCCATCCAACGGTGTTAACATTGGGGATGTTTGAGGTGGACAAAAAAGGGGGTGGATCATGATCCCAACCATAAATATATATATATATATATATATATATATATATATATATATATATATATATATATATATATATATATATCCTTACTGTTATTTTTCTTATTATCATTATTATTATTATTATTACAAAATACATCCTTATGATTACTATGATTACTATTTTTATTATTGGCATTATTTCTAAATAATAATAAAAATATTTTATTTATTATTATTACTAAATATTGGTATGTCGTCGATATACGTGCTATTATTCTTATTATTATTAAAAGTAAAAATCCTAGAAAATTGGGGGAGGTTACAACTAGTGTGTGAGTGAGTGTGTTTTGGTTTAGTGTGTGACTGTGTGTAGGCATGGGGGTATCTTATATAGTTGAGTGTTAGTAAGGGGTGTTTGGTAAAGGTGTTGGCTTATATGTGTGTTTTGTGCTTATGTGTTTGACATTGGGAGTTTTGGGTCAAGTGTGCAGGTCTAAGTGATGCAAGTTTGTTGCAGGGGACAGTGAGGGGAGCTAGGTGTTGCCTTGTTGCAGTGGTGTTGGGCACTGGAATATGCAACATATGTGTGTTGCCATAGGGTTCTCTTGGACTGGAATGAACCTACAGCAGTTGGAGGAGAAGGAAAATTGAATGATGGGGAGGTCTGTGCTAGTGTGTGGGAGTAGTTATTGGTGTACTCAGAAGTTGGGGTCTATAGTGTACTTAGATACCTAATTATGAGTGAGTGTTAATATAAGTGTTGTATCAAATGTTAAGGTATAGTTTGTAAGTATCAGATGTTAGTATTAGCAGTAAGGTACCTAGACAGTTAGGGACTTGGGGTTGAGTATCAAATATATGGGTAAGTGACTGCACGGGATTAATTACAGTGGGTGAACCTGTGAGGGGTTAAGTATCAATTGGTAAGTGGATATTGCTGCAAACAAGTAACTGGAGGGAGGTCAGTGTCTCTGAACACTAATTAGTGTATATCAAGTGGATTAGAGGTAATAAAGTGTCAGTACATGTTAGTATAAGTTAGTTCAGGTTAAGTTATCAGTTATGTGTATAATAGTTAGTTTAGTTAGTAAAGTTAATATACTCTAGATATAGAGTATCACTATATATATATATATATATATATATATATATATATATATATATATATATATATATATATATATATATATATATATAAGTTGGTATATATGGCTAGTGTTATTAACTATTATAGCTAGTATTGACTTACAGTAGCTAGTTAATAACTCATATGAGTCTAAAACCTTAGAGTTGAGCAAGTTTGACCTAGTTTAGCTAAAGTGGCATAGAAATGACCTAGAAATTATATTAGTGCATTCTTTTACTCATTTATCATCCATTACACCATTTGACATGATATTTCCTTATAGGATTGTGTGACCCCAGCTCGGACACTGTGTTACATCTCTTGCTCCGGACCAGAGACGAGTACATTCTCTGATAGTTTTCATTACTTGATAATTATAATAATAATACAAGTATTTAGAAATATTTTACTTGATTTTGACACAATGGTTACACGGACGAGTACTATATGGATCATGTCAGGAGATGTCATTCCATTACCGTGTACTTTGGATACTCCTTTACATGTACTTTGTTGTGTGCATCCGGTATTTCTTGTGCTCATGTTCATTTGTGTACATTCGTGTTCTTCGTGTACTCATATTATATTCGTATTCGTGACGTATCATGATCGGATCCATGATTATTGGTTGGGGACGGAGGAAGTGCTAGATATATATGTGATCAAAACCTTAAGCATTGTATTGCATCATATAGACAACAGCCAATCATACACCTCACGTATGATTGTGTTACTCCGTAGATAACATCCAATCTTAAATGATTGTGTTCCTTATAGACAACAGTCAATCTTAAATAAATGTGTTCCTTGTATACAAAAGCCAATCATACTGATCATATGATTGCGTTATTGATTGTGTTAGTAGATCTTGATAACCCAAGCCGATCACATATCTAACTAGTATTTCAAACACTTAGTGTAGTTACAGTTCTTTTCTATATTCTAGTTCATTGCATTTATTCTATTTCATTGTAATCAGTTTATACCATATTGCTCTAGGTTATCTGTCTCTTCTCTTCCATAGTATGATATTATTTCATTGCTTCTCATTTTGTATTATATTCTTTAATTATGTTTATAGTCATGATCAATTAATTTGGAACTGCTATTGGGTTGTACTATTTCCTTCCAGACTGGATATACTTTTCAGATGATTGGCTAGAGGCGATGTGCCCCACCTACTACGGGCCACAGGATGGCGAGGCCACATAGCATGTTGAGTAGTATCACTAGTTGGAGAGGTTTAGACATTTTATTATGAGATTGTATTTGACTCTAGTTAGACTTTATGGTATGTATTATTATTTAAGACCATTTGTGTTGTGTTTAGAGTTTGACTTGGAGTTGTGATGTATTTGTGACTCTTTATTTCCTTTCTTCTATTCCATATTGTGCCATTATCTTCCTTTAGTTTTTATTATGATTGAGTATTGATTTCCATTTATCATATACCATATTGTCCTCCATTTGGAGTTGAGATAGTATGTCAAGTACCTTATATATATTGTGTGAGATGTTAGATAATATTGTTGACCTAGATAGCGTTCTACGTCGTTGTTACGATGTAGGCTGGACGTTGCTCACGTACTCGTACCCTCATTTCGGGTGCGGATTATGACAAACACATAATGAAAGTACTACATGCACGCATGGGGTCACTAAGGATAACATGCGCATGAAATTGTACGCATGAAGGTCAGGCGCGCAAAGACTCATGAACTACACAAGGGGGTGGCGCACAAAATGACAAAATTAAGGTTGGCATACAAACTCACAGAAACAAGGTTGGCATACAAACTCATAAAAATAAGGTTGGCACAAAAACTCACAAAAGTAAGGTCGGCGCACAAACTCACAGAAATAAGGTTGGTGCACAAACTCACAAAAACAAGGTTGGTGCATAAACTCACAGAAACAAGGTTGGCACACTTTGTCAAGTTAACCAACATGACACACTTGACAAAAGTGCGCGGGTAAGAATAAGACGTGCTTTCAAAGAAAGTGCGCGAGCAAGCTAACTAAAAGATAAAACACACAATTCGAGGTCAAGGCTCGACAGTCGAAAAACTCGTCAGTCGAGGAGCACAAAAATCAATAACACAAGAATCGAGAAACCAACCAAAGCTTCATCCCTAAAGAAAAGAAGAGGGAAGAAAGTGCGCGAGCGGACTAACATAAGAAAAGTGCATCGGCTGACGAAACATAGGAAAAGTGTGCCAGATTGCCAACGCGAAGAAAGTCTGCTGACTGACTGTGGCGCACTTTCTCTCAATTTTCCAGGGAGAACTTTGATTAAATATACACCAAAGTGCACCAACTTAGTTTTTCTCTCGAAAGTGCGCCACTGACTCAAGGAGTGTGACTGTCGCACTTTTGTTAGGAGACTGAGTGCAGTATGATTAGTACGCACGAAGAATTAGAACATCACACCGATGCACCCAAAGTAAAACATACTTATTTCTATGCCCAATGAGTTATCTTGCATAGTCTTCACAGAGCACTGTTCTTCTTCTCCAGTCAGCCATTTTGGTATACGATTGTATCAAGTTTCAGCACTGAACTTGGGTGGACTCGAAAACAAGCACGGCAAAAAGCAAAGTTTTATAAAATATGGTGTTCTACACTATGAGCTAATTAGTTTTATAAAATACAAAGTTTTGGGAGATCAAACCCCAGAAAAACAAAAGTGAACCCATAGACCCAAACTCAGATCCATGCAATTCCAACCAACAAAATTAAGAACAACAAGTATAAAAGATGAAGGGGTGCTCGGTCCGAACAATATAAGCTAGAAATAAACAGGAAATATTAAGAACTAAAAGCATACATAAATCCATGGTTCTTCTTTTTGTGCAAGATGTACTTGCCTACGGAGGGAGAGAGAAAACCTAAGGGAGAGAAATGGAAAGGAATGATAAGAGAATAGAGAGAAATGAGAATATATAGGTTAGGCTTGAGATATGGACCGTTGGATCACTCAAACACATCTAAGCCACACACCACCAACCCAACCAAACCCATTCTCTCCACAACTCTTGGGTCCAGTCTAAACAATGGCCGGGCTAGCAACTATTGTGCGCCAAAGTGCGCCAAAAAAATATGGAATATCCCATTGGAACATTGATAGGGAGCGTCTGTAACATAACCCATGAACGAGCTTTCAAAACTGAGAGAATCGATAAGAAGTCCAAGAACGTAAAGTCATACTCTGATACCAATATGTCACACCCAGATCTCCCGCAGGATTGGTCGTCTCCGCTAGGCTTTATTACCGCACTAGCGCTCCCGCAGGACGATCGTTCCCATCAGGACGTGATATCGTGCGAGCATAAGCTGTGCCCACGCAAGGCCTTAATCTAAACAGGCGAAGAAATAGCTAAGCCACAGAGTCACATAGATAGTCTCCAATGCAGCGAAAGTATGAACGCCATCAGTAAATGGCCGTTTCGATAACTAGTTTGCCAAGTTGATATAGCGAAAGTAGAATAAACATAAGTATGATACATAAACAAGCTCTTTATTGATAATTAATAAGGTTACAAGCGGTGTTAGGCCGACATTACAAGTCGCTCAAGCTCTCTCTCTCAAAATAATAAAGGTGTGCCAAGCGACTTACAACTTGGGATGATACATAGGCAATTTTCCAATATTATGTCTTGTATATATGCTTCAGCTCCGGATGCAACACTCCTAGGCTCTAGAGCAAAATCCATGCCTTAGCGCACACAAGGGGATACTCCGCACGGAACAAGGTTCTCTCGCACCCTGCAAGCAATCTGGTGGGTTATCAATACATAAATGCACTGGTGGGGAGGCTTCTTGCCAGTCCGACAAATCCTAAAATAATATATTAGTTCTATGCACCATCTATTAAGTTATCTTTCTAATCTTGCCTTATGATCAGTTTTATGGCAATGATGTAAAGCCTAACTCATGTGGTAGTGCACCGTGCGATATAAGAGAAATACGGCTAAACTTACCAACTTACCATTCTTTCTTCCATGTCCAAATGATACAACCAAGTTAACCAAGCACGAATATGTATAAGGAAACCAAGAATCACATAAGCAAACACAAGTATTAGTAGCGTATTTCTGACTCAGGTGAACGACATATAAAAATTTGTGATACTCATATTATTTTACGACTCAGGTTGTTCAAATGCATTATACTCAGACCGTTCAGAATTCTCAGATTATTCAAGTGTGTTTCAGAGGTTCAGATTTCTTGGTTCAATTAACGATCTGTACGCAGGGTGCACCGTGCATTCGTTACTTATCTCAAGTCCATACGAGGTCATACGTAGGTTACCATATGATTCTTTTAATGATACTTAATGATACTTTAATGAGACTTCAATGATACTTTTTAACGACACATTCACATTATTTGATGAGCCATCATGGACTATGGCCCAGGCAGACGATGGTCGTTGAAGCGCAAGTAGCGAGCCCCACTACAAGGCCCCGTCTTCTCCATGCTGACTATGAGATATTCCTGTCTGAATCGGATCAGCCCTGGTGCCCCGGGGTACCATCCACAAGAACCATAAACCTGTGCACAGGCAGTCCATGACCATTGACGATCAATACTAAGATTAATTATATGCAAAATTTTAGGACCTTGAATGAAAAAATCTACTTGACATAGTGCGAATGCATTTACTCGTTCAGATATCTTAAGATCGAGTGTGTTCCCTTTAATGCACAGTTTATGCTGATGTTTTACTACTTATTACAGTTCCCATTTTGGGAGTTGCCTTGGCGGCCCAACGGTCCCGAAGACTTTCCATATTTTTTATCATTTGGCTTGGAACAACTATTTTGATAGTCTTCCTTCCACAAGTAAGTGAACCATGATCTGTGTTGTGCTTCTATATTGAGGCAATATCTATGTGACGGATATTTCAAGACATATGAAGCAATATACTTGAAGGAACATATAAGGAACAAAAGTAACGCTACGAGGGTGAGGTTATAAGAACTGTAAAGTGAGCATACTACTATGATCAACCGATCTACTTTCATGTTCTATGCAAAGAGACATAAGGTGAGATTATTCCCTTAGCCAGGTGTGTTGTATTATTTAATAGCATGCAAGGGGTGATTCGTCAAGCGACTAACATGTATCGACCATATATTTTTAAGTGTGCAGGCTAAGCAAAGACAAGTTTATCGTAGCCACCCACATTAGCGATGATTTGTCTCGGTCGAGCGATACTCCGAGCGCGCCTTCGAAAGTCTAAGTCTGAACTCCTGAAGGGCAGGGTCTGAAATCCTTTAACTCAAGCAAGTCTTCTCGCTGCGAAAAGTGGGTCAGGTCATCGCACTTGCGCCATTTGAATCGGCTCTCCGCTGTTTGATAATAAATAAAAGAAATTGAAATTAGGTTTATACGAAATCCTTTCTTTGTTTACAAACAAGAAAAAATGTACAATTAATCCTATACGAGGATGTTAGGTACAAAAATTTGATTCTGAGGAAATATTGCTATAGGAGTCTGATCTGTGGTCGATCACTTTGTCCCTTGGACCACACGATGACGAAGAAGTGCTGTAGAAGACAAAAAAGAAGCTTCAAAGACTGCAGGAAAAGTTGAACTCTCGTTGCCAAAGCTCTCTATAGGTGCTTTCTTGACCTTGACCTCTGTCTGTGACTCCTGAATTCTCTCTACCTTGGATTTGACCCTTTTTTCCTCAACCTTTGACCTCCGTGGCCGGAGGTCTCTATTTATAGAGTTCATCTATAGTCGGCGTAGAAACCGAACAGCGGAGAGAACTTCACCTTTTACGCGGAGGTTATAATAACTGCTACCCACGTATGAATGATCTCATGAATTGGCGTGTGACGCGTGTCCCATTATGAGGTAATGCGTATAATCGCTTATAGAAGATCACGGCATGCAAGCCATTTAGATAACTGCCCCTTGCGTAGAGATAGTTGGCATAAAAGCCAAATAACTGTCTCGTTGGCGTAAAAGCCGAATAGCTGTTCTGATGGCGTAAAAGGCCGAGTAGGCGTAGAAGCCGAATAGTTGTCAAGTTGGCGTAGAAGCTAAATAGATGTCATGGCGTAGAAGCCAAGTATCTGTCATGTTTGGCGTAGAAGCCAAATTCTGCGTAAAGCTTGATGCTGCATGGATAGGTAACCAGCGTAAAGATAGCCAGTTATCCTTCTTTGATTGAGGTTTTGAGCGTGTTATGGGCCAGATAGCCTTATCACGCACCTTTGCAAATATATCCTGAGTTGGCATATTTCGAGAAGATAGCATTCGACATACTCCTATAGTTGAAAATAGCCAGGTCGGCATATTTCAAGGAGATAGCGTACGGCGTGCTCCTATAGCTGAAAATAGCCTGGTTGGCGTAATATGCGGGGATGGTGATGTGGACGTATTAGCCCTAATTATAGCTTACCCAGTCAAAAAGTAGAACCAAATCTCGTGCATTAAATGCAGAGATCTGCCCCCATCTCGCACATTAATTACAGAGACGTACCTCGAGTTCTGTACGAAGAACAGCTTTTGACGTGGCGGTTGATTTCGTCTCATCCTGAGCGTAAAGCTCACGTCTGCCTATGTAGAATAGGCAGCGTATTCCTTGAATGCGTAAACGATATCTTATATTAAGGGTTATGTCACTAGATGACAGTCTGGAGTTCTGTGCAGAGTCATTATTACAGCCGTCCTCTCGATCGCTGTGCAGTACTCTTTGTCAGAAGTCAGGTTTACTGCTTCAACTGACAGGTTCATTCGAGGAATACGAAGAGTTCCTCGTACAACTTCCCGCTGCATTAAAAACAGATAGGTTTTACTCCGAAGTGGCGATGTAGCAACCTTTCTACGCCGAAGCAGTTTGGAAGGACTGCTTTACGCGGGTTATTCTGGAGCTATGTTTTACGCTAAAATAGCGTTGAAGCTCTGCTGTACACCAATGGCTCTGGAGTTATATTTTACGCCACCCAGTGCTGGAGCTCTGTTTTACGCGAGCTTCCTGCATATTAGGGGTTTTACGCGTATGATTCCCTAACGTATTTTTCATGCTTCTACAAGACCCCCTTCAAAGTTTTCAAATTCCTCGTAATTTAAAACACTTTGATTGAAGCATGAAACGGTCAAGTTTGACTTGTTCTGCAAGGTTGATTTTTCGACAAATTTTTAGGAGTTTGTTGGGATTCGGTGTGTTCTCCTCTACCTATATAAAGGCGAATGGGTTAACCTATTTTTTCCCATACTTCCTTCACCACAAAGAAATGGTTATCGAGCTTCATCGGGTTGATTTGAGGAAGAAGAAGATCATGTTCTTCCAGCATGTAAGGAGCCGTAAAGAGAGGCATCTTCGAGCAAATGTCCTCTGCAACGATGGATCATGGAAGGATATCATATCTTCCTTTGCTCGGGATGATCAGCAATTTCATATGGCGATTCGTCCAGGAGAGAGGAAGGGTCGTATTGGACCACACAGCTTGCAAGCTGTATTTTCTCCCATCATGGCGCTGGACGAAGGCAGACAGCTTGGCCCTGTCTTCCAGTATTGAGTTGGGTCTGAACCCCTAACACAATTTCTAGGGCATGCCTGCCATGGCGTATAGAGGGTGGGCTTACGAAATTGATACATGCCCAATTCTGTATCCTCCCGCCATTAATCATTTTCTTGTTAATCGGCCGCGGAAGCCGATTAACTGCTGTAGAAGACGAAAAAGATCTACACCAATACGAGAACCTGGCAAAACATATTCTTGGTGTGATCTTAAATAAAAATGAGAAACCTTTTATAGAAAAAGAATTTCCATCATATGTAATCATGAAGATGAAAAACCCTTTGTAGACTGGATTTTCATCATATGTAATCATGATTAATAAATTTGTCTTCTTTTATGCATATGATGATTTGCCATATTTGCTGTGAGGAAGTCTGAATGTGTGCAGCTTTGGCATGTCTGAATAATTTTATGCCGACTCTAATAAAAGAGTATCTGATCTCGTCCCATCTTTTATGCGTAGCTAAAGACGCGTAGAAAATTTCTTAGCATTTAAGTTGAAGATCCAAACTGTTATGCTGTTTTGGACGAGGAGTCGCGTAGAATTCTGAACTGTCACTTCTCTGATACGAAGAATTCTTGTTCAGATCATCATCTTCACGAATGGTTTTCCCAAAAAAACCTTAAAAAAGGCGAGAAATTTCTGTCGACCAAGCCATATTTGAACTTTTGTAAAATATTCTGACTGGACTTTGGATGAACTTTCAAATGACCCAAGAAGAAGAGTCATCTTCAATGCTGAACTCTGTGTGTTTTCAGGCATTTGGACTATTTCGTAGCTAAAAAGGAGCATCTTCTACATAAACCCTTGAAATTGGCCGTCTGTAGCTTTCGAGCGTAGAATCCTATATTTGTAGCCTCTGAGCTTAAAAGCTCCTTAGCGTAAAATCATAGATTTGTAGTCTCTGAGCATAAAATCGTAGGTTTATAGCCTCTCGAGCTTAAAAGCTCCTGAGCGTAAAAGCATATGAGCGTAAAACCATAGACTTATAGCTTCTGAGCGTAAAACCGTAGATTTGTAGCCTTTGAGCGTAAAAGCTCCTTAGCGTAAAATCATAGATCTGCTCTGCGCGTAAATTCTGGATCCACTGATTGTCCGTCTTCTTTTTTCAAATGATAGGCTGATGTGGTCCCAAATCATAACCGAATATTAAATATCGGATTTGGTTAGGAATTCGAAGAGTTATCCGAACTCTATAAATAGCCCAAGGTCCCGAGAGATAAAAACTTTTATCTGTCTTCACGAAACTCTTGCTTTCCAAGAACCCTTCTTCTTCGTCTCTTTCTTGAGAACTCAGAATCGCCATGGCACCTAAACAGGCTTCCACTGCTAAGGGAAAGAAGGTCGCTTACTCTTCTCGCTCCACTGCTCAAGCACGAGCAACTCCTATTAGGCTGAACGAGCCTCGATCGGAACACAGCGCTCCACCGTCGAGCTGTGCTCCAGACATTACAGGTAAAGACTTCGGAAGAAAAAAAAAATCCTTCGCACAAGTTGTACGTGCACGCGCAAGTTCATCTTTTGTGCTGAGAGCCTCTTCGAGGAGGATGATGTACGGAGATGTTTTATTGTTACGCGCACATTCCTAATGTGTCGGCATAAAAATTCATATTTTTGCAGTCTGGCGTAAAAACTCAAACTGTCAAAATTTTGGCGTATACTGCAAACTTTAAATTTTACACACTGGATATGAATTCCGGCGTAAAAAATTCAAATTTTGTCAATCTGGCGTAAAAGCTCAGACGTTAGATTTTGGTGTATATTGCCAACCTTGAATTTTATGCCTCGGAAATAAGTTCCAGCATAAAACTCAAGTTTTTGCAGTCTTGACGTAAAAGCTCAGACTGATAATCTTTGGCGTAAACTGCAAGAGTGTATCGTCTAGTATAGAAACTGACTTATTTTCTTGCATTTTGTAGTGGACTTGCAGATCCCTTTTTTGGCTGAGGTGATGGGTTCTGCTGCCGGGATGCTGAACTCGAACTATTTAGAGGACTTGTCGCATGTGACATTCCCCATTTCTGGAGCCAATTATCCTGAAGAAAGGGAAACCCTAATTTCGTCCCAAGGAGAACGCATGCTGTTGAGTATGATCAGTGGGGAGCCCCTGACATACATAGATGGGACGGAGTATAAGAAACCCGGTTTCTTGTTCGGGGATGTTATCGACAAACAGTCCCAGACTAAACCCAATAAGGGGGATTGGGTTTTTACTACTGAGGGCACGGTCATGTATCTGCCCCGGATGCTCAGGGATTACCCTATCTCTGCGTTCTTCCACGTCACACATCCTAGGAAGATGGTATGGACCCTGACTTCCGATCTTCACGGCCGACCGGAAAAGATCTTATACAACAAGGAATACGACCGGGGGGCCTATATGAGCCGTCCTTCGAGCCCTGTTATGCCCTTTAGGGGATTGCTATCGGGTAGTGTCCCGAGTGAGGATACTTCGCTGATCCAGCCGGTTCAGATATCGACCTTCTGTAATGATTTTATGGGGCAGGGAGGAATGTACCCCAGGGTCAACCCTCGGACCAGTGGATGGCTTAGCCCGGGGAATCTTCGATGGGCCAGTTTGACTGCCTGGGCCCTGAAGCACTTCCAGACGGAGCTGGAAAGTATTGGTTTATTCGCGGCCGTGAGTGCCACAAGTGTTGGGTTGCCTATCAACCCTAACTTGTTCTTAGCCTTGATGGAGCGATACAACTCGCCCACTGGGACTTTTGCCACTCCGCTGGGTGAGTTGGGCTTAGCCTTTCATGAGATGGCAGAGATTTCAAAGCTGCCAATGGGGGACGCTCCTTATGAAGAGTACGTCCCTACAAACAGGAAGTTGAGGGATACAAACCCTCGAGCAGTGGCAGTATATCAGGAGCTGATGTGCCACTATCTTGCCTGTACCACTTTCTACAAGGAGCCCTCTGATTTGGCTCACATCAACAAGTGGGCAACCTATCTCTTCTTCCACCAGGCCAGATATATTAAGCCGAACAAGGTGGTAGATAGACGAGATAGGCCCTTGAACCTCCTGAGCATGCTCAATGCTGACACGGTCGATGACCTTATTGAAGACGTAAGGGCTCCAGATCATATTTTTGACGAGGAGATTGAGGGTTACCCTGCGGGCACAAAAGCCTTCAGTTATATGAGGCATTATCGTAAGCCTCTGTCAAGGGAAGCTCAATTGGCTGGCTTCCTCTCCGTCTGGTTTCATTGCTGGGTAGTGCCTGGCATCGCATCTGCAGATCGCATCCATCGCAACACCATATGGCCTACAGTGCGTTTGGTGTTCGAAGCAAAACTGGGCTTGCTTCCTGCTATGGTATGTAGAATACAAGCAGACCTGAGGGCCCTTACTGATGGGCTGATAGCTGATGATACGCAGTGCGAAAGCTTTTCCCGAGTGGAATTACCATTCCTATACCTAATGGGATGGTTAATTCTTCACAACACCAGGGTGATGTCTCCCGGTCCTGCCAGCGGTTCGGGAAATAACTTCTTGTTGAATTACAAGAATTTCTCTTGGAACGTGGCGACCGTCATAGATTGCCGACGGGCGTTAAATGTTGCCCACAGCTGGAAGCTCTTCTGTATCGTCCCCCATGTACATATCAATCAACAGGGGAAGAAACTTAAAGATGGGGGCCATGGGAGGACCATTCTTTCTCCTGAAGCCTTCTACTAGTTGGTCTGCATTAGACCTTTCCATTTGCTGTACAGAAGCGATGACCACTGCTACCTGGAGCCTTATTTGTCCAGTCGGTTCGTCAGGCAGTTTGGGTACTACCAGTTGCATGTGGGGAATGCCATTACCAGCTTCAAGTCCAAAGGTGGACTTATTGATGAAGCCAGAGGATAGCAGTACTTCATCACGGGCTGTACTGGTGCAACTTTTGTTGTGCCCGCAACTTCTCTCTCTATGGAGTTGCGCATCCTTCACTCATATGTGTAGTTCTATGCGTCCATCAATAGCTTCTATCGCGATTTTGATGTGCATAGAAGTTTTAGGATGCCCTCCCATAGGTCTAAATGAAGGGTAGAGATTCCGTCTGTTTTCTCGGATGAGAATGAAGACACCACCGGGGTAGACGAGTTCTTGTTAACCATACCGAGAGGCGTAATAGCTCCACCGGCAGAGCCTCTCGTTATCTTCCAGAAATGGAAGGCTTCGAATATGAAAGAGCCTTCCCCCCGCAACTGTTAGAGGTCCGAAAAGGGCTTCCGCCAAGGGGGCTTCTAGGAGCGAGCCTGTCGTCTCTCATGTTGGGGATGATTCTTTGATCAGAGGTCCTTCGACTTTTAGAGAGGGAACCTCCATGATTCCGGCTGGCAGTGCCGGAGATTCTTTGTTCGAGATCACTGCTGCTACTACTTCTTCTGGTAGTGCTACGAGATCGCCTTCGAGGTCGAGCATATTAAGGATACATTTATCCAGACAAATAATAGGAGTAACCCCTACTTCGTCTGTAAGTATATCCAGCGAGATTCCAACCGATGAGCCTCGAGTAGATCTTGGTGAAGAGTGGGAAGACTACCGCCAGTGTCAGTTGGTGCACCCTCTTCTCCAGGTATGATAGCTTGTCTAGCATCATTAAGAGATGATTTAGCTATTCAGGCTGCGGACGCGACATATATACTATCGACCATGGGTAAATATTGTCTTTACGCCTTTTTTAGGAAAATTAACATCAATTCGATATTACCTTTCTCTTATCTTCTTCAGGTGAAGACATCTCAGGGGAGGGCAGAGTTGATGCAACCTTTGACTTTGTTGTGGATATTGTCGATGAAACGGCGGTGTTTGATACCGAAGAGGCATGCTTTGACGCTGTCGATCCTTCGTCTGCAATGTTTTCGAGTGTCATCTCGCCAACAATAGTTTAGATATCTTCAGAGGAGGATGAGCCCATCATCGCGACTGTGCCTCCTTCGTTGAGTACACCAGCAACTTCTACCGTTGCTAGTGTTCATTCTTTTATAGTGCCATCTGTAGAGGCAACGACCGTGGCAACATCCTCCGCGATCATTCCTGCAAGGAGATTTTCTGGTACTGCAGCCACTCCTAGCGTGCATCCGGTCTTCGATATGCTGATTGAACAATATACCAGCCTATTCTACCTTAGTTTGAAGGAGTTGATATCCATGGTGCTGGAGAAGAACATGAGCTTTGATAATCTGCTGACGTCCTCCCAGCTTGTGATAGCGCCGATCAGAAACTTCAACGATGCTGGGAGAGCTGGAGCAAATAGTTAATGGTTTAGAACAACCTATTAACGAATATTTGCAGCTATCTCGAGGCAACGTCGATGATATGATTCAGGCCGAGTATGACTCCTTGACTGCGAAGCTTGCTGAACAGATGGAATGCTTAAATAAATCTATCCAGACACAGCAGCAGGAGATGGATGCAGAGCAGGCCATCTTGGAGGAGGTTATTCCTCATCTAACGAAGTGCGAGGCCGAACATGAGGGAAATGAAGCGAGGGTCCGCAAATTGGAAGCTAAACTCGCTCAGGCAAAGGAGTAGGCTCTCCAGTCATTGGCAGCTCGAGATAAGTTGAAGGGCCGAGTGGCTACAGCTCTGCAGAACTTGGTTCATGCGGGCGTCATCCACGCTGGTTTTGTTGAAGCTCAGTCCGAACTATCCCTCATGAGCGATGATGAGGTACGACTGGAGCGGGCGCACGCTAACATCTTGGACTCCAGGAATGAAAGAATGGCCGCCTTGGCGCAACAGATTCGTAATTTGACTGCTCCTCCCCAATGATGTACTTTTTGCTTTTCTATGTAATTTGCTCTTCCCGAAGATAATAAAGAGACTTTATCTGACTTTGTGGATCCATCATTTTTGAATATAAATGATAGGCTAGAGTGAAAGTGATATCAGAGGTAATATGGACGTGATATACTTTCGGTAAGCTTCAGCTGGATATATCTATTCAGAGGTTATATGGACATGATAGAATATGATCCAACTAAATTTATATACAAAATACTATCAGAGGTAATATGGACGTGATAGATTTTGAAGTTCCAAATTAGTTAAACATATCTATTCAGAGGTCATAAGAACATGATAGAATATGCTCCAACCAGTCTTTGTACGTATTATCGTCAGAATGAGATCTTTACCATACTCCTTTGAGCAAGGGAGATTAAGCGTAGTATCTTTTCAGGAATTTGCCGTTGATAGGAGCCATTATCAGATCTCCGTTAGGCTTGGCTAATCTGTAAACGCCGTTTGGAAACGTCGTTTCAATCACATAAGGGCCCTCCCATTTGGGTTGTAATTTACCCTTACTCTTGTGCGTGATGATCATTGGCCTCTTCACAGCTAAAACTAGCTCACCAACTTTGAACAATCTTTCCTTCACTTTTCGATTAAAAGCTCTGGAAATCTGTGCCTGGTAGAACGCAATGCGCTGTTGAGCTTGAAGGCGTTTCTCGTCTAATCTTTCTAGCTCTTGAAGTCGTAGTCGATCATTATTTTCCTGAGTTAACTCATTAGCCACTGCTATTCTGAGTGATGGAATTTAGATTTCAATGGGGAAAACTGCTTCACACCCGTAGACTAATGAGAATGGGGTATAACCCGTCGGTGCTCGTACCGTTGTGCGGTATGCCCAGAGGCATTCTCCCAGTTTCTCATTCCAATCTCTTTTGTTCGAAGAAACGAACTTTTTCAAGAGTTTGATGATGGTTTTGTTGAAGGCTTCCGCCAAACCATTAGCAGCCGGATTGTATGCCGTAGAGGCCATATTTTGTATCTGATTCTTATCGCAAAATCGGTGAAACACTTGGCTGATGAATTGAGGCCCATTGTCATGAATTATCCTTCGGGGTATCCCAAAGCGATAAATGACATGGTGCTTGATAAAGCTGATCACGTTGGATGTCTTTACTTCAGCAAGGGGAATTGCCTCCGCCCATTTAGAGAAGTAGTCGGTGATAGCCAATATGAACCGATGTCCTCTAGAAGATGACGGGTGAATAGGACCAATGATGTCCATTCCCCATGCTTCAAAGGGCCATGATGCAATGGTAGGATGTAGATACTCAGAAGGCTGATGTATAAAATCCGTATGACCTTGACAGGCTTTGCATTGTCTTGCATATTTTACTGCATCTGCTATCATAGTAGGCCAGTAGTAGCCCATCCTCCTGATACGATCCTGTAACTTAGGACCGGGTTTATGTGCTCCACATACCTCGTCATGAGCTTCGCGGATAACCCGCTTTACATCATCATCGGAGAGACATCGTAACAGTAGTCCATCGTATGTTCGGCGATATAGACATTGTGAAGAAGCATCAAAATATAAGTGTAATGATCATCGTTTGATAGACGCCGCTTCTTTAGGATCCTCTGGTAAGATTTCGTATGCCACGAAATCTATAAAGGGACTTCTCCAGTCTCTCTCAGGAGGAACCGTATTTACAGTGTAGCTGCGTTCTATGTGAAAATTATTTTTCACACAGAACAGATCTCTGTTAAGAAGAATCACCGAATTCTGCCTCCTTATAGGAATAGCTAGATCTGCAGCTAGACTGGCCAGAGCATCAGCTTCCAAATTTTGAGATCGGGGAACGTGCTCTAGGAAGAATCCTTTGAAAGATATTGCAATCTCGATCGTTGCTTGGTGATAAGGAATGAGGTCTGGATTGCGGACTTCATATATTTCTCTGACCTGATTGACGATTAGCAGAGAATCACCAAAAGCTTCCAGGTATTCAATATCCAATTCTTTAGCGACTTGAAGTGTCACTTTCCAGTCCCAAAATATCGAGGGACTAGACACGTGGCAATGGCCAGCAGCACACACCGATGGACAAACCCAATTTAATGGATCCATCGGGGCATACTTAAGCTGTAAAACAATAATCAGGGTCTACTAATCTCATCCACAGAATGAATATATCAATATCAACAAAAAGGAATATAGCATCAACATCAAGTCACAAGTAAATAAATTGGGGAACAACCCGATAATCAAGTCGGATACAATTGTTCATTTAAACAAGAATGTAAAGAACATCCCGACTGAGTATGGAAGAAACATATACTCAGAAAAATCCATGACAATCGCCTAGTCCTCGGTTCCTGGTTCTGCTCCACTGTATGTACCTGATTTTGCTTCTGCTCCTGCTAATGCTCCTCTCCTGTACACCTCGGGGTAGATCTCGTCTGCTAATCCTGGGGACATAATCCGGATCCAGGTCCTCAGGGGACATAGCAAGGTACAAGATAACTCAAGCCAAAATAAATACAGTACAAATAGTAAATGAAATAATAGGTAAATATGTAACCAGCTAAGTGAAATATAAGATGAGAGCAGCACTAGAACTCAGGCTGAGACCACTACAAGCTCTGTGTCGGAGAGCCGGTAGCAGCGATATCATGTGGTTTGTCTAGCTCAAAAGGGAGACTATGACACCGTCATAATATAATCAACATGTAGCCTGTGTGTCTCTCCCCACCCAATGTAATCACACGTCTCATGTCCATGACACGCAAGATCAAAACAAATGCAGTAAGTCATAATAAGATCTAAGAATATAATGTCTATGTCATGAAACCTGTATCCTATACAGAATCACCATGAATATCTCAGGAAGATTTTGTCTCATGAATAGTGTCAGGTGTCCTGGGTATAACGTACTAGATAATGCAAGTACGAGAATGTAAAGGGTCACGATATCCATCTCTAGGTGACGTTACACAACTCCGCGTACGGTGTTGGCACCCGACTATTAATCGGACGCTAAGTAAAGTCACTCGATCCTAGGTCAAGCATGTACAACAATGTATAAATAAGTCAAGGAAATAAGTAGCAAAACTGCAGGATTTGGCAAGGTACACTTGCCTGGGGTTCTGGCTCAAACTGTAGCTTTGACTTCAGCAAGATTTGCAGGAAGTTCTCCGGTTACGGAAATAGACATCACCATCAGATTCAAAAAATATCAAATAGCTAAAAATGTCTGTCCTTGAGTCCAATTTGGACACAGGGGCAAAAATGACAGTTTCTGGTCAAAGCGGGGTTCATATGTGGCCCGCATCGCACCGAAAAATATGTCAGGAACAAAGGTCTCCAAATCTGTCAAACTTAGTGTCAACAGGTTCAAAACGTTGATACGAAGACAACGGAACTTCCAGAATTGGATTCCGATGAGCCGATCACAAAATCGCCCGTCAAGTGGAGCCGTGGGGCCCACGATACGCGATTTTGTCAACGTTCTCAGAATCGAACCGAACTTGGGTCACAGGATCAGCGTATTGCTACGAGTCCGATGGCGTAAGTTTCGTTTTGATCCGATGTGTGTACACCAAGTTACAGCGAGATCCAGAAAAGGCGAATACGGGACGTTGTCGGCGGATATACGTTGATTCCGGTGTGCACGCACATCCAAATCAACTTTTGCGAAATCCCGCACGTCCGTATCAACGGCGCGCATATTTCGGTGAAGACCGCACGCGACCAAGTCGTCCCGTTTGGCGGGGCGTACTCAGTTCCGGAGAAAAATGGGGTATTAATTTTCCTGTTTTTTGATCGCGGTTTGCGATCGCCACAGGACGCGACACACCGAGCGGGTTGCACGGGCATCGAGAGGGTCACGCAGGGTTCGCGTCACAACTGACGGAACGAGAAACAGAACAACGAGGAGAGAGAACGGGTTACCTGAATAGGGCATCGTGAAATCTGAATTTCCTGTGTCCACGAGTCGACACGAGACACTGACACAGTGTCGGAGCTGTGTCCGGGTACTGTTCAGGCGGTCGGAGACTCGCTGGAGGAGGGGCTGTCCGGGGCGGATATTCGTCGGCTCAAACGGGGCTCGAGGGAGGGAGGCGGCTCACTGGAGGCGGCTCTGGCGGGGGCTCTCGGCGGCGAGGAAGACGGAGGAGTCGACCGGCTGGGGTTCGACTAGGTCGGGCTGGGCACGGCGCTGCGCTGCGGAGGCGAGCTGGGCAGAGGAGGAAGGCGGGAAGACGTGGCGGAGCTGGTGCAGGGGACGGCGAAGCTTGGGGCAGAGGAGGTGAGGGTAGACGCCGGAGACGATCGGGGACGGAGGAGGCGAGGTCGGAGGACGGAGGCGGAGAGAGGAGGTAAGGTTTTTATAGGAGAGAGGGAGGAGGAGGAACGGCGGCAGGTGCGGGGGAGCCAGAGCGGTGGGAGGCGAGCGGGCGAGGACGCGAGGCGGCGGCCGTTGCAGGAAGCCGGAGCGGCGCCGGCGGCGAGCTGAAATTCGGGAAAGAAGAAAGGGGCTGGGCACTGTTCACCCGGGTCGGGTCGGTGACGGGTCGGGCGGTGGATCCGGCCCGATCCGCTAAGCATTAAGCGGGTTTGGGTATGCGGGTTCGGATCGGCGGGTTAGACCCAAATCCGACCCGCTAGGGTTTTGTTCGGTTTAGCTAAACCGGGTCTGAGTTGGTTTGGGTTGGTTTATTTGAAATAAACCAGGTTCAATTCAGGGTTTTATTTGGTTTATTAATTAATTAGTTTTTAGGGCTTTAAAAATGCTTCCAGGGTCCAATAAATTTCCGAAAAATTACCCTATGTCTAATTTTTTATTTTACACCAGAAAATATTATTTCCATAATATTTTAATATTATTTAACATTATTTAAAAATTATTTAAATTCAAAATACCTTAGTTTTAATTTCAGAAAAAATCCCAAAAATTACAGAAAATTATAAAAAATTCCAAATTAAAAATTCTTAAAAATCAGGGGGTTTACAATCTACCCCCTTTAAGAGGATTGCATCCTCGCAATCAAAGAATAACCGGTCAACAGAGATGACATGGTTGCAAACATTGTTCGAAGCACATCACAATCAAGGAGAATCAAGGTTTTAAGAAGAACACATAGGAAAAATCATTTTCCTAAGCGATAAAAGTTATGCAATTTCCCGAATGAAGGAAATCTAGAAAATTATAGTTTTAGAAAACCAGGTTATCCTTTATAAAAATATATTAGACTAACAATTATAAAACATTCTAGGTTATCACTAGGTTATCAATTATTAGCAAGTTAAAACTATCAGGTCAAGTCTAAGGTCACGAACCAACGGACACGAACTAAAGCAATACTAGAAACGAGATAGCTACGAATCACTTACGCACATTAGCTACTCCAAGAGTCTGAGCGTCCTCCAAAGTCATCGCGAAAGCTTGTCCGCGTCCTTGAGGTGGATTCCTCTGCTGCTGCTGGACCTGCTGGAAGAGTACGGCCTGGGGTATCAAAGGTGGCCTCGACTGATTCTCTCCTGGAGATGGTGGTATGACTCCTTCAACTTCCATTTGCGGTGCTCCCAAAGCTGGACAGGCTGGCCTCGGTACTGGTAACGCTTGTTGGTTAACCGTTGATGCTTCTCCTCTGTGAATCGTACAACTTTTGGCTAAATGGTTACTGGATCCGCAAATCAAGCACAGTCCCAACTTGCGTCTGTACTCCCTCTCAATATGGCCTACCTTGCCACAATAGTAACAAGTAGGAAGGAATGAGGCTCTGGATGCTGCTCTCGGTGGATTCTTCTAGGGTCGTTTTGCAGCTCTTTCCTGCTGTGCTTGGTCTGGTGCATGCGGTCGCTTCTGGCTGGACTCTATCCTAGTGATGCACTCCATGGCCCGTGCTGCAGTAAGAACATTCGTTGCAACAGAGCTGATTAACTTTCGTAGCTCTGAGCTAAGTCTGCAAATGAACTCCTCCGTTTGGCTTTGCTGAGCCTTCTGATAAGCTTGCATCATCAGGTAGTACATTTGAAACATCTGTTACACGTCCATAGCTTGCCCGTGTGGGACGGTAGGCATTGGTGGAGCAAACTGCGTTGATGGTGGAATGTCATCTTGCTGGATTCTCGAGGTATGCTGTTTCGCTTGACTGTGTTGTTGAGCGGATTGACCTTCTTCTACTGGTGTTACTTCCTCTTCATTGGTTACCAAAACATCCCGTGGTGATGTTGCTGGAGTCTCATCGTTTTCTCGTGAATCCATAACTCTGCAACCAAAATAAATAATAAGAGGCATACAGGAATCAAGGCAGGATGCAAGTCAAGAATTAATTCGAATCCGATATAGATATCAAGAACGTTACAAGCAAGTGGATGAGATCCTAAAAACTTATCCTATTTTTTTATTACAGGCTTGCTCGGTCCTTAAGTTGAAATCGACCAATTTAGTCGTAGACCTGCATGGGCCACCAGAAAAACCATGTCACGCCCCAGTCCCAAAATATCGAGGGACTAGACACGTGGCAATGGCCAGCAGCACACACCGATGGACAAACCCAATTTAATGGATCCATCTGGGCGTACTTAAGCTGTAAAACAATAATCAGGGTCTACTAATCTCATCCACAGAATGAATATATCAATATCAACAAAAAGGAATATAACATCAACATCAAGTCACAAGTAAATAAATCGGGGAACAACCCAATAATCAAGTCTGATACAATTGTTCATTTAAACAAGAATGTAAAGAACATCCAGACTGAGTATGGAAGAAACATATACTCAGAAAAATTCATGGCAATCACCTAGTCCTTGGTTCCTGGTTCTGCTCCACTGTATGCACCTGATTCTGCTTCTGCTCCTGCTAATGCTCATGTCCCGTATACCTCGGGGTAGATCTCGTCTGCTAATCCTGGGGACATAATCCGGATCCAGGTCCTCAGGGGACATAGCAAGGTACAAGATAACTCAAGCCAAAATAAATGCAGTGCAAATAGTAAATGAAACAATAGGTAAATAGGTAACCAGCTAAGTGAAATGCAAGATGAGAGCAGCACTAGAACTCAGGCTGAGACCACTACAAGCTCTGTGTCGGGGAGCCGGTAGCAGCGATATCATGTGGTTTGTCAAGCTCAAAAGGGAGACTACGACACCGTCATAATATAATCAACATGTAGCCTGTGTGTCTCTCCCCACCCAATATAATCACACATCTCATGTCCATGACACGCAAGATCAAAACTAATGTAGTAAGTCATAATAAGATCTAAGAATATAATGTCTATGTCATGAAACCTGTATCCTATACAGAATCACTATGAATATCTCAGGAAGATTTGCAGGCAGTTCTCCGGTTACTGAAATAGACATCACCATCAGATTTAAAAAATATTAAATAGCTAGAAATGCCTGTCCTTGAGTCCAATTTGGACACAGGGGCAAAAATGACAGTTTCTGGTCAAAGCGGGGTTCACATGTGGCCCGCTTCGCACCGAAAAATGTGTCAGGAATAAAGGTCTCCAAATCTGTCAAACTTAGTGTCAACAGGTCCAGAACGTTGATACGAACCCAACGAAACTTCCAGAATTGGATTCCGATGAGCCGGTCACAAAATCGTCCATCAAGTGGAGCTGTGGGGCCCACGATACGCGATTTTGTCAACGTTCTCAGAATAGAACCAAACTTGGGTCACAGGACCAGCGTATTGCTACGAGTCCGATGGTGCAAGTTTCGTTTTGATCCGACGTGTGTACACCAAGTTACAGCGAGATCCAGAAAAGGCGGATACGGGACGTTGTCGGCGGATACGCGTTGATTCCGGTGTGCACGCACATCCAAATCAACTTCTACGAAATCTCGTACGTCCGTATCGACGGCGCGCATGTTTCGGTTAAGACCGTATGCGACAAAGTCATCCCATTATGCGGGGCGTACTCAGTTCCGGGGGAAAACGGGATATTAATTTTCCTGTTTTTGGATCGCGGTTTTCGATCGCCACAGGACGCGACACACTGAGCGGGTTGCACGGGCATCGAGAGGGTCACGCAGGGTTTGCGTCACAACTGACGGAATGAGAAACAGAACAACGAGGAGAGAGAACGGGTTACCTGAACAGGTCTCCGTGAAATCTGAATTTCCTGTGTCTGCGAGTCGACACGAGACACTGACACAGTGTCAGAGCTGTGTCCGGGTACTGTTCAGGCGGCCGAAGACTCGCCGGAGGAGGGGCTGTCCGTGGTGGATGTTCGTCGGCTCAGGCGGGGCTCGAGGGAGGGAGGTGGCTCACTGGAGGCGGCTCTGGCGGGGGCTCTCAGCGGCGAGGAAGACGGAGGAGTCGACCGGCTGGGGTCCGACTAGGTCGGGCTGGGCACGGCGCTGCGGAGGCGAGCTGGGCAGAGGAGGAAGGCAGGGAGGCGTGGCAGAGCTGGCGCAGGGGACGGCGGAGCTTGGGGCGGAGGAGGTGAGGGTAGACGCTGGAGACGATCGGGGACGGAGGAGGCGAGGCCGGAGAGAGGAGGTAGGGTTTTTATAGGAGAGAGGGAGGAGGAGGAACAGCGGCGGGTGCGGGGGAGCCGGAGCAGCTGGGAGGCGAGCGGGCGGGGACGCGAGGCGGCGGCCTTTGCAGGAAGCCGGAGCGGCGCCGGCGGCGAGCTGAAACGTCGGGAAAGAAGAAAGGGGCTGGGCACTGTTCACCCGGGTCGGGTCGGTGATGGGTCGGGTCGGGCGGTGGATCCGGCCTGATCCGCTAAGCATTAAGCGGGTTTTGGTATGTGGGTTCGGGTCGGCGGGTTAGACCCGAATCCGACCCGCTAGGGTTTGGTTCGGTTTAGCTAAACCGGGTCTGAGTTGGCTTGGGTTGGTTTATTTGAAATAAACCGGGTTCAATTCAGGGTTTTATTTGGTTTATTAATTAATTAGTTTTTAGGGCTTTAAAAATGCTTTCGGGGTCCAATAAATTCCCAGAAAATTATCCTATGTCTAATTTTTTATTTTACACCAGAAAATATCATTTCCATAATATTTTAATATTATTTAACATAATTTAAAATTTATTTAAATTCAAAATACCTTAGTTTTAATTTCAGAAAAAATCCCATAAATTACATAAAATTATAAAAAATTCTAAATTAAAAATTCTTGAAAATCAGGGGGTTTACATGAAGCCTGATTAATAGGGCGTTATACTTTGCCACATTATTAGAGCAGGGTTCGCTAAGAGAATATGCTCGATAGATGACGAGTTTATCAGGAGTCACTAGGATAATTCCTACTCCTGTAACCACGTTTCCCCTAGGACCAGTCCTGGAGGCACCATCGAAGAATAGCTGCCATGTATCACTTTTTATTGCGGAATTACATTCTGCAACTTCGTCGGGAATGTCCTCGTATAGTTTAGAGGTTTCCAGAATTGGATAAGCAGCTAAGAAATCAGCCAAGGCCTGACCTTTTATGGACTTCTGAGGGACATACACCGTATCATACGGTGTCAATAACATCGCCCAAGTCGCGAGTCGGAAATTGAGAACACTCGGCTTGTTCATCAGTACTCGAAGAGGATTGATCCTGGAGATGATATGAATAGTTTGGCCTGTAACGTAATGTCGTATTTTCTGAATGGCGAACATTAGGGCCAAGCATTCTTTTTCCACTGGATGTACCGGTGTTCAGCTCCGACCATCATCCTGCTTAAATAGTAGATAGCCTATTTATAACCCTCATTATTCTTCTGTGCGAGGAGATCTCCCAAAGAATGATCCATTGCTCGAACATACAGCAAAAATGGTCTTCCTATGACGGAAGGCACCAGAACTGGAGGATTAGTGAGATAGCGTTTGATATCATTAAACGCTTGCTGGCAGGCTTCGTCCCATACGAATGACACACCTTTCTTCATCAGGCGAGAAAAAGGTTGACATCTCCCAGAGAGGTTGGATATGAATCTCCTGATATAAACCAGACGACCTTGAAATCCCCTGAGTTCCCTCAGATTACGGGGTGGTCGCATTTCTAAGATAGCCTTCACTTTATCAGGGTCCACTTGAATGCCTTTAGCGGTAATGACAAATCCCAGGAATTTGCCACTGGATACACCAAGAAAGGACTTTGTAGGATTCATTTTGAGTTAATGTTGGTGCATCAACTCGAATACTGTCTTCAAATCTTGGATGTGATTATCCTTGAGGCAGCTTTTGACAGCAATATCGTCTACGTAACATTCTACTGTTTTGCGTAAGTGCTCATAAAATATATTACTCATAGCTCGCTGATATGTAGCCCCGACATTCTTCAATCCAAAAGGGCATGACTGTGTAGCAATATATCCCTAGAGGTATCCGGAAGGCAGTATGCTTCTCATCTTCAGGATTCATCTTAATCTGATTATATCCTGAGAATTCGTCCATGAAAGACATGCACTCAAAACCGCACGTATTATCGATCATGACGTCTGTAATGGGAAGAGGGAACTCATCTTTAGGGCATGCCGCATTCAGATCTCGAAAATCGATGCAAACATGCACTTTCCCACTTTTCTTTATGACCGGGACAACATTGGCGACCCAGTCAGGATGTTGTTCTTCCCGGATGAACCCGCAGGCTATCAACTTCTTGATTTTAGCTTCGATGGCATCCATCA
Source organism: Iris macrosiphon (assembly GCA_036927795.1). Taxonomy (NCBI): domain Eukaryota; kingdom Viridiplantae; phylum Streptophyta; class Magnoliopsida; order Asparagales; family Iridaceae; genus Iris; species Iris macrosiphon. The sequence continues at coordinate 166,792,994 of JAYESA010000008.1, read as the reverse complement.
TATCCGGGCGAAACCGGCGTTGGTGCTGTTTTACTGGTTTTGAATTGGACAGTATGTTGAGCTTGTGGGTAACCACTTTTGGATCAAGACCTGGCATATCCTCATAATTCCACGCGAAGACATCGATATATTCTTTTATCAGCTGGATCATCTCTTCTCTTTCTTCTTTGGAAAGATTGTTACTGATAAATATCGGCTTTGGTGAAAGTTCATCCCCAACATCGATCTGGATAACTTTATCTTCAGTGGACGGTTCTCTCTGCTCGAACCGGAGTTCCAATTGTGAATCCATTTGCTGAGCCCAGGATTCATCTTCGAACGGTTCAGATTCTTGTTCGTCTGCTTCGAGAGAATCTGTCAACACCATATTTACTGATAATACCTGTTCGAGTTCATCTTCTGAATCAGAGGATGACAAATTATTTTAAAAAGAGGAAATGGTCTCCTCACTTGATTCAGAGTTATTGGAAGTTGCAAGATGTGTGATATACCCTAACCCAAAATGAGTTCGTTGACAGTAGGGATCACCGTGCAACGGCATTCGCCTGCCTTTCCCATAGTTGAGGCATGGCTCTGACTTCAGATCATAACCCATACTTTGCATAATCTTCAAAGCTTGTGGGCTATATCTGTGAACTTGCATTTTCCCAGCATCGGCATCGTTAGAATCTTCTTGTACAATCGGTCTGTTGCGTATGCCACCGAAGACTATTGGATGCTTATTACTGCGAGTAGGTGGGACAATAAAGATAAATCTTCATGTGGTCCATATGTCGTGATGATATTAGATGTTGACGCCACTTCCCACACATACGGATGATAGGAGTCTATAGCTTCCAAGAATTTTTGTGCTATAGGTTCTATATAGTTATGGGGGTAGGATTCCTGATTTGGAAATTGAGCGTCAGTATACTGGTGTAACCCCCCTGATTTTTCAAGAATTTTTAATTTGGATTTTTCATAATTTTCTGTTTTTTTGGGATTTTTCTGTAATTAAAACCTAGGTATTTGGTAATTAAATAATTTTTAATTACTATTAATTAATAATAAAATATTATGAAAATAATATTTTATGGTGTAAAATAAAAAACTGGACATAGGATAATTTTCTGTGAATTTATTGGACCCCGGAAGCATTTTTAAAGCCCTAAAAACTAAGTTTAAATAAACCAAATTAAACCCTAGAAATAAACCCGGTTCAATTGAACCAAACCAACCCAAACCAACCCAGACCCGGTTCAACTGAACCGAACCCAACCTTAGCGGGTCGGGTCGGATCTAAACCCGACCCGAACCCGACTACCCGAACCCGCGCCAAAACTTAACGAATCCGGGTCTAACCCGCTACCCGCTGACCCGACCCGGACCCGTAACCCAAATCCTAATCTGAACCCTATTCTAATTCGCCGGCGACCGCTTATATAACCCCACACCCGCCGGAACCCTAGATTTCCCCACCACCTCGAACCCCCAGCGCCGCCCGGACACACCCCGCAACCCCGACCTCGACTACCTCCTCCGCCCATCCCCGCTCGACTCGTCCCCAGAACTCGCCCCGCTCCGCAGCCCTGTCCCTCGACTCCCTCCTCCCCTTCATCTCTTCCCGCAGCGCCGCCGACGAAATCCCCTCGACCACCACCATCACCCATAGCCCCGCACCGCCTTCCTCCTCCGCCCCTCCCCTCACCATCCTCCCCGACGCCCTAGTCGAACTCCCCAGCCCCCACCGTCTTCCTCGACTCTCCCCGCTCCACCGTCGTCTCCCTTCCCGAGCCTCCGTCGCCCACGACAAGCCCCAGCAGACCCTCCGCCTGAGCCACCTCGAGCCGACGAGCTCTGCCTGAGAACCTCCTCCTGTCGACCCAGCCCTGCCCTAGCCAGCTCCGACGTCAATCTCCGACGGAAACCCTAAAACCTAGACGGACACAGCCTGGACACAGTACCCGGACACAGGACCCGGACACGAGAATTCTCGGTTCACGAAGCCCTGTTCAGGTAACCCGTTCTCTCTCCTCGTTGACCCATTTTCGGTTCTGTCAGTTGTGACGGGTAGGCTGTGTGACCCCCTCGATGTCCGTGCAACCCGCTCGGTGCGTCGCGTCCTGTGGCGATCGCGAACAACGATCCAAAAATAGAAAAAATAATACCCCGTTTCCCCCGAAACTGAGTACGCCCCGCTAAACAGGATGACTTGGTCGCGCGCGGTCTTCACCGAAATGTGTGCGCCGTTGATACGGACGTGCGGGATTTCGCAGAAGTTGATTCGGATGTGCGTACACACCAGAATCAACGCGTATCCGCCGACAACGCCCCGTATCCGCCTATTCTAGAACACATTATAACTTTGTGTACACACGTCGGATCGAAACAAAACTTGCGCCATCGGACTCATAGCAATACGCTGGTCCTGTGACCCAAGTTTGGTTCGATTCTGAGAACGTTGACAAAATCGCGTATCGTGGGACCCGCGGCTCCACTTGACGGGCGATTTTGTGATCAGCTTATCGGAATTCAGTTCTGGAAGTTCCGTTGGGTTCGTATCATCGTTCTGGACTTGTTGACACTAAGTTTGACGAATTGGAGACCTTTGATCCTGACACATTTTTTGGTACGAAGCGGCCCACATGTGGACCCCGCTTTGACCAGAAACTGTGATTTTTGCCCCTGTGTCAAAATTGGACTCAAGGACAGGCGTTTCTAGCTATTTGATATTTTCTGAATCTAATGGTAATATTTATTTCAGCAACCGGAGTAGTACCTGCAAATTACACTGAGACCAGAGCTACAGGCAAGTGTACCTTGCCAAATCCTGCAGTTTTTGTTACATATTTTCTTGACTTATTTATTGTTGTACATGCTTAACCTAGGACCGTGTGATTTACTTAGTGTCCGATTAATAGTCGGATGCCAACACCGTACGCGGGGTTGTGTAAGGTCAACTAGAGATGGATACCGAGATCCGATACATTCGCGTACTTGTCTTATCAAGTACATAGACCAATGACACTTGACACTATTCATGAGATAGAATCTTTTTGAGATATTCATGGTGATTCTGTATAGGATACAGGTTTATGACATATACATTTTACATGCTTAAATTTTATCCAGACTTGTTGCATTAGATATGCTTTTGCGTGACATGGACATGAGATATCAGGAAACTGTGACGTGAGATTACATTGGCTGGGAAGAGAATTATCATACATAAGGCTGATTATATATATATATAATACTTAATAGAAGTTCCTTAGACTCTGACACAGAGCTTTGGAACCGTACTGGCCCTTCGAGAGAATACTGCTATGGGTTTCTCCGACACTGATCCTGTAGTAGTCTCAGCCCGAGTATGACTAAAACTCTCAACTTGCATATCACTTAGCTGGTTATATATTTACCCTGATATTTTATTTATTACTGCACTGATTTATATTGGCTTGAGTTATTTTGTACCTTGCTATGTCCCCTGAGGACCTGGATCCGGATTATGTCCCCAGGATTAGCAGACGAGATCTATCCCGAGGTATACGGGACAGGAGCATTAGCATTAACAGAAGCAGGTGCCTACATTGGAGCAGAATCGGGATCCGAGGACGAGATTATACCAGAGGACTTCTCCTGAGTATTGGCTTGAGATACTCATTTATTTCTGTTTCTAATTATTTTATTTCCAGTCTATCGCATTGATGTATCAGACTTATTCTCGAATTGTTCTCCGAGACACTTTTATTGAGATATGTCAGTTTATTTTATTTGTATTATTCTGGCATTTGATCTGTGATTATCTGTTATGGATGAGATTAGAATAGACTGTGACTTGTATCCTTGGACCTATTTATTGTTGTACTACAGCTTAAGTATGTCCTGATGGATCCATTAAATTGGGTTTGTCCATCGGTGTGTGCTGCTGGCCATCGCCATGTGTCTAGTCCCTCGATATTTTGGGACTGGGGCATGACAACTGAAAAGAGAATCTTTATTATCGTCAGAAACCACGTTCCCGGTTGTATTTACATCAGTCGGTTGCTTGTTGCACCGGAGGTTGATGATCAAAGGTGGAGGCTTCTGGTTCAAAGTGATCACTAGGGGATCACTTCCTCCTCCTGATTTAGTTTTGTTCAAGTGGATAGCCATGGGTTCCATGACTTTCGGACGGGTAGTCCGCCCTTTCACCTGGATTGACAGGGGTTGCTCAGCAGATGGTTCTCCTGGCTCCCTGTGGGATTCCTCCTCCGTCTTGCCTGACACCTCTTTCATGTAGTCTTGGGTGTACAACATGGCATCGGAATAGTAGGACTCTACTCCTTTGAACTGGTTAAGGTCAGCAAACTCTGTTTTTACTGTTCCTTGGGCATCTACATATTTGAAGTATTGATGTAGAGTCGAAGGAACAATGTTGTGATCGTAGATCCATGGTCTGCCTAGCAGAATATTGTAGGACACTTCCGAATCGATGACGTAGCATGTAGCCACTGATCTAAGGTCCCCAATCTGGATCCTCAGACGAATCTTTCCCAACGGCTTACTTTTCCTGGCGTTGAAGCCCACGATTGTAGTGGTAGTGTAAGCCAGTTCGCTTGTAGGAATCCTCAGCTCTGAGCAGACTATGAGGGATAATTCTAATCGACGATCCCGGATCTATGTGAATCCGATCTACCTCCATGGAACCGACGTATCCGGTGTAATAGAGGGGTCTGTCATGCTTGTTATGTTTCAACAGCATGTCCTCTTGAGTGAAAGTGATGTTAGGGACCACTTCCATCACACTATGGCATTGAGGGCATGCCACAGGTTCTTTGTCGGAGGATTTGAGCCGAGTCAAGCATACATCCGCCTACATTAACGCTTCACTCAAGGCTTGACGAGTGTCTTTGGATAGCCTTAGGAGCTCAAAAATGGACAATATGGCTGGTGTATTAGCCAACTGGGCCAGGATGTCGAAGTTATATGGTTTCTTCAAACCTTTGTTTTGAATATTCTTCAAAGGTTTATCAAAACGCACTTCTTTTTGCTTGCCCTTGTCCGCCGAAGTTGGTCTAGAAGGACCTCCCTCTGGTATGACAGGTTCAGGCTCTGGAAGTTTGGCAGCTGAAGTATCTGCCGTTAGTTCTTCCTGATTTCCTCTATAGTCCTTGAGGTAGGCTTTCCCTGAACGGGTTCTGGTAGCCAAAGCCTCTTCTTCTGATGTCGGGGATATTGCAACCATATGACATGGTTTACGCCTTGAGTTCTTTTTAGACTTAGCCTTAGCAGCTTGAGTCTCTTCCTCAATATCTGACACCAGATCAGGATGAACCCACATAATCTCACCACACTGGGTAGTTAGGGGTACCAGGTCATGATTTTGACCCCTGGACGGAGGAAGATTAACAATGTTCATCATCGTCCAGAAAATAGGTACAACACCATCCGGGACTTCTTGAGGGGGCAGATTGCCGAATTGGAGAGAGATCATATTGGCGGTGACCATCTTCTCGCTATTACGCAGAGTGATGGCCTTAGCGTCGATCAACTCCTGGATTTTTTTCTTTTGTACATAACACGCCTTTGTGGGATGATGTATATACCTATGGAAAATGCAGTACTTAGGGTTATTGGTACTGCCGACTTCATTATGCCACTTTACCTCGGGGAGGGTGAGCTTGCCGCTTTTGACTAGACAATCGAATATGCTCGGAATATCGTCGTCGTCAAAAGAATATTCTTTTTTAGGCCTGGAAGTCCCAGGATTCGTCTGCGTAGTCCCTGGAGTATGTTGCCTGGACGTATTAATTGCCAGAGCTTCTTTTCCTTTGGAACCACGAGGATGGTCGCTATTGGAGGATGACCTCTTCCCTCTATCAGAGGTAGAGATCATGATTCCATTGTCATGCGCCTTCCGACTGTTGTCTTCAGCGGCTACCGATGAGATGATAAATGAGGGCCAATCATGGAACTGATATGGTCCTGTGAACACCGAGATCAGTGGAAGAACGGAGTCTTGAAATCTTCAAAGGAAGTAATGCAGTTGTCCGCAAGACTACGGTACCACTGATAGGCCACTCCAGACAGACAGCCTTTAAATACTCGAGTGAGAAGGGCGTCATTCTCTTGCAAAAACACCGTCATCATGCTAAAGTAGTTCATGTACTGGCTCGGTGACGTCTTTCCCTGAAACAAAATCATAGCCTGTGGTTTATATTTAGGTGGAAAAGGGATCTCGTCCCAGATAGCTGGGTATGGCTGGTTGATTCCCAACTTCTTGAGCTGATCCTTATGCTTCAAGACATCAAATTGGGCTTTCAATTCCCGCACTGCCTGCATCGGGTCTTCAGCTGGTAAAGGGACCGCAGAGTGGTAAGAGATTGGTTGTATTGTAACTCCAACAGGAGGCAATACATTCTCCGAGTTAGGAAGTTGAGGAGCCATTGACTCTTGATTTAGAACAGGCTCCTGGTTTATATTGGATGGTGGTAGGTCCACCCCCACTCGTATTTGAGTCGGAGGGACCGATGTTTGAGCTATTGCTGCTGCATGTTGAGTCACCATCATCTGGTGCATATTCTCAATCATAGAATGCATCTCTTTAAATGATGCTTCCAATACAGCGATGTGTTGGTCAGTACTTCCTGATGTGGAAGCCTCTTTGTGTTCATCTCCAATGGCATAGACTCCCATTTCTCTGGATGCTATGGAAGGATTAGTATAGATCTCTTTAGATTGAGTCTATACTTTTAGCATCCGATTCGGGAAACTGGCGACCCCCAGTGTCGGAATCAGAAGAATATGAAACCGGTTGTCGTGACCTCGAACGGGTATTTCGAAACACACCAGCTTCAATATTCTCAAGGAGTCTGTCGAATCTCCTTTGGCTCGTAGTTCTAGAGGGATGATGTCTTGAATTTGACCTTCCTCTAGGGATGTGTGAAGCCATGTTCACTGATGCGAATGTCGGCTCTTCTTCCTGTAAAGACAAAGAGTAGTTCAACCGGTCAAAAACTGACCATTTTGCCTTAGAACAGCAGTAGTTAACTACAACTTTGTGAAACAACAATGCTCCCTAGGGGGTGTAATAGACATGTTAGAAGATCCCCTGTCTTTACGCTTCTGGATCAGGAAATTACGCAAGTCAGGAGGATTAACAGGAGAAGAAGAAGAAGAAGGCTTATTCTGCCTTTTTACATCAGTGGGAGTGCGGATATTGGGAATCATAACTCTCTCCCTGCCATATGAATACAACAGTTCAGCCATGTGAGTAGCATACGATCCGTCATCCGTCTGAGGAACGTATGTTCCTGTGAATCGGGTCTTCTTTACACCGAGAGGCTTATTCTGGCGTAACCTGGAGCTTTGCACAGGTTGGCATAAAACTGAGGAAGTCCTCAATCGACCGTCAGCATTCCGCGTAATCTGAAGGGCGGGCAAATTCTTCTCTTGATGGCGTAAAGGCCGAGAGGTTGGAAGGTTTGCCACCTGTTTTCCCTTGCGGTGATTACAAGAACCATCTGCCTCACTGTAGAGGGGAGATGTATTTTTATGCGCGGGGCACGTTTGGAATTTCTGAATTGGCGCTGAGGCATTGTCAGAAATTTTGTTTGCCACATCTAAGATGGGAGACCGAGTTTTACGCGCGGGGCACGGTGTGGACTTCTGGATTGGTACTGAGGCATTGCCAGAAGCTTTGTCTGCCACGTCACAGATGGAAGACAAATTTTACGCGCAGGGCATGGAGTAGACTTCTGGATTGGCACTAAGGCACTGCCAGAAGCTTTGTCTGCCATGTCACAGACGGGAGACAAAGTTTTACGTGCGGGGCGCACAGGTTGCGATGTCACAACCTTGTTGATCGGAGAGAGAGAGTCCGCAGGAATGGCAGAGGATGTCCGGGGCATCCATACTTTACGCAACTTCCTGTTGTCTTGGACAGAGAGGGAATGAGAGCTACCCCCTGCTCGAAGCATGTCTTCGTAAGCCGATTGGTCGAATTGGACGACCAGAGTCTTCTTCGTTGATCCTACGGATACAGCAACGTGTTGAGCAATGACTTTCTCGTCAGATGAGAAAGTAGTCCCCAGCAGAGTCGCCATCTTGTCTTTGATAATAAACGAAAGAAATTGAAACTAGGTTTATACGAAACTCTTTCTTTGTTTACAAACAAGAAAAAGATGTACAATTAATCCTATACGAGGATGTTAAGTACAAAAATTTAATTCTGGGGAAATATTGCTATAGGAGTCTGATCTACGGTCGATCACTTTGTCCCTTGGACCACACGATGACGAAGAAGTGCTGTAAAAGACGAAAAAGAAGCTTCAAAGACTGCAAGAAAAGTTGAACTCTCGTTGCCAAAGCTCTCTATAGGTGCTTTCTTGACCTTGACCTCTGTCTATGACTCCTGAATTCTCTCTACCTTGGATTTGACCCTCTTTTCCTCGACCTTTGACCTCCGTGGCCGGAGGTCTCTATTTATATAGTTCAGCTACAGTCGGCATAGAAATCGAACAGCGGATAGAACTGCACCTTTTATGCGGCGGTTATAATAACTGCTGCCCACGTATGAATGATCTCCTGAATTGGCGTGTGACGCGTGTCCCATTATGAGGTAATACGTATAATCGCTTATCGAAGATCACGGTATGCAAGCCACGTAGATAACTGCCTCTTGCGTAGAGATGGTTGGCATAAAAGCCAAATAACTGTCTCGTTGGCCTAAAAGTCGAATAGCTGTTCTGATGGCGTAAAAGGCCGAGTAGGCGTAGAAGCCGAATAGTTGTCAAGTTGGCGTAGAAGCCAAATAGATGTCATATTGGCGTAGAAGCCAAGTATCTGTCATGTTTGGCGTAGAAGCCAAATTCTGCGTAAAGCTTGATGCTGCATGGATAGGTAACCAGCGTAAAGATAGCCAGTTATCCTTCTTTGACTGAGGTTTTGAGCGTGTTCTGGGCCAGATAGCCTTATCACGCACCTTTGCAAATATAGTCTGAGTTGACGTATTTCGAGGAGATAGCATTCGACGTACTCCTATAGTTGAAAATAGCCAGGTTGGCATATTTCAAGGAGATAGCGTACGGCGTGCTCCTATAGCTAAAAAAAGCCTGGTTGGCGTAATGTGCGGGGATGGTGATGTGGACGTATTAGCCCTAATTATAGCTCACCCAGTCAAAAAGTAGAACCAAAATTTGTGCATTAAATACAGAGATCTGCCCCCATCTCGCGCATTAATTGCAGAGACGTGCCTCGAGTTCTGTACGAAGAACAGCTTTTGACGTGGCGGTTGATTTCGTCTCATCCTGAGCATAAAGCTCACGTCTACCTGTGTAGAATAGACAGCGTATTCCTTGAATGCGTAAACGATATCTTATATCAAGGGTTATGTCACTAGACGACAGTCTGGAGTTCTGTGCAGAGTCATTATTACAGCCGTCCTCTCGATCGCTGTGCAGTACTCTTTGTCAGGAGTCAGGTTCACTGCTTCAACTGACAGGTTCATTCGAGGAATACGAAGAGTTCCTCGTACAACTTCCCGCTGCATTAAAAGAAGATAGGTTTTACGCTAAAATGGCGATGTAGCAACCTTTCTACGCCGAAGCAGTTTGGAAGGACTGCTTTACGCGGGTTGTTCTGGAGCTATATTTTACGCTGAAATAGCGTTGAAGCTCTGCTGTACGCCAATGGCTCTGGAGTTATGTTTTACGCCACCCAGTGTTGGAGTTCTGTTTTACCCGAGCTTCCTGCATGTTGGGGGTTTTACGCGTATGATTCCCCAGCGTATTTTTCATGCTTCTACATCCGCTTGAGCGGAATGGGTCGTTACAATTTGTTCCCACTTTTACTCTGGAATAGGAAGCGGTTGCAATAATCTTGCCGGTCTCTGTTATTCTGCCTTCACTTGCTGACATACGAGATATCGTGAAACGAACCGAGCTCTCTTTTTTTTATTCTGTTCTACTAGAAATATTTCTTGATATCATGGTACATCTTTGTACCTTCGGAATGAATAAAATATTGGGAGCTGTGTGCCTCGGTCATCACTTCTTGTCGAATATCTCCACTTGGCACACAAAGACGGTTCCCAACCTTCGCGTTCCATTCACATGGAGTCTGGAACGCATGGGGCCAGAGACGCATGGGACGTATGGAGTCCGAAATGCATGGTTTCACGACCCACACCCGGTATAGGGATGCAAGTAGTGAACAACGCCCAGCCTACGTCCAACATCGACGGTAGAATGCTGTTTGGGTAAACTATCTATCTAGCAATCAAGATATAATATGCCACCAATATAAATGAATATACCTAATCACAGATCTATAGATGAAATAAGCACGAATATGATAAAAGAATAGAAGAGTCACAAATACAACTCAGGAGACAAAATAATATCCAATGAGTCAGAGAAATATTAATAATAATGCTGGAGACAAATCCAGTATAAAAGGAAACTAACTACTAAGCTACGAGTCCTGGGTCGTCTGTCTCAGTCGGGATGAGACCCTCCTGAGCTAAGGTCTCTGAATCTAAGCCTACCATGTCCTGAGGCCCGTAGTGAGTGGGGTACCACTCCTTAGTGTCATCTGGGAAAAATATATCCAGTCAGGAAAGGAGCAGAGTACATCTCTAATAGCAGTTCTAATAAATAATATAAACTAGGTAACAGTAAATAGATGTGAATATACACGATGCAATATACAGGTACAAGAGATATATAATAAAGAAAATACTAAAAATAAATACGAGAATGAGCAATATAGAAATGAACAAGAAATACTAATGACTAAGTGAGTGAGTACCAGCTTTAACATGTGATCGGCTTGGAAACTTGATACAAGAATTATGGCCTGGTTAATCATACATGCGGTGTATAATTAATACTATTCAATGAACAAGATATGATACAAGGAGAGTATGATCACATATCTACACTACATACTCTCCGTCCCCGACTGGTATAGTGGATCCAACCATGGTACGTTATGGCACGGGATTCTCTGGATAGGTAGCAAGTTTTCCCAAGAATCCATTTTTGTACATGTACAAAAAGAATAAGGAAACAAGGCTTGGATAAGATATACCATACATACCAAAGAATAACATCTTATGACGAGATCCGGATATACCAATCCGTGTAACCATCGTGTCAAGAAATCAAGGATATCTACACTAGATATAAGAGAAATAGAGGATATCATAATAAGAAACTATCAGAGAATGTACTCGCCTGAAATTCGGTGAACAGTATCATAGATGTCAGGTATGGTGCCTCGAAGACCTAAATATAGAATATTACATCAATACAAGGTTCTGAAATAAAAATAAGTTAAATTAGTCAACTTCTAGGTCATAAAGCCATTTCTAAGTCAAAATAGTCAAACTAGGTCAACTCTAGGTCAAACTAGTCAAACTTGGACAAACTAACTTTTTTTAGGTTGCATGAGTCTATCTCTAGGATATTGGGTCCATATACTATGTAACTAGGCCACACTAGCTATGCTAAGATACTAGGAAACCAACAAGATACCGTATCGTAAGATATGGAAGTTAATAGATATGAAAATATCATAATATGTATATATAATCAATAATATATAATATTCCTAACTAAATTAATGTTAAGTAGATACCCTGGCATTGAACCAATGCGGTATCTCACCACCTACACACCCAACTTGATACTCAAACCCAAATACCTTGGATACAACCCAATACCTTTAGTATCCATCAATACCTTGACATTACCATGGTATCACAAGGTAATGTTATTTCTAACGTATAATTAACTACCCAATACTCTATACTATAACTAACTACATTAACTAATACAATACTACTAACTATACTAACTACTTACTATCTTACCAGTACACACACACACACGCATATATATATATATATATATATATATATATATATATATATATATATATATATATATATATATATACTAGTAAACAAGTATATTATATCTAACTATTAGATAACAATATGTATATGTATATATAGCTACTAACAAGTAACTAACTAACTAACTATTAATATGCTAACTAATAAACTATACATCATGCTAACTAGCTAACTAAACTATTAACGAACTAACTACCTACAAACTTACCTTCCTGCTGTAGTTGCTGCCCTTGCTATTGCCTTGAGTTGTTGATGCTCTAGCTGCTACTGAAACTGCTGGAGTTATTGCTGCACTTTGTTGTTGATGCTCATGCTTACTGTGCAGGCTCTACAGTTGTTGTTGCTGCTCATGCTTGCTGTTGGCTTCAGTTGTTGCTGCATGATGTTGCTGTGGTTGCTGTTACTGCCTATGCTTGCTGTTGCTGCTGCTGCAACATGCTGCTGCAGCTGCAGTTGCTGTGTTGCTGCTACTGCTATGTTGCTGCCTTTGCTGCTCACTGATACTGCTACTGTAGCTGTGCAGCTCGACCCCCCCCTCTCAAACACACACACACACAATATATATATATATATATATATATATATATATATATATATATATATATATATATATATATATATATATATATATATATATATAAAATACTAGATACAACACACTCATATGAACATATATATACATATCAATATATATACATATATAAACATAACACTTAGAGATACATATCTATATCTATATCTATATCTATATATATATCCACATAACACTAGAGATACAAATACATCTCTCTCTCTCTCTCTCTCTCTCTCTCTCTATATATATATATATATATATAAATATAACACTTAGAGATACATATCTATATCTATATATATCCACATAACACTAGAGATACAAATACATCTCTATATATATACATATCTATATATAAATATATAAACATACACACATACATATATACAACTCTCTATGTATGTATATAATCACCTATATATATATATATATATATATATATATATATATATATATAACCACCAATCACCATACATATATATATATATATATATATACACATAACCATACAATTATAATACTCTAATAGCTATAAACAAGTATATTGAAATACAAGAAAACAAACACGTGGAGTGCATCGCACCCGTATCACACTAGATCTATGATAAGCTTGCGATACTAGTTCACCACACCACCAAACTTACCCCGAAGGATACGAGCAAGTCTAAAATAATAATTATGAACAATACGAAAAGCAAAATACACATCTACGTGTCCGTGTCAAAATGTGGCATGCTCAAACCCCCATTTCAGAAGAAAATTCCAAAATTAACCCGTATCTTCAAATTATCGGGATACGGCCTACACGTATCCAATTATGGATATGACACTAGCCACACACAATCAAACACATATCAATTTGGTCTAATTGATCAATTGACAAACACAAGATGTGTCAATCTCCAATTTCTCCAATATTGACACAAAATAACACATAACTTTCTCCATAGGCCTCCTATGAACCTAATTCCAATTCCTATGGGTAGCCTTAGCATATAGGATAGTTCATCATGATTAAAACACAGATTTAGAGTCTAATTAAAGGGAAAAATGAATTATACCTATTAGGAGATGGATTCCCATTGAAACTTTCAAATTGGGTAAAAAAAAGCCTTCAACTTGTAGATCATTGCTTCTCCTTGTAGATCCTTACTTCCTCCTTGTAAATCCTTGGTTCAATAGTCTCCAATGATGATTTGGAAAGGAATTCAAAAGAAATTTGGGTGAAATTTGATGTGGGAATGAAAAAATTTGGAAAAAGAATTCTAGATCTAGAGTTGAAATGAAAAATGAAGAGAGAGAAACTTCCCTCCCTCTAATACTAGGCCAGCCACAAAACCCCCTCCCCAAGCTACTATGTAAAGTCTAAAATATCCCTTGAGACATTTCATGAAAAAATAATTAAGGAGGAAATGTTCTAATCTAATAGATTTAACTTAATTAATCATCCTCCTAATGAATGCGCTTCTAATTGGGCTCAATTCTAACTAGATTTAAATGTTGGTCCATGGATCTAATCTAAACTAGTTAGGTCCACTAACACAAGTCCAAAACAATAAACTAACATCTAACAATAATTAAATAATACAATAAATAAATTTATAACATGCATAATATTTAATTATTTATGGAATGACCAAAATATCATTTCCTAGAAAATATGGTAGTGACACACGGGGACATAGACGCATGAGACACATGGAGTATGGGACGCATGAGGTCAGAGATGCATGGAACACATGGAGTTTGGAACGCATAGGGCCAAGGACGCATGGAGCCTTTGCCGTGTTGTACACGTGGCGATGCACGCCTGCCATGAGTCATTATTAGTCTGACGAGAGCTTCTTGTCGCTTAGTGTGCTCATATTTTTTGAGGCGTTCAAAAAATCATTTTTATCAGGATTCTGTGTCAGACATAATCTTTGTGTCAGGCCTTTATGTGGCCAATATTGGGGTGCATGGATGTTGCTTTTTCTTGGCCGCATGGTCATTCTACGGCCTTATTTCTTCTGAGTCGATCATGGGACGCATGATTGTTCGACGCATGGATTCAGATTTTTTATACTTCTACATCAAGCTGACCAAGTCATGCAAACAAAAGACGAGAGCTACCCAGATCTTCAGCAACAGCAAATCACAACAAAAGTCTACGTGGCAGCTTGACATGGACTCAACTACATCCTGTTAAGGATTTACACGTGGCAGCATGCCCATAAGATGTACCTACAGTTGCAACCGCATTCTGTTGAAGGGGCCTCCTGCAGCCACCAAATATAAGCACATACGGCACTTATAGCCCATCAACATGATGGCTATAAATAGAAGCAACTTGGACATTTCAAAGTCTGATTTTTTTCTGCTTTAGAGACCATACCCCTCCAGGCGAGCTACGTACGTGCACGCATGCTCAGGAGAGAGAAGAGAGAAGAGAGCATCCACATTCCCTCGTCGGACCGTCAACGGAGTAAAAGAGTCGCTGCTGTACTCGATCTCCATCGTTACATTACCAGATCAAAAATATTGTACTTAGATTTTCTGTGTATGATTTTTTTGTACTTTTTGTTTGTTTGTTATTAAACGAAGATTTTTCAAACTTACTTTAATGGCAAACAACTGGGTGGCAGAAGATCAGCGGATCGAGTCACGTGGACATATTATTCCTTCTATTTATTTAGTGAGAGTTTGGAGGCATTGGGCTCAAAAGATATACAATACAATATGCGTAAAGTTCTGAGTGTTACGTCAGACATATAAAAAAAAAGTGATGTATACATGGCTGTAATATAGTTCCTACAAGATTCAGAGAGTGCATAAACATCCTATCGTAAGTAATATTATATAAAGACCTACATAATTAACTTAGGTATATAGATTTTTTTTTGCATGTACCCCCTCTAAAATGTTCTTTAGCTTATATGATCTTTCTTAAAGTTATATTTTTTATATGAATATTGATATATTTATCAAGAATTTAAGCTAATCTATCTCATTCATACTCCATACTTTTACAATGAGTTTTTTAGCTAAGTAAACGCCACAATTAATTGGAGTGGAAAAAAGTGGTATGCATTGACACTATTTTTCATCATTTAGTTTACAATTTACCACAATAATAAAATAAGAAAATACGCTTCTATTTATTACAAAAGCTAATTTTAGAAATTCTATTCTCCATGAGTCTTAAGCTATATATATTTGATTGTGACAAATGTATAATGTTGACATGGATATTGGCTAAAAAATATTTCTCACAAGTATGTATAATGTAGTTAGAAATTTTAAGGAGCATACATAGAATTGAACATTTTAGAAGATTAAGATATCTAAAAAGTAAAGTCAATCTGGTACACAGAATTTGAGAAATTATTATATGAGCCGGACACTATACATTATTTTTTTTCTCAATCGTTGGATTGCATAGACATGTGTGCATGCACACATTTCTATAGTAATCTAACAGTTGGCATGTAAATAGTGCACTACGTCCGGCACATTCCATAATTTTTCCACAAAAATCCTATTCAATCGGGTACAAAGAATATAATAAGATTATGAAGTATTTTTTGTTGTAATATATAAGTATAATATGGAACTATTTAAACTTAAGTTTGTAAAAAATTTCTCGCAAATATCTTAGGTTCAATTTGACTTGACTCGAAACTTTTAAGTAGGACTGTACACCCAATATAAATATACAACTGAACACACCTACATATCCTCGATTACAAATGTTCCATTAATCCATTGAACGAGTGGACTTAAAAACGTTTCATTTGCAATTTACTTATAAGATTAGGCTACAAAACTTAGACTCGCAAGAACAATATTGCGTGTAGTGAAAACATCTATAATATTATAATGCGACTTGGAAACGACTCTAAAAGAAGCCATCCAACACGTATGTATACCCTCCACTAAATAATAATAATAAAATTTAATTAACCACATACGAACTGTAGTTAAAAAAAAATTCTAAATCCTTTTACTTACCTTAACATATAATAAATTTAAATATTATTTAATATTTAAATTATATTTAAACTAAGTACAAGATATTATCTTATTAAATACATATCCAAAATTTTAAATATATATTTATGACAAATCCTAATTAATATATTCAAATCATATTTAAAATATTAAAAGTTATTTAAATTATATTATAATTTTTAAATAATATTATATATATATATTGTACGTGTAACTCAGGTAAAAGTGACTAAGTCTAATTAAAAAGATTTCAACAATTTGTTGCACTTAATAACTGGGTTGTATTAATAACCGGACGAATAATTATTGACGCTAATTCTTGTCATTTTTGACATGTTTAATTATTCTCCATCCCTACAGACTCTCTAAACTCGCCACGTGTCCCCATATGTTGAATGCTGTTAATTCTTGTCCACATTTTTCACACAGCTTAGTTTATCCCACAATTTCCCTAAATCCCCTCTCAAACCGCCAGCAAATAAACACATCACCACTAAAACAAATTTCCACACAAAAAACCCAACCTCTCACGACCGTCCACTTGTTATAACCAACGGCGGATCCAAGCGGTCGCATAGAAAATGTCGAACCCACGACAAGCTCTTTAATCTTTCCGGAAATGGTAGAATGTTTGAAAACTTTGAGATCTCGTGGGCATAAGTTTCAGCCGTGCGATCCGGGAAGTGGGAAACATGGACGGAAGGGAAGGGTTGACCGGCTACAGCCAAGCGGGGAATGGGTTTTGACTGGCCCAGCCGGTCTGGCGTTGGATTAGTATAAAGAGTTGGGGGTTTTAGGAATAAAGACAGGTGGTTTTGGGGTTTCGGTAAGAAATCGAGAGAGAGAGAGAGAGATTCGTATAATTCTTCGATTATTTTCAGGAATTTGTAAGGATTTCGATCCAGATCTGGAATTTGTTTGAGTAATTCTCCGATCGGTTTCTGGTGGGAAATTGGTAGTAATTCCGGTGATCGTCGGAGAATTCAGCGAATTATTCGGCGAATTTTAAGGTGAGCGCATGGATTTCTGTGCCATTTCGTCTTCGAAGTCTCTGGATGTGGGTTGTGCTACAGTTTCCTTCCATTTTTTTTTTTGAGAGAGTTTTTTTTTCGGAATTTGGCTAGAATTCTCCATCTCTGCGATCTTGGTTCTAGAGGAACAATTTGGATCGGAGAGGGAAAGAATTTGGTTGTTCTTGTGAAGTTTATCGGATCGGAACGAGAATTGGCTTGATTCGGCGAAATTATGTCCATTTTTGGAAGTTTGTCCATTTTTGGAACGCATTTTGGTTATTTTCTTTCTATTTTAAGTTTTTTAATCAAAATTTTTTTTTCTTTTTTTGAGAGAGAGAGATTTCGTGATTCCGTTGTTTTCTTCACGAATTTTTGGTGTGAAGAAGGAACTTGGATGGAATTATTAGAGAATTTCTTAAATCGTTCGATCGGATTGAGATTTGATCAAAATCAAATCCATATTGGGAGATTTTACTTTATTTTTAGCACACTTATGTGTTTTTTTTTTTTTTACTTTATAAACCTTTTACATTAATTTAAGTAAATTCCCTTAAATCTAGAATTGGGATCTGGTCCTGATTTTTTTTTGGTTTTCTCTAAATATTTCGGATCGGGTTGAGGACCGGTCCATTAATTAGTTTTATTTGAATTGACTATGAAATTCGTTCATTTTTTCTGAAAATTTTCCGTTATGATTTCTCTTGCGAGATTTTGTAATTTTATTCGGTGTAGTTTGTAAGATCGGATTAATGTCTGATCTAAGGTAGTGAAATTTATTTAGTTTTTAGAAAATTTAGAGAGTTTTTGGTGTTGCTTTAGATTTTGGTTGAGGAATCTTTCTTGCTTAAGCCATACGCGTCCATATGCACGTTCCTTACTGCACGACTGTAAAAAGTAGAAATTTTCTTCAAATAGATCTCAAAGATGAGACTTGTATTTTTGAGAGAGAGATATCTCATGGTTTTTGTGGGATTTTGGGGTTTTAGATCACCATCCATTTTCAAACCAATGGCAAAAATGTATAATTTTGTGACCCAGTTGCATATGATCGAGTAATATGAATCTGATGATGCTTTTTGTTCATACGAAATTTAATTTGGATTGAGTTCTCTGCATGTAAAATTTTTCATGATCCAAAGCCAAATTGGGAAGCTTCGGTTCTTCTTTGTTATTAAGTAATCTTTATTTATTACTTAAACAGTGGAATTGGAATCTTGGGTTCCTATTATATTGTTATTATTCTTTGTGATCCAAAAGGAAACTTGGCCCTTGGTTCTTCATTCCAGAACTTTTTATGAACAGTCAAGTATGGATCTATTTAAATTGAATTGCTCATATTTCAGAATCTGTTGATAGCGATGTGTTTGCAAATCTTCTCTATGATCCCAAACCAGAACTTTGAATATGGGTTTTTTCCATTGCAGGATATTGCGTAGGGTGAGGCTGATCATGGAAGTTTAAGCTTTTGGGGGGTTGTTTATAGTGTTGCTGGAAACTAAGTTATGGTGTTTCACAAAAGATTGGACTATGGCTCTAGTGGCTACCAGGTCCCTCCGATGCCGCGAGTTCCAAGCTCGGCCAGGGTAAATATATGCTGAAATGTTGCTAGCTTTCTTCTCTTTTGCTTTTTTGTTAGGTTTATCATAAATCATTTATAGGGGAAGCGATCAGCGAGAAAGAAGGTTGAGGACAAGCAGATGTGTGCATTCAATTTGCTTGCGACTGTTGCCGGAGAGCTGTTATCGGAAAGAGAGAATACTTTGCTTCCACGTAAGGTTGGCGGTCCATCTAGCCCTGCTAATGCAAAGGCTGCTATTAAGAAGGAGCATTTAGGAAACGAGAAGTCATTCAAACCTGAAGTCTTTGATCAGGGAAGCTGCAACGAGAGCACATTTGGTTCTGACAAGCAGGTTAGGTATGATTCAAAGGAATGCTCACTATCTCCTAGAGCAATAGGAAAGAACGGTAGAGAGTCAATTGTTAGTTGCAAAATGGGTGAATTTGACACCCCTAAGAAAGCACGTAATGAGGGCTTTTATCTGAAGGGATCGTGCAAGTTGGAGCATGGGGTCAAGACCTCGCTCCAAGCTGATCAGAAAATGGTCGGCGATGTGATTAATGGAAATGGTTCCGAAAATTTGGAGGATCCAATGGATGTAGATTCCAAACCACCTGCTTTGGTCAGCTCTGACAGCAGCGTCGAGGTCCCCATTCGCCGCAATGCGTCCTTTCCCAAGTTTGGAAATGAGATTCGTGTAGATGGAGATGATGAAGATAATTCCTCTGGGTGCACTCATCCAAGGATCAATACCTCTAAGGCCTTCAAGCCACAACGTATAGGAGATCGTAGGATAAGGAAGCTGTTGGCATCTAAGTTCTGGAAAGCAGCACCAACAACATCGAAAGATGAAGAGCTTTCTAGCGCTGGTATGCTTATGTGAACTCTGTTTTCTCCTATTGTTAGCAATATGTATTTTTGTTATATTTTTTTATATTAAGGACCAGTCACTCGCTGTCAGTAAGTATTTTGTTATATTATCCGCACAGGTTTTGGATGAAAAGGAAAACCCGCTAACAAGAGTTTGTTTGGCTTTCCTTATTGGTGCAGAAATGAAGGCTATTTACCGGAACAGGAAATTATGCTATACACGCCAAAGGACACAGAGATGTTCATTCAAGAGAAGGAAGTTATTTGATCGTCGCTCAGTATCAGCATCCAATTTAGATATTTATAATGAAGGTGTTTCTATTTCACCCAAATTGGGTGGTATCAAGATAGAAACAAGTGATCCACATGCCAGTTTGAGTGCAGGTATGTTATCAACTAACATTGTTACATTTCTCAGATTTGTTATCAGTTCAGTTAAAGAGGTTTCCTTTCCTGTTGCAGCAACTGGAGCATCTTCCTCCACAGCCGGTCAAAAGTCACCATATGAGTCTGGAGATTATCATGGTATAGTGGAGCATTTTTGATCAATAATATATGTTTAATTAAAGCTTTGCGTTCTCTGAACTTAAACACGATGAGGTTCTGAGAAAGTGACTGCCTTCTGTTTGCAGTGAAACTCAGCATTAAGTCTTTCAAGGTGCCGGAACTCTTTATTGAGATTCCTGAAAATGCTACTGTTGGTTCATTGAAGGTATGAAATATTCGTTCATTTGCTTTCCACTTTGCTAAAGAAACACTAGATCTATTCCAGTTGATACATGTTTAGACTTTTAGTTAAACCATTTTAACTCTAATAATCTTAACTAACTTAATATTACAAATTTCCATGTATAAAATTGTCTACATGGGTTGACTATGTTATTTTAAAACCGTCAAATTATTGTGCTTCTTCGTTGTCTTCAAACATCTGGGATTCTTTAAATGATAGATGGATATGTTTGTTTTCCATTCTTTTTCAGAGGACAGTAATGGAGGCCGTCACTGCTATCCTTGGAGGGGGATTACGAGTTGGTGTTGTTCATCAAGGAAAGAAAGTTAGAGATGACAACAAGACTCTGCTCCAAGCTGGGATTTCTCATAATGATAAGATGGACAATTTGGGTTTTACATTGGAACCCAACTCTACTCCGACTCCATCACCACTGCTATGTGCAGAAGATCCTAATCTTATAATTCCTAGTGATGTAACTGAACAACTCAAGAGGTAAAGATTTCTCATGAAAATTGAAATTACGCATTTTTAATCTTTATGACTGAATGCGGGTCTAACTCAAATATCTTTGATATTGATTTCTACAATAGGATCCCAGCTGCACCTCCTACTTTAGAACTACTTCCAGCAGCATCAGAATTCACACCGCAAGCACCTCATACCTCAACCTTAAACTGTCCCGAGAGCGATCACAATTCAGTTCACTCTCCTACAGATGCATCCTCAGTAGATAAGACAGCAGATTCGAAAGCCTTGGTTCCCATTCAGCCTATAAATGTCGAGCCCCTTGCCGTTGTTCCTCTGCGCAAGTCGAAGAACACTGACCTGGTTCAGCGCAGGATAAGACGACCCTTCTCGGTTTCTGAAGTAGAAGCTCTTGTCCAAGCTGTCGAAAAGCTTGGAACTGGCAGGTGCATATCCTAACCCCACCCCAGAGTTCGACTTCGACCAAATTCAGTTCCGTATGATAGTTGTGTTTTTTTCCTTCTAATATCGATATCCTTTGGATCTATCAAATATTAGGTGGCGAGATGTCAAACTCAGGGCGTTCGATAACGCAAAGCACCGAACCTATGTAGATCTTAAGGTAAGCAGTTTGCTCCTTTGGAATTCTTAGTTGGCAGTTTGTGTTAGTTGTCTTGGTTGCTTTCCGCAGCTAAAGATAACAGGGTAGGCCAACATGAAAGACCAACCGTCTAAAATTCCTATTTCTCTTCCCATTTAAGGAAGGTTCTTTCAGTCTTTAATATATTATGTTGCTCTTAGCCCATACGCAACTAGTTCCTTAGCCCTTGTACCAAGTCAGCTGTATATTTTTGGCTTATATCTAATTTAGCAGATAAAACGTGTATGCCAACAAAACACAGCTCTTAAAATTGACCATCAAGACTGGAATCTTCAAACTTGACAGTATATTAATTTGTACAATTGACTATTTGAGGGGATAGGACTCTTTGAAGTCTTTTAATTATACTTGGTTTTTGTTTCTTCAGGACAAATGGAAGACTCTTGTGCACACAGCAAGGATTTCTCCCCAGCAAAGGAGAGGTGAGCCGGTTCCGCAAGAACTTCTAGACCGGGTCCTCTCGGCACACGCTTACTGGTCGCAGCAGCAATCCAAGCTCCAGGTCAAGCCCCCTCCTGCCGAGGCCTGCTTGCTTGCGTAGGCTTTTCTTCCATGACAGTGACTAACATGTAAAAAAGAGTTACAAGGAAAAAGGAAAAAAATTAGGAACACAAACAAAAATGGGGGAAAGTATATAGGACATTTGTGTAATATTGATCTCACCAAGATTCTTGAAGCCAAGGTTTTTTTCTTGGCAAATTTGTACATGATGGTGCTCCAGACAAGAGGAAAGGCGCGACTTGTGCTCTGTTTCTTCTTCTACTTAGCATCCATGCATCCCTGCTGATTAGAGAACTTGGATTTGTTCTCTGATTTGATTCTTTTTTTTTTTTTTTTGACTATTTTGTGTTAAGAAAAAAGGCAAAAGGTGGTTCAATTCGAGGAGTTCCCAATGTGGTACTCTCTTTGTTTTTGTGTATTAGTATCTAGACAAAATGTAACTTTGTTCAAGCAATGATTTACTTCAAATTTGACCGAGTCATCTCCAGTTCTTGAACAACTCAAATACGTGTGCACTGTGATACTGTATGACGTTACATTTGGAGAATTCTGAAGGGCTTGTTACAGAATGCGGATCGAGTCTAAATTGTCTTAGTTTTCCAGTGTCAAAATTGACAACTGGTTTAGGTTTGGTCAATATTCTTTGGAAGCAGCTGATTACATTACAATGGGAATCTTTTATTAACCTAGGTCTGCCATTTCGGAACATTCCTACGAGATTCAGGATCGGTAAAGATAGTTTTGAAATTGACTGAAATAATAGCCAATAGTTTTGAAATTGACTGAAATAATAACCAACTTTATCGATTGGTTTATATAATAATAGATAAGTTTTTTTTTTTTTTTTTACATATTTTTGCATCATTGATCTTCTTCTTCTTTTTAATATATCGATCGGTTAAATATATCGATTGATACTGCAAACTATGGTATTTACCACCATTTGAATAGTACTCCTGCTGCTTGCATGATAATTACATCGAAAAATTTCTGTGAGAGCATAAAAGTTTAATATATTTATAAAAAAAGCATAAAAGTTTCTAAATTTACATCAAAAGCATTAAAATGCCCTTCGGAAGGACGTTTTACGCTTTTCCGTTTGCTTTCGTTAGCGGTTGTAATTAGACATTAAAAAAATATATATATATATATAAAACGCCCTTCCGAAGGGTGTTTTATATTTTTATTTTATTTTAATATTTTCTCTCCTCTCTCTTCTCTCCTCTCTCTCTCCCCTCTCTCATCTCTCCTCTCTCTTCTCTCCTCTCTCTCCTCTCTCCTGTCCGTCCGCTCCCCTCTCTCTCCTCCTCTCTCTCTCCTCTCCTCTCCTCTCCTCTCTCTCCTACTCAAAGTAATATATATATATATATATATATATATATATATATATATATATATATATATATATATATATATATATATGTATATATTTATTTATTTATTTATTTATTTATTTTCTCTTTCTCAGCAAAGTATATATATTTATATATATATATATATATATATATATATATATATATATATATTCTGATTTTTTCCTTAAAGCAGGTATTGCAGCAATCCGTACCCGAAGGAGGAGCACTACCGGGTGTGCAACTGGTGCTTAAGAGAGGAAGGGAGCAGATCCTCGGCTCGTGAATCCGCCACCGGCAACAACAACATCTCCTCGACATCCGGTGGTGCTAACCGAGACGGCCTGGGAGGAGTCATGTTGCACCGGGGTTCCTTCTCGACGTCGGACATGAACAAGCCCATCAAGAAGCAAGCAGTGCCCAAGAGGTCAACGTCTTTTTTTTATTTTTTTTAATTTTTTATTAAATTTTAATTAATTTTTAATTTTTTCCTGAAAAAAAAATATAAAAAAATGTAAAACGCCCTTTTACATTTTTTTAAATTTTTTTTTAATTTTTTTAATTTTTTTTAATTTATTATTAATTTTTAATTTTTTATTAATTTTTTATTAATTTTTTATTTTTTTTTCAGGAAAAAAAATATTACAAAAATGTAAAACGTCCTTCACAAGGGCGTTTTATATTTTTTTAAATTTTTTTAAATTTTTTTAATTTTTTATTAATTTTTTTATTAATTTTTTAATTTTTTATTAATTTTTTAATTTTTTTCGGGAAAAAAAATATTAAAAAAATATAAAACGCCCTTCACAAGGGCGTTTTATATTTTTTTTAAATTTTTAAATTTTTTTATTATTTTTTTATTAATTTTTTAACTTTTTATTAATTTTTTAATTTTTTTCGGGAAAAAAAAAATATAAAAAAAAAATGTAAAACGCCTTTCACAAGGACGTTTTACATTTTTTTTTAATTTTTTTAATTTTTTATTAATTAAAAAAATATTAAAATATTAATTTTTTTCTCCGTCCGTTAACGGAGGAGAGAAGAGAGAGGAGAGAGAGAAGAGAAGAGAGGGGAGAGAGAAAAAAAATTAATAAAAAATATAAAACGTCCTTTTGAAGGACGTTTTTTATTATTTTATTTATAAAAAAAAAAAAATTTCTCCTCCGTTAACGGAGTAAAAATTTATCGACGAAAAAGCGTAAAACGTCCTTGGGAAGGACGTTTTAATGCTTTTTGATATAAATTTAAAAATTTTTATGCTTTTTTTTATAAATACATTAAACTTTTATGTTCTTATTGAAATTTTCCGTAATTACATTGGGTTTGAATTTGACACTGAACACAGAAGGCCGACGTTCGGTTGACAGCTACAAAACAATGACATGATGATGAGGTAATGAACTTTATGTGAAAAGAGAGGGAGTTCAAAATGTGTACTAGAGGTCGATGAGCTACCTAAGCATATGATTGGTTGGTCAGAGAAATAATTGAAGGAAAGGCCTTGTGTGGATTAGAAGCATGTGTGTGATGAACATTGCATAGGGAAGGAATAAAAGAGGATAGGTAGGGGGGCCATCTCAACTGTCTACCAACCGGGCATTACCACATACATGGTTGTTGGCTGGCCCTTCAAAATGGATCCAACAAAATCTGACTTTGACCCCCATTTAATATATATATATATATATATATATATATATATATATATATTTCCCACTAAATGATGTTGAAAGCATACAATATAAATGCTGATGGAGCAATAACTTTGATTGCTCCACACATTTTTTGTGTATTACAGGCGGGATGTTAGAATTACAACTAAAAATCGTATAACCGACTTATAACTGTCTTAGATGACAGTTACCAATTAAATTTTCTTTCTCCGTGAAAAAACTCAAATGGTAACACATAGACGATGTAAGTCAATTGTAAAACTTTTGGTTATAAATCTAAAATTATTTGAACAAATGAAAATGCATACAGAACATGTATAAGTGGACCAAAGAGCACAAGTATAAAATTTAAATTTTGTATGTATATTTTTTCTTAAATTTGCTTAGAGGCGTTTAAGAAATGAAGCTTGGAAGTGGATTTTTGTTGATGTTTATATGTTTGTTGAATCGAATTTGTAAAAAACTTTTCCTACTTCCAAAAAAATATTAATAATTATTTCTTAATGACCTAATTATTTTTCTTAACTACTTAATTATTCAAAGTTACTTAACAGCATATATATAGTTAGGACCAGAGTAATCATGGTTAGATTCTAATCTTAGTTTTGTACTTAACCCTAACTCAAGTCCTATTCCTCATCCCAACCCTAATTTATTATTATTATAATTGTTGTTAATACTACTACAACTATATTTTCTTAATAAAATATTTATTATCTTCTCGCTCCTTTCTTTCTTTCCTCCCAAATAGCAGCTCTCCACCAAACAATCTCTCTCTCTCTTTCTGCTTTTCGATATATTTGTCAATTGGGTCGGGCAGGCCCAGTCTGACATGAATTCGGTTAAAAAAATTGGTCCATATGTCGATCCGGTCCGTTCAGTCGTGGGTTCGGACTGGTCCGACCTAGTATATTGGGTCGTAATGGATCACATATATCAGCTCATAAAATAGGCCTAATCCGACCCGAAGTCCATGTCCGACCCGGCCCACCCATGGGCGGATGTATTGGTTGGCTGGGGTGGGCTGGAGCCCACCCCAAATTTTCAATTTTTTTTTCTATGTATGTAGCCTATAAGATCCCAGCCCACCAGCCTAGTTCCCACTTGCAGGAAACTTGAAATTTGGGGTCCTCATTTGCACGAAGCGTGAAATTTGGGGTGGGATTTTCCGTCGCTTCCTCTCCCATTACAATTCACAACCTATCAATGAACTACTCCACTGCTATCTCCTTTGTCTCTAGAGGAAGGATCCATTTTTATTTTCAGACAAAGAAAGATAGCTCGAGAGAGCCCGCCATTAATGACGAGGCCGAAGATGAAGTTGTTCTCCAACATCAGCGTACCTCCCGAGTCATCCACTCCCATTCCTCCTCTCCAGCCTCCTCATCTCCCTGCACAAGACGAAGCTCCCGAGACAGTGTCGCTGAGAGTCGAGGGGGCAAGTGATGCCCTCGCGAAAACGATAGCAGGAGGTTGAGACATTGCGTGCAAAATTTGTCATCGTTCGAGAAGAAGAAGAAGTCAGATGTTGATAGTTTTTTCTTTCTCTTTCCACCATCTGTTTGATGAAATGCTTGCTTCATAATCCTTTTTAAGCTATACTGCATGCTATGTCTTCTTAAACGAATGTGTTTTTTTTACAAACCTTTGTGTGCCGAAGAAGTTGATGGCTTCTCCTTATTTCCTCTGTTAAACAAATGTTGACTAAGAATGATTCATTGATCAAATCATAGTTATAATAATTTGCTCAATCGTTAGTGATTGGGTTCTATGAATTTCGTTCCGAATCGAGGAACATTTTTGTTCCAAAATGATAAATGTTGCATTTCAGAATTTTAAAACCGAGCTAGATGGATTAACATTATCATCACTACAATCCTACCAATAAGTATTAATATCATCAGGTTCGTACACTTTATGTTGGTTTTGTAGGAGCAGAGGGTTGTATAGATATTTTGTAGTGAGCGGAAAGTATAATAGAAGAACTTACAATCAACTAGAGTGAATAGGAATATAAATTTTTGTCTGATTTTTATTTTTCTAGTATATTGGACACGGTTCTACATTGGTCAAACACAATATGGTATTGACAAGATGAGATATGGACATGACGATATAGACATGCCATTCATTTGTTAAAAAAAAAAAAAAAATAAGACGTTTTAATAAAGTTCAGCCCAGGGTAAGCTAAAATCCTGGCTCCGCCCTTGGGCCCACCCAAACAGAGCATATGATTTCAGCATTCAAGAGGAAGTGGCAGCAGGATTAAGTTAGTTGTCCTAACATCTCACCTAGTCTGGCAGCAAGATCAGGATTAAAGAGAACTGAAAGAATTTTCTAGAGCCTCGCATAGTCTGTCATTGAAGTTTCTTTACATATTTTAAAGGGTTATTTACAGTAACTATCCATAAGTTTTGGACTTATTACACGAGATACTCTTACTTTTAAACTAATTACACTGACCATCATTTCCTTTAGAAAAATAAAATAAAAATATGAATATTTGTGTTATAAATTTTTATTTTTATCTTAAAGTAGGGATACCGTGTGTAATAAACATAAATTATAAGGGTAGCCAGTGTCATTAGTTTAAAAATAGAAGTATCCCGTATAATAAGTCAAAAATTTAGAAATAGTTAGTGTAAACAATTCTATTTTAAAATTAGTATTGTCTTGTGTGTCACGTGCATGTATTGTTTCTTTGAATAATATTGCAGGTTGGTTGTAATAGCTGTATAGAGAAGGAATTTTGTGTAGTACGGTTACAATTATTCTTTTAATAGCGGATTTGGGTCAAGTGATCATAGTGCAATCCATTTATTTGTATCCAAAGACGAGAACTAAATATAAATTTTGAATATTATATGACACTCTAAAATTAAATAAGGATTGATATAATTCATCCTTTCGACCCAAAAACAAGCTGATCAAATTGTAAAAAGTAAATTGAAGAATTTTCTAAGTTGTCATTCCTGATAACCAATGGCTAGCGTTTCCATTAAGATAGTGAGATTTTCTTTTAATATAGATTGGTTTCATACAATCTTCTGTCGCAAATAAAAAAGAAGAGAGAAGAAGCTTAAATAATTATTATTTTGTTTTTAAAAAAAACTAATTATTATTTGGATGCTCTCTCTATTTTGTAAGTTTGATCCGGTCAGTGTTGTGTTTGTGATCAATCTAAGTTCTAAACCAGATCAAAATTTTATTACATTGAGATTTTTCAACCCATGTTCTACTCAATCTGAAATTGACCTTGATTCGACCAGTCATTTATGATTGGAGTCAAGTAAACTTGGGTTAAACCTCACCCAGAACTAGGGGTGAGGATTATTCGATTTTGGACTAAAAATCGAATCGAGTTGAACCGAATAAGAGATTCGGTTCGATTTGAAAAAAAATAATATAGATTTGGTTTCGATTTGAAAATATATAAAAAAAATATATTCGATTTCGGTTTCGATCGAAAAACAAAAATTAAATAAGATTTATACAATTATATAAATATCCAAATTCTATACATATTATATAGTTAAAAATGTGTATATTTTGAAAACAAATATTTTATGAATATGTTTTGAAGTCAAATTTTAAGTTCAAATTTGAAATACAACAAATATGTGTATAAAATTATAAATCTTAATATAATTTAACCACAATTTCAACTTTGGGTTCGATCCATTAAACAATAGCAATAGTCAAACTAAAAAAAACTAATTACATTATTCGGTTCGGTTTAGGTTTTGCTAATTTTGATTCTATTTCGATTTTAGATTTTTACAATTTCAGTTTATTCAATTTTGACTATTTTGATTCGGTTGAAATTGTATGCTCACCCCTACCCAAAACTAGCATTAATACACGAAATAAATGCATAGATTGGATGATATATAATTTTAGTTGAAAAATCTTTTGAGTTAAAATGTCACTAGTGACTATAACGATTACCAAAAGAGTTCAATGATTTGTTTCCATAAATTTCTAAGATTTCTTAAAATTTATTAGTGGAACGAAATATTTAATGTTTCATATTTGGTATGATACATTGAAAAACTATTGATGTATGTCCATAAATACATATAACATAACTATGAAATAAAATATGACATTTAGGTCATGTTTAGTTCGCAGAATCAAGTTTTCGGAAAAAGAAAGTTATTCATTTAATGTATTTGGAAAAAAAAGTAGCAAGAAAGAAAAATTGTTGGGTAGGTTTTTTCGATAAAGAAAAATTGTTGGGTAGGTTATTCACTTTTTCTTTCATTTTTTCTAACCTTTCCAAATCACTAGGAAAAAAAATTATGAAAATTATAATTTCTCAAAAAAAAAAAAAAATTCTTCCCTTTACACGAACCAAACGATCCTAAGCTCCTTTTCAAAATATGACGCAAGAGTTATTTTTGCTAACCTTTTTCTTTATGTACCTAAAAATTATTGGGTAGGTTTTTTCGATAAAATAAATTTAAAATAAAAAATATTGTATTTTCACGTGTCCTTTGAATCTTCTTATTTGCTTAAAGCTCCTCAAATTTCTAATAATTATTTAACTACCTGATATAATTTATTATAACTAAATAATTTAATTCAAGTGGTTAAGGTGGAAAATATTTTTTTTGGTTATCTGAATTCAATTTCTAGGAATAATAGTATTTATAATAAATTTATATTTAATTTTTTTTAATAATTTTTTTTTACGTGTAACGAAGGTGTATGTTACTAGTCATTAATAATGAGTCTCTCTTGTCAACTTAGATAATAAAAAGCATGACTATATTATGCCAAGTTATACTCTCTTTTGACAAGTTATCATATTCTTGTCTTCTCAAATTATTAATAACGAACAGACCGACCCTGGGCATGCGCGAGTCGCGCGATCGCTCATGGCCTAAATTTAATAGGGTCTCAAAATATATATATATATATATATATATATATACACACACACGGTGATACGTACGAAATTTTATGTACGCTGCGTTACATGTCATTTGGATCCACTGCTCCCACATCTTTTTCGCGGTTTGATTTCGAGACATCCGTCTAACCAGAAAAGTTATACCTCTCACTGACCACATGAGCCAGTATATATATATATATATATATATATATATATATATATATATATATATATATATATATATATATATATATATATATATCGGACTTGGAACCGGACGGGTCTAAGCCGGGTCGATCTGGTTTACCCGGCTCGGCTCGGCCCAAATTTTGGGTCGAGTAGGTCGGGCCTACTGACCGCTAATGGTAACCCAGTCCGAACCGAATTTTATATCCAAGGCCGGACACACCTTGAGAAATCGGTGGAGAAGGGAGAGGAGAAATATTTCTGCTGAGAAAATAATGAAAGAAAATGATAGGTTTCATATATTTAATAATACGATGCGGCTTGAAAACGATTAAAAAAATGAGTCGTTTAAGCTGTTTGATATCCTTCGTCAATTTTTTATTTTTATTTCTATAACTAACTACCACTGTATGTACCGAACTCGAGTGACCCTTGTGGCTACCGGAAAGAGGTATAAGACCCTGGCTAGGTGGCGGAAGATCGGTGGATCGAGTCACGGGGGTGTATTCCTTCCATTTATTTGGTGGAAGTTAGGGACAGTGGGTCCAAAAGGCGTGCAACACAGCGTGCGCAAAGTACCGAGCGTTACCTCGGACATCTAAAAAAAACACTACCATTATATGATATAAATTCAAATTTTAATATATTCAATATTTAAATTATGTTTAAACTAACTACATAGTATTATCTATACATATCTAAAGTTCTAGAAAAAACAAATTTTAATTAAATATGTAAAAAACAAATTTAAAATATTTTAAAATAATTTAAATTTCTATTTAAAATTTTAATAATCTTTTTTTCTTACGTGTATCACACATGAATATATACTACTAGTAAATTCACGTGTGTTACACGTAAAATTATTTTTTTATATATTGTTAAAAATAGCTAAAATATTTGAATATATTTGAATTAAGATTTGTTATATATATATGTTTATTAAAAAATTAGATAGAATTTTTGTCACGCACCAGTCCCAAAATACCGAGGGACTAGCCGCGTGGCAATGGCCAACAACACACCAATGGGCAAACCCAATTTAATGAACCCATTAGGGTGTATTTAAGCTGTAAACAACAATAAATAGGTCTACGGTACAAGTCACAGTCTAATTCTAATCTCATCCACAGAAAGTAATCACAGATCAATGCCAGAATAATCAAAATAAAATATAATCTAACAAGCTCAATAAAAGTGTATCGGGGAACAACCCGAGAATAAGTTTGATACATCAATTCAATAGACAAGAAATAAAGTAACTAGAAACAGAAATAACTGAGTATATAAAGCCAATACTCAGGAGAAATCCTCTGGCATGACCTCGTCCTCGGGTTCTGGTACTACTCCAATGTATGCTCCTGTCCCGTATACCTCGGGATAGATCTCCTCGGCTATACCTGGGGACACAATCCGGATCCAGGTCCTCAGGGGACATAGCAAGGTACAAGAATAACTCAAGCCAAAATAAATGCAGTATAATAATAAATAAATCAATAGGGTAAACTATGTAACAAGCTATGTGATATGCAAGTGAGTGCATTAATCATACTCAGAATGAGACTACTATAGGCTCTGTGTCGGGAAAATCCATAGCAGCATTTTTCTCGAAGGGCCAGTACATGTGCCAAAGCTTTGTGTCAGAGTCTAAGGCACCTCCAGATAACTATATAACTATATATATATATATATATATATATATATATATATATATATATATATATATATATATATATATATATATATATAATATATAATCAGCCTTTCGTATGGTAAGTATCTCCCCACCCAATGTAATCACACGTCTCATGTTCACGATGTCTCATGTCCATGTCACGCAAGATCATGACCTCTAACTGATGCAGCGAGTCAGAATGATAGCTAAACACATGCAATAAAGTCTATGTCACGAATCTTGTAACCTATACAGAATCACCAGGAATAACTCAGAAGATTCTGTCTCATGAACAGTGTCAGGTGTCCTATGGTATGACGTACTTGATAATACAAGCACGAAGATATATATAGTGTCGCGATATCAATCTCTAGTGACGTTACACGACTCCACGTACGGCATCGACACCCGAATGTTATTCAGACACTAAGCAATGTCACACGGTCCTAGGTTGAACATTTATATCAAGAGTATATTTATATGTACAAAGCACTCAAACAAATACTGTAACAGGAATCACTGCGAGTTGGCAAGGTACACTTGCCTGGTGTTTGGTTTCCAACTGCTGTTCTGGTATTCGTAAAATCTTCAGGAACGGCTTCGGATGCTGAAACAAACAATACCATCATGCTCAAAAGATATCAAATAGCTAGAATTGCCTGTCCATAAGTCCAATTTGGACACAGGGGCAAAAGTGACAGTTTCTGGTCAAAGTGGGGTCCACATGTGGCCCACTTCGCACCGAAAAACGTGCCAGAGGCAAAATTCTCCAAATTCATCAAATTTAGTATTTACAAGTCCAAAACGACGATACGAACCCAACGGAATGTCCAGAACTGGATTCCGACGAGCCGATCACAAAATCGCTCGTCAAGTGGAGTTGTGGGGCCCACGATACGGGGTTTTGTCAACGTTCTCAGAATCGATCCAAACTTGGGTCACAAGACCAAAAAAATACTATGAGTCCGATGGTGCAAGTTTTGTTTCAAAACGACGAGCACACACAAATTTACAACGAGTTTTAGAACAGGGCCGATACGGGGCGTTGTCGACGGATACCCGTTGATTTCGGTGTGCACGCACATCCAAATCAACTTCCGCAAAATCTCACACGTCCGTATCGACGGCGTGCACCTTTTGGTGAAGTTCGTATGCGACCAAGTCACCTCGTTTAGCGGAGGCGCACCCAGTTCCGGAAAAATTAGGGTTTTTAAATAACCAAGTTTTTGGCCATTTTCACCCTCGAATAAAACACAACATACAGCACAATAAATTGAACAAAATTAGGGTTTTAAAACTAGGTTATATGGTCTAAATTACTGTTCAAGTGAATTTTGAAAACAGTTAACAGGTTGAACGCAAAACGGTCTTGAACTTGCGAGTTCGGGACGAATTTCTAAATTTTTAGAAAGGGTTTTTTTTCCTAATTTTTGCGTCGCAGTTTGCGACCGACACAGGACGCGATACCCCGAACGAGTTGCATGGATTTCGAGAGGGTCACGCGGTCTTCGCACAGGATTCGGTAGAACAAAAAATGGTACAACGTACAAGGAGATACAAGGCTGGAAAGACAGGTACCTCGTAGGTCGTGAATTGGGAGGCGCGACGACTACGGGGTGACGGAGCTCGCTGGCGGTGGAGCTGAGGTGGAGGCGGGTTGCTGTGCTGCGGCTGCTGGCGGCGTCGACGTAATCGGGAGGGGAGCTCGACTAAGACGTCACCGGGTCTGGGTCGCGGCGGAGGCGGAGACCGGAGCGGCGGAGAAGGGGGTTTGGCGGTGGTGGCTGTGGTGGGCTTCGGCTGGGGTTTAAATAGGGAAGGGGAGAGGGAGAGGTGGGGGTCGTGGGCGGGTCGTGGCCGCGGAGCGGGGGCGGGCCACCGGCGGAGGCGAGGGTCGTGGCCGAGAAACGCGGGGCGGGGCACTGAGGGGTTCGTGGGAGAGAGAGAGAGAGGGGAGCGGGTGAGGGTTTACGGGTGAGGGTCGGGTCCGGATCCGATCTGACCCGTTAGGACTTGGGTCGGTTTGGGTCGGCTTGGGTCAGCAGGGTTGGTCTGGTCCGGTTCAATTGAACCGGGTTCGGTCCGGTTCAACACGGTTTAACCCGGTTCAGCTAAAACGGGAGTTTTTAGCAATTTAAAAATAGTTTTTGAGCCCAATAAATTCCAAAAAAATTACACAACATCCAATAATTAATAATACGCCCAAAAATATAATTTTTTATAATATTTTAATACTTAATTTAATCCATAAAAATATTAATCCCTAAAGGACATTTTTAATAATTAATTAAAAATTATCAAAAAATCTAGAAAATTTATTTTTTAAAAAAATTAAAAAAATAGGGTGTTACAATCTACCCACCTTAAAAGAATTACGTCCTCGCAATTAATAAACAAAACAAAACCGGTCAGAAGAGATGACGCGGTTGCAAGACATGTTCGAAGCACGACACAAACAAAGAATCATGATCAAGGATAAATCGAAAGATGAGGTTTAAGCAAAATACCTAAAGTATTTCCCTAAACAATGAAAGTTAGGTAATTCAAGGGTAAAGAAATCTGGTTAGAGCAAGGAAAACTACAACTTAGGAAAACTAGGTTATCAATCACTAACAAGTTTAAAAATACTAGGTTTAAGGCTAAGAAAATGATCTAACAGGCACATGCTAAAGCATCACTAGGAATAAATAACTATGAATAACTTAAATCTTACGCGCATTTGTTACTCCATGAGTCTGTGCGTCCTCTATCGTTATCGCATAAGCTTGTCCACGTCCTTGTGGTGGTGCCCTCTGCTGTTGCTGGGCCTGCTGGAAGAGTGCTGCTTGAGGTGCCAAGGGTGGCCTCGGCTGATATCCTTCCGGTGCTGGTGAAGCTTGTCGATTTACTATCGGTGCTCCTTCTCGAGGCTTAGGGCAATCCATCACTGAATGTTGATTGGATACGCAAGCTAAGCATAATCCCAATTTACGTCGGTATTCCTTCTCAACATGCCCTACCTTGCCACAGTAGTGACAAGTAGGAAGGGTTAGGGATTTGGATACAACTCCATGTGGTGCTTGATGCAGGTGAGGTTTCTTTGCAGCTTCTCCATGCGGTGCTCTTGCTGGTGCCGATGTGAAAGGCCGCTTCAGGTTGGATTCTCTCCTGGTGACGCACTCCATACGTCGTGCTGCAGCAAGGACGTCCGTGTATGAAGTAGGTGCAACGGATCCGGTCAATCTCTGTAGCTCAAAGTTTAATCCGTCGAAGAACTTTTCAGCTTTCTCCTCTTCGGTCGGAATCAGAGTAGGGGTGAAGCGACCCAAACAGATGAATTATGCATTATACTCCTCCACTGTCATCTTGTCTTGAGTGAGGCGATTGAACTTGTCCCAAAGTTCCGATCGAGCAGTAGATGGAATGTACATCTCCTGAAAGAGTCTGGAGAACTCCTCCCAAGTGCCTCAGTCTGGTCCGAGCCATGTCTCCTCAGATAACCACCAGTGATGTGCATTGCCCTTCAACTACATCCGGACAACAATCATCCAACGCTCTCTTGGAAGCTCAGCTGCTTCTAATGTCACGCCCCAGTCCCAAAACGTAGGACCAGGAATACGTGACACGCCAGCTACGCATTCGACCAGACTCTGGTCTGACTCGAATATGTATAAGATGTAATATAAAGGACACTATCTAGATATTCCATAAATGTAAACCTCTATGTCTCAATCCACAATGTACATCAGTATACAAGAAAGAGCTAAATGTGCTAAGGTCGGCCGCCCAATAACACACTAACTCGAATAGACTCGAAAAGAAGTATGAGTCTACAAAACTAGGCTACAATAGCAGATGAATAATCAATGTAAAATAACCATAATGTCGGTAGATATAATGTGAGTACCTGGTACCATGCCCGCAAGACATGCAACTCCAACAGCAACTCCAAATGCTCCGTAATCATCTATGCTGCAAAACTGGCAGGGAACCAGGTCCTCAGAGGGACGTAACAAGGTACAGAAAAACAAAATGCCAAGTAAACAGAAAGTACAAGTGCACGACAGGGTACTCTACCATAACCAACTAGTGTGACACAGCTTAAAGACAATGTTCGACGCGTGGGCTTTCTAAAATAAAACCGTAGCTCCGGACACGGAAACACACGGCACGTACCGCAGCTCCGGGCAAAGAGTCACACGGGTGATACAACTACACTAGTTACAGGATCACTACAGAAACAATACATATATATATATATATAAGCGCGTGCAGAGTAGCCCAAACGTCTAGTAACTGTCTTCCCCTTCCCAAGCGGTCAACGATTGTGCGCTGAACCTGAACCTCTATCTAACAGTCTTGACACACGGAAGATAACTCAACAGACGCGACCCTAAGGTTATCCCAGTCTCTGATCATGATGTCAGTATCAGGATACATGAATCTGGCACGATCACAGTGTATGAGTGTGTCCTGGGGTATCGATGTACTCAAGTACGTGCATCGAGGTAATACCACGCATCTAACCATTTATTCTAAGACGTTTTGATGAACGTCAACACCCGGTTGCGATCCGGACGCGAAGTATCGAACGTCAACATAAATCCGTGCACAATTTACATAACGAAACAATCAATATCTGTAAACTAAAATACAGGCTGGCAAGGTACACTTGCCTGCGTGTGGCTGCTGATATCGGGGTCCTGGTACCGCGTCCAAGCCCTCAAGTCCCGCAGTACCTAGAGATGAGATACAAACCAGAATCAATAATCTATTCTATGACAGACAGGGATGCTACACATATCTACCACTAAACTCAGTCTCAGCTACGACTCACAGGGACAAGTCACTAGGGGGGTTGACCACAGTTGACTATCGGTACGATGGTCAAATCAGCTAATCATCGGTACATTCTCCTCGATTTAATTCTCCGTTAATAAACTAACGTTTCCACCATGTACGATACATCCTGATTAGTTGCTCAAAGGTCAAATCTCTATTCTCCTCGAGTACACATCTTAATTAAATCGTGATAATTTATGTAGAAGCCAACCCTATTCTACAATCCACCTATCACACTTTCATCTCCTCAACATAACACATGTCGAATCCCCAAGTCCTTGATCACCCTATCCAATCATCATAATTATATTCTCACAAGTTGTAATCACCCTAATTCCAACTAAGTACATCATCCAAACCCAACCTCATAAAACACAAGTTATATGCTTACTACACTACATAAACACTAAAAATATATTAACCTCATTAACCCAACCTCAAGTCATTTAAAATTCCACATTCACATTATTCATCATTAGCCTTAATCATTATCAACCTTAGTCATAAGGTTCAAGTACTACACTAACCACATGTATCAACATGATATACACAACCCTAGCTAGTATTCCCACATCCATATATATAAATAACATCTTAATTTAATTTCTATTAAATTCTGGAATTTAATCAAGAGAGGGGGAGGAGTGTACCAACACGGCCGAAGCGAGGTGGTTCTGGCTGGACGATGGGGTATGGCCGGGGGAGAGTGGTGGTGAAGAGGTAAGGGAGGTGGTGATGATGGTGGTAGTGTAATGGTGAAGGTGGTGGTGATGATGGTGGTAGTGTAATGGTGAAGGTGGTGGTGATGAAGAAGGAGATGAGGAAGTCGGACGGGGAGGCTGGTGGTGGTGGGAGTAGGAGATGTCGGACGGGGAAGCTGGTGGTGGTGGGAGTAGGAGATGTCGGATGGGGAAGCACTGGCCGGCGGAGGAAGACGCGCAGGCAGGACCGGAGCGGGGAGGCTGTGGCGTCGGAGTGAACGCGCAGCGGTCAGTCGAGCTGGACCGGGCTGCTCCGGCTGCCGGTCGGGGGAGACAACCGCAGGGTAGACGCACAGACCGCCGGTCGGGGGAGCTCAGGCCGGCAGGAGCTCCGCTGGAGTCGGGCCGGGGTCGAGTTGTTGGCCGGCCGGTCGGGTCTCAGTAGGGAGAAGCAATAAAGGAAGAAGAAGAAGAAAAAATGAAGGAGGAAAAAGAATAGAGTTTTCTTTGCATGAAAAAAATAAATGGAGGAGGAGAAAAAGTGAGGTTTCCCAAATGTTGGGATTAGGGCCGGTTGGAATTTGTGAGGGTGGGTGATGTGATATTTTATAGGGGTGTGTGAAGGGGATGGAGGGTTGTGATCATCCTATTTAAAATGGAGGGTGTAGATTTATCATGAAGGGAAGTGGGTTTTCTTCATGAAGGGGTGTGAGTGGATGGTGAGAATAGGACCCTATTTTGGGACCTCTCCATGGTTCAAAGCCAATAGGGTGATGACACATAAATTCAATAATTGTAACTTAGCCCCTTAAATTCGGGAAATTATATGAACACATAAAATGACACAAAAATTATGGAGAAATTTGTGTTTAGCAATTTTTATGGTGAGAGGGTGTTGTGCGTTAGGCACGGGTTTAATTAGAAAAGTATTGGGATTAATTTAGGATTAAAAATGGGATTTACAAAGTTGGTATCCCCGATTTAAATAGAAATAATGTGTCCCGTGAATTTAAATTAAATGGGGCACTTGGGGTCAAAATCCAGAAATGACGCAAAGGTTAAAAATTGTGGGGGCTTGGAATCAGTCTTGGACCCTTTAATTGGTCCGACTCAACGGGTTAAGTTGGTAACCCAAAATTTAGAGTAACGACACAGGTGTCCGTCACGGAATTAAATATGGGTTACGATTTTCGGAATGTTCCGCAATTAATTTAGAGCACACAAAAACTGATTTTAAAAGACGGAAAAGTCCAGTGCCTAACTTGGCGAGTCGAGTCGAAAGTACAATAATTGAACAGAATTTATGGGCTGATATTTGGCTCCGAATAATCAAACAATGGTAGGACGCGCCAAGGGTTTTAATTAATTGAATTAAATACCAGATAAGTTATCTCTACTCTAAACCTCGACATCTGCTACCAATAACCAAAATTTTCTAAATCCACCCTAACTATCTACAGAATAAATCGAGGGGATTTACATTCTTCCCAACTTAGAAAAATTTCGTCCCCAAAATTAAAAGTAAAGCACGATAATATCTAACAGAATTTTTAAACACTAGTAATCAAATGCCTTACGTAAATTCATTCCTTACTCCTCAAATAAGTACGAGAATCGCTGCCGAATAGAATCCTCGCGCTCCCAAGTAGACTCGTCTGGTGAATGGTGCTTCCATGCCACTCTGACCAGTCGAATCGTCTGCCCTCTCAAAGTCTTCTCGCTGCGATCGAGGATCTCAACTGGCTGCTCTACGTAAGACAGACTGGGCCCGACTGTAATCTCCGAATGATCAAGCACGTGGCTAGGGTCTGCGACATATCTCCTCAGCTGTGATACGTGAAATACGTCATGTACTCCCTCTAATGATGGAGGTAATGCAAGACGGTAAGCCACTTCGCCAACTCGTTCCAAAATGTCAAAAGGTCCGATGTACCTCGGACTCAGCTTGCCTCTGCCTCTGAATCTGATGGTACCGCGGGTAGGCGATATCCTCAAAAATATATGGTCACCCTCCTTGAACTCCAATGGTCTGCGGTGCGCATCTGCCCAGTGTTTCTGTCTGTCCTTGCTGCGCTCAGGTGGCTCTGAATTTGCTTGACCTTCTCCACTGTCTGTGTCACCAACTCTGGACCAAGTATCTGACGCTCTCCCATGTCACTCCAACAAACTGGCGACCTGTATTTTCTCCCGTACAGTGCCTCATAAGGTGCCATCTGTATGCTAGCCTGGTAGCTGTTATTGTAGGAGAATTTCACCAAGTGTAGGTGGTCCTCCCAAGATCCTCCAAAATCAATCATGCACGCTCTCAGCATATCCTCTAATATATGTATCGTGCGCTCTGACTGACCATCAGTCTGTGGGTGATATGCAGTGCTGAACTTGAGACGAGTTCCTAGGCTCTCCTGCATACTCCGCCAAAAATATGACGTGAATCTGGAATCACGATCCGATACGATGCTGACAGGCACTCCATGTAATCGTACTATCTGTCTCATATACATGTCAGCTAGTATCTCTGTGGATTGCCCAACTTTGAAGGACAAGAAATGTGCAGACTTGGTGAGTCTGTCTACGACAACCCAAACTGCACCCTTTCCGCTAGGGCTTCGCTGGAATCCTGTGACGAAGTCCATGGTAATGTGTTCCCACTTCCACTCGGGGATGGGAAGCGGCTGCAATAATCCTGCAGTCCTCTGATATTCTGCCTTGACTTGCTGACAAACTAAACACTTCGCCACGAATCTTGCAATTTCTCTCTTCATCCCATGCCACCAGAAATGTTGTCTCAAGTCTCGGTACATCTTCGTACCCCCGGGATGAATGGAATAAATCGAGCTATGTGCCTCGGTCATCAATGAACATATAGGCGATCTCCACACCTCAATGTTCCGTATTCATGAATCTTGAATCCCATTTGCATGTCGGCCTCTGTTATTTCTCGCAGTCTTCTAAATCTAGTGTTCGTAGGCAATGCTGCCTTGATCCTCTCAACCAAAGTAGACTGAACCTCAAGACTGGCCATCTGTCCATCCATGCCTGGCAATACAATCTCTATCCTGAGTTCCTGAAAATCCTCTAACAACTGGCGATGAGTCATAAACTACATTCGTCTTGCCAGAGTGGTTCTGCAACTCGATATTATAATTTGTCATAAATTTTAGCCAATGCCTTTTTCTCATGTTGAGTTCCTTCTGCGTGTAGGCATTCTTCAGACTTTCTGTGTTTTGTATAAATCTCAACAATTGCTCTACATAAAGGTAGTGTCGCCATCGCTTTAGTGCAAATATCACTGCAGCTAGCCCTAGATCGTGTGTCTGATAGTTCTTCTCAAGAACTCTCAGCTGTCCTGAGGTGTAGACTATCTATTCTATCTGAACATAACTCATATTTGCTGAGCTTGGCTTACAGCCTCTCATTTCTCAGTATCTCCAACACAATCTCGAGATGTCTCTCGTGCTTCTCCTGGTTCTATGAATATATCAAGACGTCGATGAACACCACCACGAACTTATCCAAGTACTGGTGGAAAACCTTGTTCCTCAAGCTCATAAATATTGCTGGCGCGTTGGT
This sequence comes from Iris macrosiphon, assembly GCA_036927795.1. Lineage (NCBI taxonomy): Eukaryota > Viridiplantae > Streptophyta > Magnoliopsida > Asparagales > Iridaceae > Iris > Iris macrosiphon. The sequence continues at coordinate 166,751,873 of JAYESA010000008.1, read as the reverse complement.
CAAACCAAACGGTCATGACTAGAAACTCATAGAGCACATACTTCGTCCGAAGCGCCGCCTTCGGAATGTCTTCTCTCCGTACCTTGATCTGATGATAGCCCGATCTGAGATCGATCTTCGAGATTACATATGCGCTACTTAGCTGATTCAACTGTACTATCCCATCTTTCTTTGGCACAATTAAGATGGGTTTTGCCCCATGGAGAAACACTAGCCCGACTGAAACTCTTGTCCAAGTGATCCTCTACTATGGACCTTCAACTCAACCAACTCTTTCGGTGCTAGTCTGAAGACGGGAAAAAAATTGGCTCTGCTCTTGGAGTCAACTCTATGGCAAATTTTATCTCTCTGTCAGGTGGCAGGCCGGAAAGATTATCTAGAATCACATCCTCAAACTCTGATATAACATGGTGGTACATTGGTTCACCTCTTGCATTGTATACCCCTAAGGTAGATGGGCACCATACTCCTGGGCTTTCTGAACTCAACTCAGGGTAACCTGGTGGCCTAAAAATATAAATGCAACTACGTCGACAATCTAGTGTCGCGTGGTATTGGCTCAATCAACTCATGCTAGGACGGTGTCATCTTCCAGACTTAACCTCAAAATAAATCCTCTTGTTCTGTTTACCACACTAATCCTTTAAAAGAAAATTTTCTCCCCTGCCTAAAGTATAATTTCTCTTCTCCTCAAATTTTCCCTAAATTTTTTATTTCTCGAGTTCTCTTCTTTTCGTTATTTATCTCTCCAAGTCGCATAGTACAATAATGGTATTACTCAAGCATATACTAAAATTTCTGGTATTAGATCATCATCTTCCAAGTGAGAGCTTGAAATTTTATCTCCTCTAGTCCATAATGTCATTCCTGGTATTGCTATCATATACAACCACTAGTCTCTATCATCAGGCTATGCATTCCCTTAAATCATTCTAGGTCATGATCAACAATCCTTCTAGTTCTCAGTACTTCCAAGATCATTGTTACCTCAAGCATGGGTAGGGTACTACTGGGTCCAACTCTCTTGCCAACCTTCCATACTAGTTCTAGAATCCAAAGAATCCATCAATCTATCCTGATAAGGTAACAATATTCTCAGAGAAAGGTATATGAATTTTGTCTTCTGTCGTCTGGTCTTCGATCTTCTTCTGGAGGGAAATTATCAGTCACAAGCATTCGTCTTTCCGAACAATAGGGGACGAGAAACAAGGATAGCGATATTGATGAAGATTGAACGAATGTAAATTGGAAGTCCAAGGGCGATAATCACATACAAAGAGATTTTAAAATCGATTATGGATTGAGATCCTATTCAACAATCATAACATCTATTCCTAATTTGCAGGCTCGCTTGGCACAGTCAGGTGACCAAGACAATTTAAATCGGACCTGTATGGGCCACCACAAAAACATGTCACGTCCCAGTCCCAAAATGTAGGACCAGGAATACGTGACACGCCAGCTACGCATTCGACCAGACTCTGGTTTGACTCGAATACGTATAAGCTGTAATATAAAGGGCACTATTTAGATATTCCATAAATGTAAACCTTTATGTCTCAATCCACAATGTACACCAGTATACAAGAAAGAGCTAAATGTGCTAAGGTCGGCCGCCCAATAACACACTAACTCGAATAGACTCGAGAAGAAGTATGAGTCTACAAAACTAGGCTACAACAGCAGATGAATAATCAATGTAAAATAACCATAATGCCGGTAGATATAATGTGAGTACCTGATACCATGCCCGCAAGACATGCAACTCCAACAGCAACTCCAAATGCTCCGTAATCATCTATACTGCAAAACTGGCAGGGAACCAGGTCCTCAGAGGGACGTAACAAGGTACAGAAAAATAACATGCCAAGTAAACAGAAAGTACAAGTACACGACAGGGTACTCTACCATAACCAACTAGTGTGACACAGTTTAAAGACAATGTTCGACGCGTGGGCTTTCTAAAATAAAATCGTAGCTCCGGACACGGAAACACGCGGCACGTACCGCAGCTCCGGGCAAAGAGTCACACGGGTGATACAACTACACTAGATACAGGATCACTACAGAAACAATACATATATATATATATATATATATATATATATATATATATATATATATATATATATATAAGCGCATGCAGAGTAGCCCAAACGTCTAGTAAATGTCTTCCCCTTCCCAAGCGGTCAACGATTGTGCGCTGAACCTGAACCTCTATCTAACAGTCTCGACACACGGAAGATAACTCAACAGACGCGACCCTAAGGTCGTCCCAGTCTCTGGTCATGATGTCAGTATCAGGATACAGGAATCTGGCACGATCACAGTATATGAGTGTGTCCTGGGGTGTCGATGTACTCAAGTACGTGCATCGAGGTACTACCACGTATCTAACCATTTATTCTAAGACATTTTGATGAACGTCAATACCCGGTTGTGATCCGGACGTGAAGTATCGAACGTCAACATAAATCTGTGCACAATGTACACAACAAAATAATCAATATCTGTAAACTGAAATACAAGGTGGCAAGGTACACTTGCCTGCGTGTGGCTGCTGATGTCGGGGTCCTGGTACCGCGTCCAAGCCCTCAAGTCCCGCAGTACCTAGAGATGAGATACAAACCAGAATCAATAATCTATTCTACGACAGACAGGGATGCTACACACATCTACCACTAAACTCAGTCTCAGCTACGACTCACAGGGACAAGTCACTAGGGGGTTGACCACAGTTGACTATCGGTACGATGGTCAAATCAGCTAATCATCGGTACATTCTCCTCGATTTAATTCTCCGTAAATAAACTAACGTTTCCACCATGTACGATACATCCTGATTAGTTGCTCAAAGGTCAAATCTCTATTCTTCTCGAGTATACATCTAAATTAAATCGTGATAATTTATGTAGAAGCCAACCCTATTCTACAATCCACCTATCACACTTTCATCTCCTCAACATAACACATGTCGAATCCCCAAGTCCTTGATCACCCTATCCAATCATCGTAATTATATTCTCACAAGTTGTAATCACCCTAATTCCAACTAAGTACATCATCCAAATCCAACCTCATAAAGCACAAGTTATATGCTTACTACACTACATAAACACTAAAAATATATTAACCTCATTAACCCAACCTCAAGTCATTTAAAATTCCACATTCACATTATTCATCATTAGCCTTAATCATTATCAACCTTAGTCATAAGGTTCAAGTACTACACTAACCACATGTATCAACATGATATACACAACCCTAGCTAGTATTCCCACATCCATATATATAAATAACATCTAAATTTAATTTCTATTAAATTCTGGAATTTAATCAAGGGAGGGGGAGGAGTATACCAACACGGCCGGAGCGAGGTGGTTCTGGCCGGACGATGGGGTGTGGCCGGGGGAGAGTGGTGGTGAAGAGGTAAGGGTGGTGGTGATGATGGTGGTAGTGTAATGGTGAAGGTGGTGGTGATGACGGTGGTAGTGTAATGGTAAAGGTGGTGGTGATGAAGAAGGAGATGAGGAAGTCGGACGGGGAGGCTGGTGGTTGTGGGAGTAGGAGATGTCGGACGGGGAAGCTGGTGGTGGTGGGAGTAGGAGATGTCGGACGGGGAAGCAATGGCCGGCGGAGGAAGACGCGCAGGCGGGACCGGAGCGGGGAGGCTGCGGCGTCGGAGTGAACGCGCAGCGGTCAGTCGAGCTGGACCGGGCTGCTCCGGCTGCCGATCTGGGGAGACAACTGCGGGGTAGACGCACAGACCGCCGGCCGGGGGAGCTCAGGCCGGCGGGAGCTCCGCTGGAGTCGGGCCGGGGTCGAGTTGTTGGCCGGCCGGTCGGGTCTCAGTAGGGAGAAGCAATAAAGGAAGAAGAAGAAGAAGAAGAAGAAGAAGAAGAAGAAGAAATGAAGGAGGAAGAAGAATAGAGTTTTCTTTGCATGAAAAAAATAAATGGAGGAGAGAAAGTGAGGTTTCCCAAATGTTGGGATTAGGGCCGGTTGGAGTTTGTGAGGGTGGGTGATGTGATATTTTATAGGGGTGTGTGAAGGGGGTGGAGGGTTGTGATCATCCTATTTAAAATGGAGGGTGTAGATTTATCATGAAGGGAAGTGGGTTTTCTTCATGAAGGGGGTGAGTGGATGGTGAGAATAGGACCCTATTTTGGGACCTCTCCATGGTTCAAAGCCAATAGGGTGATGACACATAAATTCAATAATTGCAACTTATCCCCTTAAATTCGGGAAATTGTATGAACACATAAAATAACACAAAAATTATGGAGAAAATTGTGTTTAGCAATTTTCATGGTGAGAGGGTGTTGTGCGTTAGGCGCGGGTTTAATTAGAAAAGTATTGGGATTAATTTAGGATTAAAAATGGGATTTACAAAGTTGGTATCCCCGATTTAAATAGAAACAATGTGTCCCGTGAATTTAAATTAAATGGGGCACTTGGGGTCAAAATCCGGAAATGACGCAAAGGTCAAAAATGGTGGGGGCTTGGAATCAGTCTTGGACCCTTTAGTTGGTCCGGCTCAACGGGTTAAGTTGGTAACCCAAAATTTAGAGTAACGACACAGGTATCCGTCACGGAATTAAATATGGGTTATGATTTTTGGAATGTTGCACAATTAATTTAGAGCACACAAAAACTGATTTTAAAAGACGGAAAAGTCCAGTGCCTAACTTGGCGAGTCGAGTCAAAAGTACAATAATTGAACAAAATTTATGGGCTGATATTGGGCTCCGAATAATCAAACAATGGTAGGGCGCGCCAAGGGTTTTAATTAATTGAATTAAATACCAGATAAGTTATCTCTACTCTAAACCTCGACATCTGCTATCAATAACCAAAATTTTCTAAATCCACCCTAACTATATACAGAATAAATCGAGGGGGTTTACATCTAATTGATGTTGAGTGTTTGTGAGCCACTCATGAACTTCAGTGGGCTCCTCCTTGCCTGAAAAGGTGCGGGGCTTCAGTTGGCAAAAATCGGTGATAGAGCCCGTCGATGGCCGTCGAGCTGGTAGGTTCGCCGGCTCCAGTGCAGTCACTATGCTATTTCTCAGATTCTCTGCCTCGTGATGTTGAGCCTCTTGATGAATCTGCCGTTGAGCTTGCATCATTGCGCAGAATATTTGGAATATTTGTTGACCATCCATAGGCTGTCCTGGTGGAAAGGGAGGCATCTGTGGAGTAAACTGTGGCAGTGGTAGAATATCATCTCGCCGAAATCTTGAGGTAGGTTGAGCTGCTTTATGGCTTTGTTGAGCTGATTGACCTCCACCCACTGGTGTCACTTCATCGTCGTAGGTGACCACTGCAACTTGTTGTGTTCCCGCGGGAGTCTCGTCGCATGCTTGTGAATCCATTACTCTGTATCCAAAATAAACTATGAGAAGCGTACAGAAGAATCAAGGCAGGATGCAAGTCAATAAATTATTTTGAAGTCGATATGGAGGTCAAGAATGAATCAATAAAGTGGATGAGATCTATAACTTATCCTATCCTTGTCGCAGGATTGCTCGGTCCCTTAGTTGAAACCGAAATAATTTAGTCGTAGACCTGCATGGGCCACCACAAAAACCATGTCACGCACCAGTCCCAAAATATCGAGGGACTAGCCGCGTGGCAATGGCCAGCAGCACACACCAATGGGCAAAACAAATTTAATGGACCCATTAGGGTGTACTTAAGCTGTAAATAACAATAAATAGGTCTACGATACAAGTCACAGTCTAATTCTAATCTCATCCACCGAAGGTAATCACAGATCAATGCCAGAATAATCAAAATAAAATATAATCTAACAAGTCTCAATAAAAGTGTCTCGGGGAACAACCCGAGAATAAGTTTGATACATCAATTCAATAGACAGGAAATAAAGTAACTAGAAACAGAAATAACTGAGTATATAAGGCCAATACTCAGGAGAAATCCTCTGGCACGACCTCGTCCTCGGGTTCTGGTACTGCTCCAATGTATGCTCATGTCCCGTATACCACGGGATAGATCTCCTCGGCTATACCTGGGGACACAATCCGGATCCAGGTCCTCGGGGGACATAGCAAGGTACAAGAATAACTCAAGCCAAAATAAATACAGTGTAATAATAAATAAATTAATAGGGTAAACTATGTAACAAGCTATGTGATATGCAAGTGAGAGCATTAATCATACTCAGGCTGAGACTACTATAGGCTCTGTGTCGGGGAAACCCATAGCAGTATTTTTCTCGAAGGGCCAGTACATGTGCCAAAGCTCTGTGTCAGAGTCTAAGGCACCTCCAGATAACTATATATATATATAATATAATCAGCCTTTCGTATGGTAAGTCTCTCTCCACCCAATGTAATCACACGTCTCATGTTCGCGATGTCTCATGTCCATGTCACGCAAGATCATGACCTCTAACTGATGCAGCGAGTCAGAATGATAGCTAAACACATGCAATAAAGTCTATGTCACGAATCCTGTAACCTATACAGAATCACCAGGAATAACTCAGAAGATTCTGTCTCATGAACAGTGTCATGTGTCCTATGGTATGACGTACTTGATAATACAAGCACGAAGATATATATAGTGTCGCGATATCAATCTCTAGTGACGTTACACGACTCCGCGTACGGCATCGACACCCGAATGTTATTCAGACGCTAAGCAATGTCACACGGTCCTAGGTTGAACATTTATATCAAGAGTATATTTATATGTACAAAGCACTCAAACAAATACTGTAACAGAAATCACTGCAAGTTGGCAATGTACACTTGCCTGGTGTTTGGTTTCCAACTGCTGCTCTGGTATTCGTGAAATCTTCAGGAACATCTCCGGATGCTGAAACAAATATTACCATCATGATCAGAAGATATCAAATAGCTAGAATTGCCTGTCCATAAGTCCAATTTGGACACAGGGGCAAAAGTGACAGTTTCTGGTCAAAGTGAGGTCCACATGTGGCCCACTTCACACCGAAAAACATGCGAGAGACCAAGTCTCCAAATTTGTCAAACTTAGTGTCTACAAGTCCAGAACGATGATACGAACCCAATGAAATATCCAGAACTGGATTCCGATGAGCCGATCACAAAATCGCCCGTCAAGTGGAGTCGTGGGGCCCACAATACGGGATTTTGTCAACGTTCTCAGAATCGAACCAAACTTGGGTCACAGGACCAAAAAAATGCTACGAGTCCGATGGCATAAGTTTCGTTTCGAAACGACGAGCACACACGAAGTTACAACGAGTTTCAGAATAGGGCCGATACGGGGTATTGTCGACGGATATGCGTTGATTCCGGTGTGCACGCACATCCAAATCAACTTCCGCAAAATCTCACACGTCCATATCAACGGCGCACAACTTTCTGTGAAGTTCACATGCGACCAAGTCACCTCGTTTAGCGGGACGCACCCAGTTCCGGGAAAATCAGGGTTTTTAAATAAGCAAGTTTTTGGCCATTTTTACCCTCGAATAAAACACAACATACAGCATAATAAATTGAACAAAATTAGGGTTTTAAAAATAGGTTATACAGTCTAAATTACTGTTCAAGTGGATTTTGAAAACAGATAACATATTGCACGCAAAACGGTCGTGAACTTGCGAGTTCGGGACGAATTTCTGAATTTTCAGAAGGGGGTTTCCTGATTTTTGCGTCGCAGTTTGCGGCCGACACAGGACGTGATACCCCGAGCGAGTTATACGGGGTTCGAGAGGGTCACGCGGTCTTCGCACAAGATTCGACAGAACAGAAAATGGTACAACGTACATGGAGATACAAGGCTGGGAAGACAGGTACCTCGCAGGTCATGAATTGGGAGGCGCGGCGACTACGGGGTGACGGAGCTCGCCGGCGGCGGAGCTGCGGTGGAGGCGGGTTGCTGTGCTGCAGCTGCTGGCGGCGTCGACGTCGTCGGGAGGGGAGCTCGGCGGAGACGTCGTCGGGTCTTGGTCGCGGCAGAGGCGGAGACCGGAGCGGCGGGGAAGGGGGTTTGGCTGTGGTGGCTGCGGTGGGCTTCGGCTGGGGTTTAAATAGGGAAGGGGAGAGGGAGAAGCGGGGGTCGTGGCCGCGGAGCGGGGGTGGGCCGCCGGCGGAGGCGGGGGTCGTGGCCGGGAAATGCGGGGCGAGGCGCTGAGGGGTTCGTGGGAGAGAGAGGGGAGCGGGTGAGGGTTTACGGGTTCGGGTCGGGTCAGGATCCGATCCGACCCGTTAGGTCTTGGGTCAGTTTGGGTCAGCAGGGTTGGTCCGGTCCGGTTCAGTTGGACCGGATTCAGTCCGGTTCAACACGGTTTAACCCGGTTTGGCTAAAATGGAGGTTTTTAGCAATTTAAAAATAGTTTTGAGCCCAATAAATTTTAGAAAAATTACACAACATCCAATAATTAATAATACACCAAAAAATATAATTTTTTGTAATATTTTAATACTTAATTTAATCCATAAAAATATTAATCCCTGAAGGACATTTTTAATAATTAATTAAAAATTACCAAAAAATCCAGAAAACTCATTTTAAAAAAATTTAAAAAAAATAGGGTGTTACAATTTTTACCTTCTAATATTATTGGAAAAATAGATCAAAATTTAAATTATATTAAAATAGTTAAATATAATTTGAATATATTTTAATTAAAATTTATTTTAGATATGTTTGTAGAATTTTGGATATATATGTAGATAATACCATATTTTTAGTTTAAATATAATTTGAATATTGAGTATATTTTAATTTAGATTTGTTATATGGCTAAATTACAATTTGATACCCTCAACTATTTCAATTTTTTAACTTGACACCCTAAACTTTGATAGGTATCAACTTGATACACTAAAAAAAAGGACAAAACTACCCCCTTCCCCACCCCCATCCCCGCCCTAACTGTGAGACTCGTCTCACTGTTCTAGTATACGCACCCAATATACGCGTATAGCTTCCTTTATGTTTAATTGCTTACTTTATGCTTTATACCATTTATGCATTGTCTAGGTTATTTTTGTAAAGTTTTCTTTAGGTGCATGCTTTGGATCGTTGGTCCCTTGGTTTACTTAGTGTATAGTTGTGATAAACTCGGGTGAGGGCATGGTTTATGATCCAATGGCCACCAATCCAAGCCTTTCCTATATAAGCTCAACTATTCACTTCTCTCAATTTTTCTTTTCTTTCATTATCTTTCCTTCTTTACTTCTTCAGCCTTCACCAAGAGCAGCCGAGTCGTCACACCCGATTCCAGATTTGGTATTTCTTGAATTTTTAGAATTTAATTTTTCTGATAATGTATTCCTGTTATTGAGAGAGGCTATCTGAGACCAGTAGAATACCTATTGGCATTACAATAGACCCAGTTTAGGACCCGCATGTAGAATTGACACTTGGTTCAGTTCATTTGATTGAACTCATGACTAAACCATCTTCCTCTCCTCTTAGTATATATATATTCTCAATTCTCACCCATTTTCTCATTTCACTCTTCTTGCTTCCTTCTTCCTCCTCTTCTTCAAGCTCCCTCTAGCCAAATGTCACCCCCACTTTTCCAAATGAGGGTATTTTGGTCATTTTGAATATCTATTTATTTCTAGTTACTAATAATTATTATAGTGCTATTTAATTTAATTGTGCTTGTATTATTTATTTATAGTAGTGGGCTAGCCATTAAATAGACTTGACTCTAGTAAACCTAATTAGACTTGTCATGCCAATATTGAACCCAACATTTTGGGCTAGGCCCATAGACTCAACCCTCTTCATTAATTAGGTGATTTAGTTAAACTTTCATTAGGATAAGATACTTCCTAATTTATCCCTCCTAATTAATTACCTACATGAGTATTAGTGAGAGGCATATGGGTCTTTGAGTGTTGATTGGAAAGCAAGTAGGGGGTCGGCCACTAATGGAGGGGGAAACATTATCTCTCCTCTTCATTCTTTATTTCATTTAGATCCCCAATTGTGTTCTTTCCCAAATTGACTTATCCCTCCACCAAATTCCTTCAATTCACTTTTATTTCCCTCTCAATTTTATTAGTAAGGAGCATTGGAGCTTGGATTGGCAAGTAGCACTAGGAAGAGGAGCTTGTGGCAAGGAGATCGTGTCCGGATCGAGTCCATTATGCATTTCATTGTGAATTTATCTCCCAATAGGTATAGATCTGAATTCATCTCCAATTTAAGTTTCAAATTAGGCATTTAACCATTAGAAATTACCCCTTGGCTAAGGGCTACCCATAGGATCAAGAATTGAGTCCATATGACTTGTATTGTGAAAGTTACATGATAATTTGTATACTAATAGGGAAAATTACGAAATTGATACATCGATTGTGTGTCATGAGGCCAATTATATCTAATTAGACTTAGATAGGGGTTGTGGGATTAGGTACGTGTCCACAAATGGATACAAATAGGCCGTATCATGGTATTTTATGATACGGTATGATACAGAGCCTATTTTGGGTGTTTTATGCAATTACTCCTCAATTCTCATTGTAGAAAGTTACTTTAGTTGTATTATGATGTATTTAGCTTCTATAAATACTAATTGTGGGGAATTGTGGATTTTGACACTCGAGTTGGATATGTATCATGTGTATTTTAGTTTTGCACTATAGGGGTTTGCTCAAATGCTCCTCATATATCATATAGATATTGTATAAGATTATATATGTCTACATATAATCATTCATTATTATTGTTACCTACATGTGTGTGAGTGTATACATATATATTGGTGTGTATGGTATCTAATCGAGTGTGGAGGTTGTGGGCATGAGGGTGTGATGACTGTCAAATAATATTCTCATAGTTAGATATCATGTTGTGTATTTGCAGGTATTGGGAGGGGTAAGCTTGGATTCAAGAACACCTAGTAGTATATCAGTTGTGGCAATGATAGCCCATACCTGTGTTGGTATAGCAAGGATGCTAACTAGGTGTGTCAGATAAGTGAATACAGTGAGCTAGTGTCTGTGGTAAACTATAGCAGTGAGTAATAACTATCCGGGTCAATATTAGTATGTGGTGTGACACTGATGTGCCACACTATTATGGCATTGCCAGTACTCGAGCTTGGGGTATGGTTCTTGGTATGAGGCTCGAGTAGATACACTGCACATAACCAAGTGTATGTGCATACCTGGGCATATTAAGATGTGAACTGGGAAGGTTATTAGCCGTAGCAGCATCAGTTGCTGTGGGGACTGATGAGTGTATTTGATGCAGGGGAGAGGAGTTTTTAGTGTTGAGTTAGGAGTGTGTGTGTGTGTGTGTGTGTGTGTATGTGATATTGGGCACTGTAGTGAAGCACCCTGGGTGTGTATCAGTGGGGTCGATCAGGTTGGGAGTATCAGTAAGGGAATTAGCATTTGATATCAGAAAAGAGACAATGTCACCAAGGTGGAGAGATCAGTTAGTTAATTACCTGATAGTATTATTGTTAGTATTGGTTCAGGTAGGAGACCAGGTCAGGTTTGGTACATGCTAAATAAGGGAATGATAACTGTGGCAATATCATTAATAAAGAGGCCAGGTATAACAACCTTGAGTTGTTTGTATATGACACACATATAAGAATCAGTGATACACATTATTAGTGAATCAAGTGAGATATCGGTTTGTGTGTCAGTATATGATATGAGTTATTATCAGCAGGTGAATGAGAATAGGCTATCAGCTAAGATGTCAGTTATAGGTTAGAGTATATGTCAGTTAGATATTAGTATATGAGTGTTAATACCTGTACAGGTTAGAGTCAATAGCAATTAGTATATATAATATAACTAATAATTGGTTATTAGTTAGTTCATTTAGTTAAGTTAGCTAATTAGTGTATTAGTATCAGTTAGCTATTAGTATATATATATATATATATATATATATATATATATATATATATATATATAGTAAGTTAATGTTAAGCTATTAACTAAGGTGAGACCTAATATAACTAGTATAAGGTAATTAATGACCAATATGGACAAATTAACTTAGTTTGGACCTAGTATAACTTAGTTGAGCTAAAATAACTTAGAAATTGACCTAGAATCATATTAGAGTATTCTTTTTCTCTTTTCTCATTTATTACACCCTAGTGACATGAGATTCCTATGTAGGGTTGTGTGACACCAGCTCAGACACCGAGTTACCATTGCTCAGGACCAGAGGCGAGTACATCTCTCTGTTATTTTTTATTTTATGATATTGTATATATCACTTGTTCTAGAATTGATATACTTGATTCTGACACATCGTTACACGGACTGGTATTATATGGATCATGTCAGGAGATGTTATCCCCTACTGTGTTCAACAGGTACTCCTTACACATGTATTTCATCGTGTGCATCGGGTATTGTTTCATGTGCTTCTTGTGCATCCACTATATCGTGTCCTAGTGTGACTATATTGTATTTATGTGCGTAATGTGTCGTGATTGGATCTATGAGTATTGGTTGGAGAGGGGGAGTAGAAGTTGGTTATGTTATCAAGCCGTATTTATCTCATGTGTATGTCGATTATACACCTCACGTATAATCGAGTTATCAGATTTTACCTCATATGCAACCTAAGCCAATCACATAACGAACTTGCTCTCTAAATTACATATCTAGTATTCCAGTTTCTCTACTTGTAGTTATTTTCATATTGTCTGTATTTATCTTTTCAGTTAATATTGTACTTAAATGCCTATTCCAGCTATATTTCCATTTCTAGTTACTTGTACATCTTGTATTCTTTCTATTGCTTGTCATATATTTTCTACCATGTATTTGGAGCTGCTTGTAGAGTTTTATACTTTGCTCCAATCCTGATTGGATATATTTTTCAGATGATTGGCTAGAGGAGTTGTGTCCCACTCATTACGGGCCGCAGGATGATGAGCCACTAGAGGGTACTTTCCTAGAGCAGAAGGACTTAGTGCCAGTGACCAATGTCACTACCACATTTTAGGAAAATGGTATTTTAGTAATTTCCTATTTAAATAAATATTGTGCATGGTAAATAATTTTTGTTGTATTATTTAATTATTGTTGGATGTTATTTAATTATTTTAGACTTATTTTAGTGGACCCAACTAGTATAGTTTGGACCCATGGACCAACATGAATTAAATAGTTAGATTTGGCCCATTTAGAAAGCCCATAGTTAAGGAGATGGATTAAATTAATTAAGTGATTAGACTAGAAGCTTCCTTCCTTAATTATTTCTTCATAAGAGGCCCCAAGGGGTACATTGGACATTTTACCATTTGCTTGGTGAAGGGGGCATGGCCGGCCTATATTAGAGGGGGGAATTTCTCTCTCCTCTCATTCTCATTCCAAATCTAGATCTATAATTTTCCACTCCCAAATTCCCTCCATTCCCATTCCAATTCCCCACCAAATTCATTCCAAATTCTTTTCAATTCACCATTAGAAAGTTGAGAAGCAAGGATCTAGAAGGAGGAAGCAATGATCTACAAAGAGGAGCAAGGATCTACAATTTGGAAGCAAGTTTATCTCAATTGGAGGTTTCATTGGGAATCCATCTCCCAATAGGTATAATTCAGTTTTTCCCATTAAAATAGCTTCTAAATCTGAGATTTAATCATATAAAATCAACCTATATGTATGTACTACCCATAGGACTTTGTTTTGTGTTCATAGGAGACCCATGGAGAAAGTTATGGTACTTTTTGTGTCAATTTTGTTGGAATTCCGAATTTACATTTTGTTGTGTGTGTCAATTGATCCTATAGATCAATTGGGCATGTGCTTATGTGTTTGGGGCTTGTGTCGTGTCCATATTTGGTATATGTGGTTCGTATCCCAACTATTTGGTGATACGTGTCATTTTGGGGGGTTTTCCTCCGACACGGGACTTTGTACATGTCGTATTTTGACACGGACACATAGATCTACTTTTGACACTTTAATTTATTCATAAATATTATTTGTGACTTGTTTGTGTCCTTCGGGGTGCAATTGGTTATGTGTTGGACTCGTGTCACATGCGTATCCTAGATCTAGTGGGATACGGTGTGATACTCTCCAATTGTGTAGATTTTTTAATAGATCTAATTATGTATGGTTTAAATTCTTCAATTATAATTAGTAAATATATATAGATATTATATATTTATTTTGTGTATTTATTATAGTAATTATTGTAGCATAGATCTATATATTTTTGTGTGTGCTAATATGATGTACAAATATAATATGTAGCTTTCTTGCATGTAATTATATATGTACTTATGTTAATAGTATAAATTATACATAAATGTTTTATAAAATATATTTATGTGTTTAATTGTATAATTATATTATTTATAATTATTATGTAATTATTTGGATTTAATGAATGTATTTTTATGTGTGCTTCTAGCCATGTAAAATACGTACATTAATATGTGCATTGTGTTTTGTAACTAATAGTATTTAATTGTATATATATAAGTATATATATTTATCTAATTGTTTTTATATATATATTTTTTGATATATATATATATTTATATATATATATATATATATATTTATATATATATATATATATATATTTATATATATATATTTATATATATATATTCTGTGTTTTTAGTGACAGTAGGATTAATGACAGAGAACTGTCATTAATTAGGCGGTTACAGCAGCAGCCGCTGTAACAGTGGCGGCGGGTTATTAATGACAGAGCCGCCACTGTCATTAATAACCCATGCAGTGGGCGGGATTCGCAGCAACAGCGACGGACTTTTCTGTGACAGTTGAGAACTGTCACCAATAGGTGACAGCAGTGCAGTTTGCACAGCGGCTTTGGCGACGGTGGTTTCAGTGACAGTAGGAACTGTCACTGAAAGCCTATTTTATTTAAATTATATTTTTAGCTCACTGTTTTCAGTGACAATTTGGCAGATTTAATTTATATATTATATATTATATTTGTATATATATATGTGTGTATATATATAGGTGTTTTTGTGAGGTATAATACTAATAATAATATATTATTTTATTTGTATAAATATTGGTTTGTATATACATTATTTAGAGTGTGCATTAATTATATTATTAGTATACTTTGTGTGGGTACCAATTGGGATCTAATTTTGATTCCTAAATTGTTGTATTTTATTTCTATATTATTTATATAGATTTCTTGTGAGGTTGACCTTGGTTTGACCATGTTTGACTTTAGTTGACTTTAGAGTTGACCATAGTTGACTTTTGACTTAGAATTTATTTATTGACCTAGAAGTTGACTAGTTTGACTTGTTCTCTTTCCGGGACCTTGTATTAATGTGGTATTCTATATCTAGGTCTTTGAGGTACCGAGTCAGACATCTGTGAGACTTTTTTTTGGACTTCAGGCAAGTACATTCTCTGATAGTTTCTCATTTATGATATCCTCTATGTTCGTTGTATCTAGTGTAGATATACATGTTTCTCTTGACACTATGGTTACACGGATTGGTATATCCGGATCTCGTCATGAGATGTTATTCCTTGGTATATGGTGTATATGGTGCAAGTATTGTTTCATTGGTTATCTTGTACATGTACAGACACCGATTTTCGGGAGGAGTCGCTCTCTTCTTGGGGAATCTAGTGCCATAGCATACCGTGGTTGGATCTATTATACCAGTTGGGGGTGGGGAGTATTAGTATAGATATGTGATCAAATCCCTATTGAATAAAGTATTGGTAAGCGAATAGTGTTGATCATGCACCGCACGTATGATTAGCCAGGCCGTATTGTATCTTGCCCAAGCCGATCACATGTTAAGCTAGTACTCACACACTTAGTCATTAGTATTATTGTTTCATTGGCATATTGTTCATTATTGTATTTCTTTCCAGTATTTACTTATTGTCTATATATCTCTTGTATCTATTTTGTGCATCTTGTTTATCCACAGCTATTTACTGTTACATAGTTTTTATCATGGATTAGAACTGCTGTTAGAGATGTACTCTGCTCCTTTCCTGACTGGATATATTTTTCCAGATGACACTGAGGAGTACCCTACCTATTATGGACCCCAGGATGTTGTGGATTTAGATTCTGAGACCCTGGCTCAAGAGGGACTTATCCCAACTGAGATAGTTGACCCTGGAGTTGTAGCTTTGTAGTATTGTAGTATTCTTTTGTACTGGATTTGTCTCTAGCTTATTTTGTTGTTCTTCAGACTCATTGATGTATTATTTTAAACTCATGAGTTGTATGGTGACTATTCTATTCCTATCTGATTCGTGTTCCTTCTATCTTAGTTCTGTGATTGAGTATACTATCATTATTGGTGGTTCATTATATTAGATAGATTATCTAGACAGCGTTCTACCACCGATTCTGCGGCGTAGGCTGGGCGTTGTTTCCGACTAGTACCCTTACACCGGGTGCGGGTCGTGACACGTTTTTGGTGGTGGCCCATACAGGACTAGCTTCACAAGTATGTGATATCGTAGTAGTGCGACAACTTAGTTGTACTACTGCGAGCCTGCAATAGGATATAGGATATAGGCTGAGATACTCAATCACATCTAGGAAAATTCTTTTGATTCAACTATTCTCCTTTGATATTGATACTTGATCTCTTAAACTGTCCTTTCCTTGATGTCTTACATCTTGTGCCATATTGATTCTTTCTTTCGCTTTGTCTCAGGATGCCGCCTAAGACTAGATCACAGCAGGGGAGAGCAGCTTCTGAGAGGTCTGCGATATCCCGAGGGCCTGCACCAGTCACTTCTCTGGTGATTGGAGTGTCAGCTGCTTTCGAAGGTCCACCACCTACTCAGAGGACTGTGCCAGCTGTATCTGAGGGGCTTCCACCTCCACCTCCTGTGCCAGCAGAGGCATCACAGATGTTTACACTGTTTCGTGAGATGCTCGAGGCACAGAGGGCTCAGTCAGAGGCACATCAGAGGCAGACCGACGTTCTACGACAGGGCATCGAGAGTGCTCATCAGCTTGCTCGTGCTGTAGTTGAGAGAGGAGTTCCGATCCAGCAGCAGGTTGTTCCTCAAGTTGCTCAGCTTCGGCCAGGCAACATTCAGGACTTCAAGAAACTGGAGCCTAGGGTTTTCAAAGGGACGGAGGGCATCGTCTATGCTGATGATTGGCTCGAGGACATTGAGCGTCTTATGAGGGTGTCCCGTCTTTCTGAAGATCTGAAGGTTGAGGCGGTAGGACTTTAACTGTTCGACGTCGCTCGCAGTTGGTTCAGGAATGAGCCGGTTCTAGTTGACGCAGGACAATCTTGGGAGGTATTCAAGGACCTTTTCAAGAAGAAGTTTTTCGCTCGGATAGACAGGCTTGACTTGGGGAGACAATTTGAGAGTCTCATTCAGGGAAGCATGTCTGTGGAGGAATACGCTGCGGAGTTCGGTAGGTTGAGCCGATTTGCAGAGTACTTGGTGAGGGAGCCGGAGGTTCGAGCTATTCGTTTCCGAGAGGGTCTAAACTGGGAGGTGAAGATTCTCATTCCGTCTTTTTATGAGACATACTCGGAGATACTTGCGGAGGCACGCAAGGTTGAGCGGGATCTGGGTTTGAAGACCAAGAGAGACCGTAATTCTTTTCTGGGGGCCAACGGCAGTGCAGTATCTGCCAAACGTTCTCATTTCCAGTCCAGACCTTTCCAGCAGCCACAGCAGAACCAGACTCCAGCTAGAGCGCCTTTTCACCAGGCACCTCAGTAGCAGAGGCAGTTACAGCAGGCCCCATGCAACTTCTGCAAGAAGCCCGGCCACATCTGAGAAGTTTGCAGGAGGAGGCTAGGAGTTTGTTTGTATTGTGGTACTGAAGGGCATCAATCGAGGGAGTGTCCTCGTCGTGCAGTTCAAGGAGCAGCTCCAGCTCCGAGGACACAGACGAGACCACCTACAGCACAGCCGAGGGGACCGCTTCCGACACAGCAGCAGCGTTTTGTCCAGCATCAACAACAGGAAGGTGCTCGACAGGGACGAGCGTTTGTTATGACCGTCGAAGAGGAGGAACCCACCGGAGATGTCATCGCAGGTTCTATTCTTCTTGATTCCATTCCAGCTTTAGCTTTGTTTGATAGTGGTGCTTCCTATAGTTTTATATCTGTTTCTTTTGCTCTGAAGCATGGTTTGGTAGCTGAGTCTTTGCTTAGGACTTGCAAGATCATGACCCGGGGAGGCATTATCCTGGTTAATGATATTTGCAAGGATCGAAGAGTTACTCTGAAAGGCCGGGAGTTGAGTGCGTGTCTACTTGTAATGCCACTTTCGAGCTACGATATTGTACTTGGGATGGATTGGTTGAGTAGGCACCGTGCTAGCATAGACTGTTGAGGAGATAGAGTTTTGTTTGGTCCGCCAGGAGAGCCAGAGTTCGAGTTTGTTAGAGGAGCTGCGGAGCAGGGAGAAGGCATTATTTGTGGAGCTATAGTGGAAGACAAGGAGTTGCTGCATCCGTTGATAGCAGAATTTTTGGATGTGTTTCCTGAGGAATTGCCAGGATTGCCGCCAGATCGAGATATTAAATTTTCTATAGACTTGGTGCCAGGTGCAGAACCAATTTCGCAACATGTCTATAGAGTAAACAACAGCGAGCTGGTCGAGTTGAAGAAGCAGGTGGACGAATTGCAGGATAAGGGGTTTATCAGATCGAGTTCTTCACCATGGGGAGCCCCGGTATTATTTGTACCGAAGAAGGATGGATCGGTGTGCATGTGCATTGATTACACGGCTTTGAATAATCTCACTATCAAGAATAAGTATCCTTTGCCACGGATTGATGATCTGTTTGATCAGTTGAGTGGTGCGAAGGTGTTTTCTAAGATAGATTTGAGATCAGGCTACCATCAAGTGAAGGTGAAGCCGGAGGACATACCGAAGACTACTTTTAGAACTCGGTATGGTCAGTTCGAGTTTATGGTGATGCCGTTTGGTTTGACTAATACACCGGCGGTATTTATGAACTTGATGAACAAGATGTTCCACCAGTACCTTGACAAGTTCGTGGTGGTATTCATTGACGACATACTCATATACTCGAGGACACCGAAGGAGCATGAGGAGCATTTGAGGATTGTGTTGGATGTGCTGAGGAAGGAGAAGCTGTATGGAAAGTTGTCCAAATGTGAGTTTTTCTTGGACAAAGTAGAATTCTTGGGGCATGTTGTGACTGGTGATGGTATTTCAGTGGATCCGAAGAAGATTTCAGCAGTGGAATCTTGGAAGACTCCGAGTTCAGTAGCAGAGATCAGGAGTTTCTTGGGATTGGCAGGCTATTACAGGAAGTTTGTGCAAGATTTTTCGAGGATTGCCGAGCCGATGACCAGACTCACAAGGAAGGATGTGGAGTTTGTTTGGACGGAGGATTGCCAGGTTGCTTTTGAGGAGTTGAAGAAGAGGTTGACGTCTGCTCCTATTTTGACGTTGCCATCAGGGTCCGGAGGTTTCACTATTTATAGTGATGCATCGGGGAAGGGTTTAGGTTGTGTTCTTCAGCAGCATGGGAAAGTGATTGCCTATGCATCCAGGCAATTGCGTCCTCATGAAAAGAACTATCCTACCCATGATTTGGAGTTGGCAGCTGTCATATTCGCCCTGAAGTTGTGGAAACATTATTTGTACGGAGAGCGTGTGGAGATCTTCACAGACCACAAAAGCTTGAAGTACGTTTTCATGTAGAAGGAGTTGAACATGAGGCAGCGTCGGTGGTTGGAACTGATGAAGGATTTTGATATCTCTTTACAATATCATCCTGGAAAAGCCAATGTAGTTGTCGATGATTTGAGCAGGTATCCGGTAGCTATGTTCTTGACGCAGGATCGATATTAGTTGGAGGACTTGGAGAGCTTGGGCATTGAGATAATTATTCCTGGGTGTGCTATACAGATGTGGGGATTGCAGATACACTCAAATTTGATGGACAGGATCAAGGCAGCACAGTATGATGATATATCTCTGAGGAGTATCAGAGCTCAGGTGGGAGCAGGATTGGAAGATGATTTCACTATTTCAGAGGATGGATCTTTGAGGCATGGAGTTAGATTGTGTGTGCCTAGTGGGGAGTTGCGTGAGGAGGTATTGCAGGAAGCGCATCGCTCTCAGTATTCCATACATCCAGGTGCTAACAAGACGTATCGGGATATACGAGAGAGTGTGTGGTGGTATGGCATGAAGAGGGAAGTGGCACAGTTTGTATCCAGATGCTTAGTGTGCCAGCAGGTGAAAGCCGAGAGGCAGAGGCCAGGAGGGTTACTTCAGCCATTACCCATTCCAGAGTGGAAGTGGGAACACATTACTATGGATTTTGTGTCCGGACTTCCACGATCTCCAGGAGGGAAAGACGCGATTTGGGTCATTGTTGATAGATTGACCAAGTCGGCCCACTTTTTGCCTTTCAAAGTGGGTTTGTCTACGGAGAAGCTGGCAGAGATGTATGTGAGGCAGATCATTAGGATATATGGAGTTTCCGTCAGCATAGTCTCAGATCGAGATAGTCATTTCACTTCTCATTTCTGGAGGAGTTTGCAGGAGAGTTTGGGCACTCAGCTCAAGTTCAGTACTGCATATCATCCCCAGACAGAAGGGCAGTCTGAGCGGACTATCCAGACTCTCGAGGATATGTTGCGCACTTGTGTACTAGATTTTGGGGGTTCTTGGGAGGACCATCTCTATTTGGTAGAGTTTGCTTACAACAACAGTTACCAGGCCAGTATAGAGATGTCACCTTTTGAAGCTCTATATGGTCGGAGGTGTCGTACTCCTTTGTCTTGGGACGATGTTGGACAGAGAGTTTTGCTTAGGCCAGAGATTGTTGTGGATGCAGCGGAGAAGGTTCAGTTGATCAGAGACAGACTTCGAGTGGCGCAGGACAGACAGCGGCATTGGGCCGATAGCCATCGGAGACCTTTGGAGTTCGAGGTATAGTTTAGATTTTGTTTGTGCTTGTTCTTGTTTGTTATAGAATAAGTTCTTAAGATGGTGTTTTGTTCTAGGTGGGTGGTTTGGTGTTTCTGAGGATTTCTCCGACACGAGGCACGATTCGCTTCGGTGGAGGCGGAAAGCTTAGTCCGCGATTCATCGGACCTTTCACTATTCTAGAGAGGGTCGGTGCAGTTGCTTATAGACTAGACTTGCCACCTGCATTGGAGGGAGTGCACAACGTGTTTCATGTGTCGCAGTTGAGATGATACGTAGCAGATCCTAGTCATGTATTGTATCACTCGGAGATAGAGGTGGGCCCTACTCTTAGCTATCCAGAGCAGCCAGTTGAGATTCTGGATCGGAGAGAGAAGGTGCTGAGGAACCAGACTATTCCTTTGGTGTGCGTCGCATGGAGGCATCACTCTCCGGGGGAGTCTACCTGGGAGAGAGAGGATGACATGCGAGAGCGTTATCCATATTTGTTTGTACCTTGAGGTATGTTATTTTCTAGTTATGTTCTGTTCATTAGTTAATTGTGATTCTTTAGTTCTGTTCTGTGATTTTTCTGGGGGTAGTTTTCGTCTTTGAATTTCGAGGACGAAATTATTTTAAGGAGGGTAGACTTGTCACTATCACATTTTAGGAAAAAGGTATTTTAGTAATTTCCTATTTAAATAAATATTGTGCATGGTAAATAATTTTTGTTGTATTATTTAATTATTGTTGGATGTTATTTAATTATTTTAGACTTATTTTAGTGGACCCAACTAGTATAGTTTGGACCCATGGACCAACATAAATTAAATAGTTAGATTTGGCCCATTTAGAAAGCCCATAGTTAAGGAGATGGATTAAATTAATTAAGTGGTTAGACTAGAAGCTTCCTTCCTTAATTATTTCTTCATGAGAGGCCCCAAGGGGTACATTAGACATTTTACCATTTGCTTGGGGAAGGGGGCATGGCCGGCCTATATTAGAGGGGGGAATTTCTCTCTCCTCTCATTCTCATTCCAAATCTAGATCTAGAATTTTTTACTCCCAAATTCCCTCCATTCCCATTCCAATTCTTCACCAAATTCATTCCAAATTCTTCCTAATTCACCATTAGAAAGTTGAGAAGCAAGGATCTAGAAGGAGGAAGCAAGGATCTACAAAGAGGAGCAAGGATCTACAATTTGGAAGCAAGTTCATCTCAATTGGAGGTTTCATTGGGAATCCATCTCCCAATAGGTATAATTCAGTTTTTCCCATTAAAATAGCTTCTAAATCTGAGATTTAATCATGTAAAATCAACCCATATGTATGTACTACCCATAGGACTTTGTTTTGTGTTCATAGGAGACCCATGGAGAAAGTTATGGTGCTTTTTGTGTCAATTTTGTTGGAATTCCGAATTTATATTTTGTTGTGTGTGTCAATTGATCCTATAGATTAATTGGGCATGTGCTTATGTGTTTGGGGCTTGTGTCGTTTCCATATTTGGTACATGTGGTTCGTATCCCAACTATTTGGTGATACGTGTCATTTTGGGGATTTTTCCTCCGACACGGGGCTTTGTACATGTCGTATTTTGACACGGACACATAGATCTACTTTTGACACTTTAATTTATTCATAAATATTATTTGTGACTTGTTTGTGTCCTTCAGGGTACAATTGGTTGTGTGTTGGACTCGTGTCACATGCGTCTCCTAGATCTAGTGGGATACGGTGTGATACTCTCCAATTGTGTGGATTTTTTAATAGATCTAATTATGTATGGTTTAAATTCTTCAATTATAATTAGTAAATATATATAGATTTTATATATTTATTTTGTGTATTTATTATAGTAATTATTGTAGCATAGATCTATATATTTTTGTGTGTGCTAATATGATGTACAAATATAATATGTAGCTTTCTTGCATATAATTATATATGTACTTATGTTAATAGTATAAATTATACATAAATGCTTTATAAAATATATTTATGTGTTTAATTGTGTAATTATATTATTTATAATTATTATATAATTATTTGGATTTAATGAATGTATTTTTATGTGTGCTTCTAGCCATGTAAAATACGTACATTAATATGTGCATTGTGTTTTATAACTAATAGTATTTAATTGTATATATATAAGTATATATATTTATCTAATTGTTTTTATATATATATATTTTGATATATATATATATATATTTATATATATATATATTTATATATATATATATTTATATATATATATTTATATATATATATATATATATTCTGTGTTTTTAGTGACAGTAGGATTAATGACAGAGAACTGTCATTAATTAGGCGGTTACAGCAGCAGCCGCTGTAACAGTGGCGGCGGGTTATTAATGACAGAGCCGCCACTGTCATTAATAACCCATGCAGTGGGCGGGATTCGCAGCAGCAGCGATGGACTTTTCTGTGACAGTTGAGAACTGTCACCAATAGGTGACAGCAGTGCAGTTTGCACAACGGCTTTGGCGACGGTGGTTTCAGTGACAGTAGGAACTGTCACTGAAAGCCTGTTTTATTTAAATTGTATTTTTAGCTCACTGTTTTCAGTGACGATTTGGCAGATTTAATTTATATATTATATTTGTATATATATATATATGTATATATATAGGTATTTTTGTGAGGTATAATACTAATAATAATATATTATTTTATTTGTATAAATATTGGTTTGTATATACATTATTTAGAGTGTGCATTAATTGTATTATTAGTATACTTTGTGTGGGTACCAATTGGGATCTAATTTTGATTCCTAAATTGTTGTATTTTATTTCTATATTATTTATATAGATTTTTTGTGAGGTTGACCTTGGTTTGACCATGTTTGACTTTAGTTGACTTTAGAGTTGACCATAGTTGACTTTTGACTTAGAATTTATTTATTGACCTAGAAGTTGACTAGTTTGACTTGTTCTCTTTCCGGGACCTTGTATTAATGTGGTATTCTATATCTAGGTCTTCGAGGTACCGAGTCAGACATCTTTGAGACTTTTCTTTGGACTTCAGGCAAGTACATTCTCTGATAGTTTCTCATTTATGATATCCTCTATGTTCGTTGTATCTAGTGTAGATATACATGTTTCTCTTGACACTATGGTTACACGGATTGGTATATCCGGATCTCTTCATGAGATGTTATTCCTTGGTATATGGTGTATATGGTGCAAGTATTGTTTCATTGGTTATCTTGTACATGTACAGACACCGATTTTCGGGAGGAGTCGCTCTCTTCTTGGGGAATCTAGTGCCATAGCATACCGTGGTTGGATCTATTATACCAGTTGGGGGTGGGGAGTATTAGTATAGATATGTGATCAAATCCCTATTGAATAAAGTATTGGTAAGCGAATAGTGTTGATCATGCACCGCACGTATGATTAGCCAGGCCGCATTGTATCTTGCCCAAGCCGATCACATGTTAAGCTAGTACTCACACACTTAGTCATTAGTATTATTGTTTCATTGGCATATTGTTCATTATTGTATTTCTTTCCAGTATTTACTTATTGTCTATATATCTCTTGTATCTATTTTGTGCATCTTGTTTATCCACAGCTATTTACTGTTACATAGTTTTTATCATGGATTAGAACTGCTGTTAGAGATGTACTCTGCTCCTTTCCTGACTGGATATATTTTTCCAGATGATACTGAGGAGTACCCTACCTATTATGGACCCCAGGATGTTGTGGATTTAGATTCTGAGACCCTGGCTCAAGAGGGACTTATCCCAACTGAGACAGTTGACCCTGGAGTTGTAGCTTTGTAGTATTGTAGTATTCTTTTGTACTGGATTTGTCTCCAGCTCATTTTGTTGTTCTTCAGACTCATTGATGTATTATTTTAAACTCATGAGTTGTATGGTGACTATTCTATTCCTATCTGATTCGTGTTCCTTCTATCTTAGTTCTGTGATTGAGTATACTATCATTATTGGTGGTTCATTATATTAGATAGATTATCTAGACAGCGTTCTACCGCCGATTCTGCGGCGTAGGCTGGGCGTTGTTTCCGACTAGTACCCTTACACCGGGTGCGGGTCGTGACAACCAAGGAGGCTTAGGCATTTATTTTTGGCCCTTGTATTAGTCTCATTATTAGAATTTTGGCATGTATATATTATTGAGACTTATATTGTGCCTAGACTTGTGGTTTTGGACTTGTGATATATTGTGACTCCTTATTTCTCCATTCTATTCCATATCGTGCTTTTATCCTCATTTAGTTTTATATTATGATTGAGTATTGGTTAGCATTTATCTTATATCATATTGTTCCTCCATTCAGAGTTGAGATATCATTGACAGGTACATTATATTTATTGTGTGAGTTATTTAGATAGTATTGATGACCTAAACAGCGTTCTACCGCCGATGCTATGGCGTAGGCTGGATGTACTCACATACTCGTACCCTTACATCGGGTGCGGATCGTGACACATTTTTGTGGTGGCCCATGCAGGTCAAGGTAGTAGTACTCAGACTTAGAGTATTACTACAAGCTTGCTATAGAAAATATGATCTAGGAAGAGAGTATATTCAATCACAACTAGGAAACACTTCTAATTTATCGATTTTATAATCTTTATCATTCTGAATATTGATTTCTTTGAAATATTACTGTCTTTCTTTGATGATATCGTATCTTGCGCAGTATTGACTTTTTTTGTTTTAACTCTGTCTTCAGGATGTCTCCGAAGATCAGATTCTTTCGCTCGGGAGCAGCGGTAGCTTCCTCAGCTACTTCTCGGCATACTGCAGAGAGGGCACCTACTCCTCCTTCTTCTCCAGTTGAGAGGGTCGCCTCACCGATCCAGGTGGGGGTTTCAGCAACAACCTTTGGGGGTTTTCCTCCTCCAGTTTCGAGGACAGTCCCAGCTGCTTCCGAGGGACTTCCCCCACCACCTCCAGTGCCAGTAGATGCTACACAGTTATTCGCACTTTTCAAAGAGATGATGGAGGCCCAGAGGACCCAGGCTGAGGCGCAGCACCGGCAGTCCTACGTGATGAGGTAGGAAATTGAGAATGCCCACCAGGTGGCTATTGCAGCAGTAGAGAAAGGGGATCCTTCACAGCCCCAAGATGCACAGCCTAGGTCGGGCAACATACAAGACTTCAAGAAGTTGGATTCACGCAACTTCCAGGGGACAGAGGGTATTATGTATGCTGATGATTGGCTTGAGCACATCAAGCGCGTCATGCGCTTATGCCACCTAGCAAAGGATTTAAAGGAAGAGGCGGCAGGGTTGCAGATGTCAGACATTACTAGTACCTAGTTCCAGAATGAGCCGTAGATGACCGATCCAGGATTGACATGGGAGGACTTCAAGGACTTGTTCAGGAATAAGTTCTTTTCGCCTACAGAGAGACTAGATTTGGAGTGACAGTTCCAGAACCTTCATCAGGGGAACATATCGGTTGAGGAGTATGCCACAGAGTTCGGAAGATTGAGCAGATATCCTGCGTACATGGTGTAGGAGCCTGAGATTCGGACGAGTCAATTCAGAGAGGGCCTGAACTGGGAGGTGAAGGCTCTTATTTTCTCGAGCCATGAGACATATGCAGCTATCCTGAGGAAGGACTGCAAGGTCGAGAGATACATGAGTTTGAGGCCCAAGAGGTTGTCACGCCCCAATCCCAAAATACCGAGGGACTAGCCACGTGGTAATGACCAGCAGCACAACTCCAATGGTGTAAAACCCCTAATTTTAAAATTGTATTAATTATTTAATTTAATTATTTAATTTATTCATAGTATTTATTAGTTAATTAGAAGAGATATAATTTATTTAATTTTTATTTCTAGGAAAAATATGCATTTAGAGACTTATGGAGCCACTATTATTTTATCTTAATTTATTTCATGTAGGAGACCTTGTAGACGGTTGATAGATTAATTGTATGCACTAATATATTTTTTTGGAATTATATATATATATATATATATATATATATATATATATATATATATATATATATATATATATATATATATATATATATACTAGTAATTTATTTAAAGAATAAAAGAAATAAAAGAATGGAAAGCAAAAAAAAGAAAAGAAAAGAAAGAAAAAGAAAAAGAAAATAATAATAATAATAACCTAAAACCAAAAACCTTAAATCCTAATAAACCCTAATTCATTCCCTTCCTAAAACCTACCCGGCCCTGTACTAACCCTACCCACTAGTAAAGTCCAGCAGCAGTAACTACACCCCCGCGCGGAAGTTCCCCCCCCCCTCATGTTCCCTCTCTACATATATATACATTATATTCTACAAAAACCCTAACCCTAAATCTCTCGACCACCACGACCTGTGCGCCGCCGACATCCAGCACCGCGCCACAGCCCAGCCGCCACCGAAGAATCGCGTCCGCCGCTCGCGTCCGCCAACGTGCGAGCGCCGTGCAGAATCTGACTGCAGCGTACCCCTGTTCACGTTCTGTTTTCCGTTCCATCGCTCGACCAAATTTGATCCCGTCTTTACCGGTATGTTCACGATCTATCCCTCTTCCAACTCTGTGTATTAGTTTTCTTCGAACAGTGCGTAATCCTAGGTGAAAATTGAGACCAAGTTGGAGAAAAACGATAACTTTTAATCTCAGAAAAACTGTTGTGACCATCAATGTTTACGGACTCGTATCTCCCACCACAGAGATCCAAACTTAAAATTTTCTTTTGCTATGTAAAGACCACCTAACCTAGATTTTTATTTATTAATTATATTAATTGATGCTGTATGCAGAAATAAATTGGGTTAAAAATTATGAAAAACCTGTTTTAGAAACCTTCAAAAATTGTGATACGGAGCGCGCCCCGCCAAACGGGACCATCTCGTCGCGTAACAATTATACCGAAAGGCGCGTATGGTATGTGATGACGTATGGGCTTTCGCGAAAACTGATTCGGACGCGTGTGCGCGTCGGAATCAGCCAGTATCCACGAAAAGTCCCCGTATCACGACTTTTGTAAAATATCGCGACTTTTATTGTACGCTCGTCAGAATGCTACAAAACTTGTGCCACTGGACTCGTGGTATCACGATGGTCCTGTGACCCAATTTTTACGTAATTCTGAGACAGTTGACCAAACCGCCTATTTGTGGGCCCCACGGTTGACTTTTTGGGCGAAATTGTGTTCGGCTCACCGGAATCCAAAATTGGACTTACCGTTGAGTTTGTACTGACATTTAAAGTTTATTTAACCTATAATTGTCCTATTTAGAGGCCTTTATTGGCACGCTTTTTGGTGCAAAGTGGGCCACAAGTGGATCCCACTTTGACCTGAAATTACCATTTTGCCCCTGTGTCCAAATTGGGCGAAAGGGTAGTATTTTCTAGCTATCTCGCTGATTCCGAAAATGTTGGTGATATATATTTCGGCATTCGGAGACGTTTATTCGGAGGCCTTAGTTCCTGATTTTGTGTCCCTGACATATGGACGTTTACACTATACAGATTGCTTGCCAGGCAAGTATACCTTGCCATTGTACTGTGATTTATATTTCATATATTGTATGCATCTTATTTTTGTTTATTTAGTTCATATATTTTTAACTGTTATATAAACTGCGCGTCCAAGAAAACTTGGGTGCAACGACGGTGGCGTCGTATTCTGTTTTTATTATGTATATGCAAATGGACCTTGTAACGTCCCGCAACCGCACGGTGCGTTACGCTGAGTCGGATTGAATAAAACAAATGTTGGTTACATTTGATTTGTTGAATTTTGAGAAGAAGTATTGATTGAGTTGGTTTCATGTGCAGACGGCTAACGGAGTTCGATGGGAATCAGGTGTTCGTTCAGAACAGTACTAAGATAGCTGGATGGGAGCGATAATGCCGTCTTCCTTAGTCCGATCGATCGGATAATTTGGAGAGCACGGCCTGCTCGCACAGTCATACCAGTTAAGTAGATCACACTTTGCATCAGACCACGGGTTCAAAGGATTGGCCGTATCGACAGGACAAGATGCTTAACAGGATCAAACATTGTGAGTGGGCTCTTTCCCTTCTTCTCTACTCCTTCATGCCTAATAATATGGAAAACACGTAAAGGCTTGAACACTTGGAATGGAACTTGGGAAGCACTACACTGAGGCGTGCATAGAGTGTACGTCGTTTGCTTGGATAGGATTGTGGCTTGAATTGATTTGTGCGTTGGGTTAGTTGAACTAGAGTTGGATTATACACTTGAGGCAGTTGGTTGAATAATTAGGATTATGCTTGAACAGTTGGAATGATACATTGAGGCATTGGTAACATCGAAAATTCGGACGAGCGAGCGTGCATCCGTGCATGAGTACCACTTGGACGCTTTGTCAAGCAAAGCTAGCAGTTGTGGTTCGAAACCGAACAACTGCATCAACGAGGGCATTGTGCCACTGTTGGGGCATTGTGCCACTGTTGCGGCATTGTGCCACTATTGGGACATTGTGCCATAGGATTGTTCTGAGCGTAGGATGTTGCACCCAATTTGAAACACTGTGTTGAGAAGCGGCATTGTGCCTATGGGATAACTTGAGATTTGGTGCCTTGGGCTATATGTTGGAAGAATGGTTATGGATTCTTTGGTTGGATATTTGGTTGAACGAGTCTATGATCGCTTGGTGGGGCAAGAATGTTCGATCCTCTCGTCATACCTACTTGGTGTCTGCATGTCACGGACAACCTGTGTTGCACAGGGTTTCCTTTCCTCGAACGGGATGGACTTCGAGGCACCGGGACCGTTCGGCCATGGAGGAGATAATGGGTACCCGCGTCTTGGGCGCGGTGCCAGTAGTTCGATATGAACCAGAAGGGAGTAGCTGCCCATCGCTGGTATCAGGTAGGACTGCCTATTGATTAGTCCGATCAATGTCCTTTATGGCTTGGCCAGTGACTTCATATAGATAAGAGTTGGTTTGCTTTACTTTGGTTGGTTTGTCCTTCGTGTAGGCGCGACCACCTTGCCTCGGCAAGAGTGTGCACTTTGAGATGGGATTGTAAATTTTGGTTGAGGATGGATATTGAGGCTTGGTTGATGGTTCGATAACTTATCGTGTTACTTGGGCTTGAGTAGGACGGGTTGCATGCTAGTTCCCTTCGAGTTGGTTATACATTGCTTGTCGATTGGATTGAGTTGAATGCTTGCATGCTTAAACTGCTTTACAGCTTTCCTTAACATGTTATCCCTATGCCATGAAATGAATCTAAGATTCAACTAGAAAGATCACCATATAACTATTTGTATTCACTATTTACTTAGTGTCGGCTTAGACGAGTGGGTTACCCCGCTCACCAGTACGACTGTGTACTAACCCACGTTTGTGGGCATTATTTCAGGTACGCAGGCGTAGTGGCGCTGCTTGGATATACGAGACATGATGTATGAACTGTAAGTACCTTTGTGGGCTAGAGAAAAGAGCAAGAGTATTTCATCGCCTTCGTGGCATTGCCTTTGTGGTATTTCATTTGGACCCTATCGAGAGCATTGCTGCGTATACTCTGAAGTGTGCTTGGTACACAATACTTGACTTTCGTTGCAACTTGGTCGTTTCGAAGATAACTTTGGTGTTTGAAAATATCACCTTGTACGAGCGCAACTCCAGGCTCGTACGACATCTCGTCCCGAAGAGAACGATTGTCCTGCGGGAGAGCTGCAACATGGTGATTCACGTTCAACAGGGACTATTGAGCTTGCGGGAGATTGGGGCATGACAAATTGGTATCAGAGCGTCCGGTTCATTTCCTCGGACTTGGTCCTTCGTTTCATCACAAACCCTAAATAGCTTCCGCGTGTCGTTTAGTTCTTGGCTCTACTCGGTGTCATATTGGATGTTTCATACAATAAGTCTATAAATTGCTGGTTGTGGCTGCATGTTATGCTTCGTTGTGTTGCTTTTTTTGGTTTTCGTTAGATCGCTTAGCATCGTTAGGCGTTGTTGCATTCGTACAGCAAGTTGGGTGGCGTTGTTGCATTTGTGCAACAAGTTGAGAGCTGTCGTTGGCTTGGCTTGTCTTTCAGGGAGTTCTGATTTCATCAGTGGATCAGTTGGTTGGCATACGAGATTGGTTATGCGGCATGTTGTGAGTAGAAACATTCGATGAGAATGGATCGTTGCACGAGTTGCTCGTATAGCAAAATTGTTGGACGGAGTTTGAATTTTGGCTGGGTGTATCACAGAGAGCGTTGCACGAGTTGCTCATATGGCGCATCGGTTGAGCATGTTTGAGTTTGGCTTGGAAATATCAGGATAAGTTTGCACGAGTTGCTCGTACAGCAAATGTGCGGAACAGTTGGGTATTGGGTTGGACTACTTGGAAGACGTTCGTTGCACGGGTTGCTCGTGTAGCGAAAGTATCAGACGGTGAGAATAGCTAGAAGTATTAAGAATGGAACATAGCACGAGTCGCATCACGAGATTGATGGAAAGAGTTGGATGATTCAGGCATTGGTTGAGTTTTGTGTCAGACTTGAGTTGGGAATGGTAGGATCACGTATAAGGGATGGTTCGAACGGATTTCAGATTAGTGCAAAGAAATCGTAATGCGAGTAGCGACTTGATTCGGAGTGGTATATGGGATACCACATAGTAAGCAAGGCATTAGAATATTTTGGTTAGACATCAATGGGAATTGTCTGAACGGACACGGGTAACGGGAATACAAGTTGGTTGGTGCACATCGGCTAAGTTGGAAAGAATAAAAAATAGAGCAAGCGATTGTTGAGTTGAGCAATCGAGAACGGACTTGTGCAAATGGAAGTATCGTTGGACTTAAGAGACGGACGAGATCGGAATGAACAGTTGGGAGACGCTTGAGCGAAGCGATGGGTTAATTGAAGGATAGCGAGCACGGACTACGATTTTGGGTAACACATTTGAGCTGTTGGTTGAGTAATGAAACATGATCTAGGTTTGGAGGGGCAATGAGATGGTTTCACACGACTTGAAGGATTTTGGATATTGCTGCTCGAGAAGTCGACTCAGGTTTAGCGAAAGTAGAATTTTGGGCAAAATGGTGCAACAAGGGTAGACGGATTCTCTGGGAAGATGTGAACGGATTTGAGGCAACAACTAAAGGCAAAGATTGTGGCGGACAGACTTTTAAAGATAGCTAAATATGGGAGAAACAATTAAGCAAATCACTGTGCTGCTCGAGTAAGTTGGACGGGCATTATGGGACGTGGCAAACGGATAAGAATTTGAGCAAGTCTCGAGTTTCGAGAATCATTGCAATTGGTAGTGCGAGTAGACGAACATGGCAATTCAGAAATTTGATGGATTCAGGGCAGAACAACGGATTGATGGAAGACGGTTTCAACGAGCGCAGTTCTCGAACTGTGGCTCGGATAAATAGCAAGACTCTAGGTGGTTAAGCGGCATTGGTTGACAGATCATCAGAGGTAGTGCATGAATTTCTCGGATTCGAAAGTTCGCTCGGATGGAATGGTTGGATTATGGTTCAGATTTGCAGATGAGATATATCATGGTTCATAGTAACTGTCCATCGTGATGACTTACAATTATCGAGCGTAGCTTCGGGACAGCTGACCCTAGCGACTTGTCCGCCAAATCGGAGATGAATATTGTAGACACATAGAACGACCCTTGCGGTGGCACATTTGTGAATGCGTCGAGAGAAGATGTGAGTGCTGTATGTTGGAGATTGGCTTATTGATTGAGTGTTGGATTTGAGAGATCCTTGGGATAGTCTTCAACTGAAGATACAGCCGAAAGATCGGAGCGATGGTGGAAATAGCCTAGTCAACTGATGAGATTCAGAGTCGCAGATTTTTGTAGATGGCATTGCCTCTGACTCATCGTGCCCTGGAAGGGAATAGCATTCATATGAATTGACGACTGTGAAACTAGCTCGTGAAGTTAAAGCAGGGGCTCGTTCACATCAAATCTTTACGAATACTGGAAGGGACAGACGTGCCTCGATTTACAAGATGTATCAGAACTTAGTCTGGGAAGCGTGCTCGTTCAGAAGGCAAAGGTGATATCCTATGCTTCGAGGTAGTAGAAGCAGCGCGAAAAACTATTCCATGCGCAACCTAGGAATTGTGGCGAGCGTGTCCACGTTGAAAACGTGGCGACACTATCCCTTTGGCGTGGCGGTGAGATCTTCGTGGATCACACGAACCTCAATATAGATGTTCACCCAGTGAGGTATTGAGATGGCAGGAAAATGTGTTGGACTGAGATGGTCTAAGCAAAGTTTGATATTTGGGTAAGTCGCCTAGCTGGGGTAGTATCAGTTGTGATGATCGTTCGGTGCATGAGATATATTTGGAGATGTTGCTAGTGCGGATTCAGAAATAGTTGGATGGATTGAGTTGGAACACGAACTCATTGAGTCGGTGAAAAATCATCATATTTGAGAATAGTGGTCAATCGAATATGTTGGAATAGAAATCATGATTTGGTTCAATTGGGAGTACATCAAATGGATGCCTCGGACATAAAGATACCCTTGTAACTTATTCAAATTTGCTATCGCAAAGCTCGACTGAAATGCATGTATTTTAGGTACGCCTTAAATATGTGTACGATCCAAAACTAAGCGATACGAGAAATTCGTATTGAGCTGCAAGGAGGATGTGGGAATTCGTGGAAATTTGTACGAGCGTTCAGCAGAGCGAGATGCTGAGTCAGAATCGTGAGTATGAGAGTTGCATAAAGCAGAGTTATGAATTAGACAAGCGACATGTGATAGGAATGAGTACCAGCACGGTTCGTGGACGAACCTGATTTCTAAGTGGTATATTATGTAACGCCCCACAACCGCACGGTACGTTACGCTAAGTCGGATTGGATAAAACAAATGCTGGTTACATTTGATTTGTTGAATTTTGGGAAGAAGTATTGATTGAGTTGGTTTTATGTGCAGACGGCTAGCGGAGTTCGATGGAAATCAGGTGTTCGTTCAGAACAGTACTGAGATAGCTGGATGGGAGCGATAATGTCGTCTTCCTTAGTCCGATCGGTCGGATAATTTGGAGAGCACGGCCTGCTCGCACGGTCATACCAGTTAAGTAGATCACACTTTGTATCGGACCACGGGTTCAAGGGATTGGCCATATCGGCAGGACATGATGCTTAACGGGATCAAACATTGTGAGTGGACTCTTTCCCTTCTTCTTTACTCCTTCATGCCTAATAATATGGAAAATACGTAAAGGCTTGATCACTTGGACTGAAACTTGGAAATCACTACACTGAGGCATGCATAAAGTGTACATCATTTGCTTGGATAGGATTGTGGCTTGAATTGATTTGCGCGTTGGGTTAGTTGAACTAGAGTTGGATTATACACTTGAGGCAGTTGGTTGAATAATTGGGATTATATTTGGACAGTTGGAATGATATATTGAGGCATTGGGAACATCGGGAATTCGGACGAGCGAGCGTACATCCGTGCACGAGTATCACTTGGGTGCTTGGTCAAGCAAAGCTAGCAGTTGTGGTTCGAAATCGAACAACTGCATCGGCGAGTGCATTGTGCCACTGTTGGGACATTGTGCCATGGGATTGTTCTGAGCGTGGGGTATTGCACCCAATTTGAAACACTGTGTTGAGAAGCGACATTGTGCCTATGGGATAACTTGAGATTTGGTGCCTTGGGCTATATGTTGGAAGAATGGTTATGGATTCTTTGGTTGTATATTTTGGTTGGATATTTGGTTGAACGAGTCTAGGATTGCTTGGTGGGGCAAAAATGTTCGATCCTCTCGTCATACCTACTTGGTGTCTGCATGTCACGGACAACCTGTGTTGCACAGGGTTTCCTTTCCTCGAACGGGATGGACTCCGGGATACCGGGACCGTTCGTCCATGGAGGAGATAATGGGTACCCGCGTCTTGGGCGTGGTGCCGGTAGTTCGATACAAACCAGAAGGGAGTAGCTGCCCATCGCTGGTATCGGGTAGGACTGCCTATTGATTAGTCCGATCAATGTCCTTTATGGCTTGGCCAGTGACTTCATATAGATAAGAGTTGGTTTGCTTTATTTTGGTTGGTTTGTGCTTCGTGTAGGCGCGGCCACCTTGCCTCGGCAAGAGTGTGCACTTTGAGATGGGATTGTAACTTTTGGTTGATGATGGATATTGAGGCTTGGTTGATGGTTCGATAACTTATCGTGTTGCTTGGGCTTGAGTAGGACGGGTTGTATTTTAGTTTTCTTCGAGTTGGTTATACATTGCTTGTCGATTGGATTGAGTTGAATGCTTGCATGCTTAAACTGCTTTACAGCTTTCCTTAACATGTTATCCCTATGCCATGAAATGAATCTAAGATTCAACTAGAAATATCACCATATAACTGTTTGTATTCACTATTTACTTAGTGTCGGCTTAGACGAGTGGGTTACCCCGCTCACCAGTATGACTGTGTACTGACCCACGCTTGTGGGCATTATTTCAGGTACGCAGGCGTAGTGGCGCTGCTTGGATATACGAGACATGATGTATGAACTGTAAGTACCTTTGTGGGCTAGAGAAAATAGCAAGAGTATTTCATCGCCTTCGTGGCATTGCCTTTGTGGCATTTTATTTGGACCCTATCGAGAGCTTCGCTGCGTATACTCTGAAGTGTGCTTGGTACACAATACTTGACTTTCGTTACAACTTGGTCGTTTCGATGATAACTTTGGTGTTTGACAACATCGCCTTGTACGAGCGTAACTCCAGGCTCGTAAGACATCACGTCCCAAAGAGAACTATTGTCCTGCGGGAGAGCTGCAACGTGGTGATTCACGTTCAGCAGGGACTATTAAGCTTGTGGGAGATTGGGGCATGACAGACCAACTCTATGAGACCACCCCATTATCATGAGACATTCTTATGTTTTATTGGCCATGACACTGTTCTTACACGAGTGTGAGTCACATATAGGACACGGACTTGCGTACTCGGCTGGCCACTGGTACGTATAGGTCGTGCGACGGATAGGGATAACTGTCGATAGAAACTTTGCATGCTAGTAGACCTGGCAGTTATTTAGAGGTATTATCGTGTCATGGATATGACATGCTTAGAGCATGGGGTGGGGAGAACAACAAGTAAGGCATTTGGGCTCCTTTGCACTTTTCTTTCTGTAACCCGTACGCTCCGTCGGAGATACGTGGCGGTGATGACCCCTATATATTACTGGTGTCATCTACCGTTCAAAAGACGACATGCTTTGTAGGCCCCTGATTCTCCGAGAGAGTTACGCCAATCCCATTTATGGCCAGATAGCCCACTTATTGGAAAGTTATTCTTAAACTGCATTCACATAGATGGTTAGGCGACTCATTGGATGTTTATTTTCAATACTTTATTGGCATGCTTCTATGTATCTTGTTATGTCCCTCTGAGGACCTGGTACCTTTCCAGATATAAACGAGCATGAGTATCCACAGGAGTACGGACCTGGACCTGACGCTTCATTCCAGACTGAGGAGGTCTTATCTTCAGAGTACCTTTGATCCATCGTAGCTGATGGATATTCTAGTTGCTATTTATTTTATAGACATTTATCTTATATTAGAGTTTGATCTCTTCTCTCTTTTAGTAGTTTTTAGTATAGTCGATTTGCAGTGGATTTGTTTCCATCAGTCTATCATACTTTGATACTTCATCTTTGAGATTCAGTTATTTATTTCCTATTTATTTCTTTAATTTTGCTATGGATAAGATATAGATTACGTGTGACTTGTTGACAGTATATTACCACTGGTGGATTTGATGTTCATGTACAGCGCACGTGTGTGTATGGTTTTTATATATTGGAGTTCGTATACATACGGCTGGCGTGTTACGTATTCCTAGTCCTACGTATTTTGGGACTGGGGCATGACAAATGGGAAAACCCAATTTAATGGACCCGTTTGAGTGCACTTAAGCTGTAATAAAAATACAATCTACATCATCTATCACAAAATAATTCTACTCTCATCCACAGAAAGAAACATAACTAAATATGATAGACTAATCAAGATAATAGATAAAATAATAGTCCATTATTAAGTCAATATTTATAGTATCTCGGGGAATAATCCGATAAAATAAGTCAATACATAAGTCCATGAGTCAAGATATGAAATAACTGGAAGCATAAATAACTGAGTATATAATATAATACTTAGGAGAAATTCTCTGTCACAACCTCGTCCTCTAGTTCCAGTACTGCTCCAGCGTCAGCTCATGTCCCGTATATCTCGGGGTAATCCTCCTTTGTTGTACCTTGTGACATAATCCAGATCCAGGTCCTCAGGGGACATAGCAAGGTACAATAAATACTCAAGCCAAATGAAATACAGTAAGTAAAAACAGATCCTCAGGACAGGCTATATAACCAGCTATGTGAAATGCAAATGAGAGCATTACTCATACTCAGGCTGAAACTACTACAGGCTCGGTGTCGGGGAGCCCATAGCAGCATGTAATATCTCGAAGGGCCAGTAAATGTGCCAAAGGCAGAGTCTAAGGCACCACCAGTAATGTAGTATATATATATATATATATATATATATATATATATATAATCAGCATGTAGTATGGTGAGACTCTCCCCTCCCATGTAACCTCACGTATCACATAGTAACACGCAGGGCCAAGACCTCTATCTATCACCACGAGTCATAAGTACAAGTATATAAGTATGTCTGTAAATGTCATGAAGCCTATAGTCCTACACAGAATCCTGGTACCAAGAAATACATCAATACGAACTCTGTCTCATGTAATCAGTGTCAGGTATCCTATGGTCTGTCGTGCTAGTAGTGCAAGCACGTAAAAAAATGGGATCATGGTATCAACTCTCTAAGTGACGTTATACGACTCCGCATACGGCGTCGACACCCGAATCTTGTTCGAACATTAAGCAACGTCACACAGTCCTAGGTTGAACAGGTACAACACAGAAGTATATAGAAAGAATACAAGCAAATAATATCATATAATCTACTACATGTTGGCAAGGTACACTTGCCTGGGTTCTGAGCTCCGTTAGTTGCTCCAATATAAGTAGAATCTCCAGGTACACCTCCGGATGCTGAAACAAACATCACCATTGCTCTCAAAAAACTTGAAATAGCTAATATTGACTACCCATAAGTCCAATTTGGATATAAGAGCAGAATTGACAGTTCTTGGTCAATGCGGGGTCCACATGTGGCCCATTTCGCACAGAAAAACCAAGCATCTTGCCACGAATCTTGCGATCTCTCTCTTCATTCCATGCTACCAGTAATGTTGCCTTAAATCTCGGTACATCTTCGTACCCCCGGGATGAATCTTTCTGCTCAAGGTATCTGCTACTACATTAGCCTTGTCAGGGTGGTACTACAACTCGATATCATAATCTGTCATCAACTCTAGCCAGTGCCTCTGTCTCATGTTGATCTCCCTCTGCGTGTAAGCATACTTCAGACTTTTTTGATCTGTGTAAATCTCAACACGCTCACCATAAAGGTAGTGTCGCCATAGCTTAATGCAAATATCACTACAGCTAGCTCTGAATCGTGCGTTGGATAGTTCTTTTCATGAACTCCCAGTTGTCTCGATGCGTAGGCTATTACTTTGCTGTGTTGCATCAGTACACATCATAATCCGCTCCCAGACGCATTACTGTACACTACAAATCCTCCTGATCCTGAAGGTAGTGTCAAAATCGGCGCTGATGTCAGACGCTTCTTCAGCTTATCGAAAGTCGTCTGACACTCGTCGGTCTAGATAAACTTCTCGCCTTTACGCGTCAGTCGTGTCATAGGCGCAGCGATCCTCGAGAAATTTTCTACGAACCTTCGATAATATCCGGCAAGTCCGAGGAAACTCCTAACCTCTGTAACTGATGTAGGGGTAGGCCATGTCTCAACTGCAGCTATCTTCTCTGGGTCAACTGATAGTCCATCTTCGGTGATTATGTGTCCCAGAAATTGTACTCTATCCAAGAAGAACTCACATTTGCTGAGCTTGGCGTACAGCCTCTCCTGTCTCAGCGTATTCAACACAATCCTGAGATGTCTCTCATGCTCCTTCTGGCTCTTGGAATATACCAAGATGTCGTCGATTAAATACCACCACGAACTTATCTAAGTACTGGTGGAAAACATTGTTCATCAGACTCATGAATACTGCTGGCGCGTTGGTTAAACCAAACGGCATAACTAAAAACTCATAGTGCCCATACTTCGTCCAGAAAGCCGTCTTCGGGATGTCCTCTCTCCGTACCTTGATCTGATGATACCCGGATCTGAGATCTGTAAACCCCCTCACCCAAAATAGATATTTTGTGTATATTTTATATTATTATAGATATTGAATTTCTTTAGAGTATTCTGTTATTTAATTAGCAAATAAATTTCTCTATATATTTACTTATATAAATATTTATTTAGAATCATTTTTAGGTTATTTAGATTTTTGAAATTAATTAGGATTTATTTGGATATATATAGTCTTAATATTAGATAGATGCTAATTTAGTGTTAATAGATATTAATAAGATTTTATAAATTATTTGTATTATATTTAATTATATTCAAGATTATAAATTATTGAGATAGATTCAAACTCTACTTTAAATTAATTCAAATCCTGAACCTACTAGGAAAGCAACTTAATGTATATCATATCCTTATTTAAATTCATCATAATCCTATCCAAATTAACCAATCCTAATTGTATTTAATTAAGTAGTCTCCACCATTATAAATATCTCATCCTTCATATTTTTTTTCCCTAAATTTCTCTCTTTTTCGTCAAAAAATAGTCAAAATTCGTCATAAATTCAGCCTCATTTTCTACTAGTTATGACAAAGTAAAAGGACGATATCTCCTAACTCCGGACTCCAAACGAGGCCTAGTTTTTTTTGTTAGAACGATATTAAGGTTAGATTTCTGATTATATAAATTTTTTTACGAAATTATGAGTATTAAATTCTGGAAAATTCATAGAGCACAGCATGTCCGAAAATAGACGTATTTTGATATTTTCGCAATTCTGGGAGAACCAGGAATCAGAATCATGAACCGTTTAAAGTTTCGGAAAACTAATGTCGAGATTATCGACATATATTTTTCTCAGAATTTATTTCAAAGTATTTACATACTGTTAATTCTGTAGAACTTCTAGGTTTGAATTTAACCATCGGTGCACAATACAAAATTTGTATGTGCCATAATTCCCAAACGAATTTGAATTCGGACGAGCTGTAAATTCCAACATATTTTTGACGCTAAAATCTACAGGAAATCATACATGAAAGTTGAGTTTGTGTCGGTTGACTTTTTGGTCAACAGATCGCCTCGATTTGCGTGCCATGAGTCTCGAGTTGATAAAATTCAGTTTCTTTGGACAAAATTTAGGAATTAACATAAAAATCAGAATAATAAGATTAAAATAAGATTTTAGAGTAATTATTCCAGAATTAAATAAATTAAAATAAATTATCTTTTGACGTGATAAATTTGTAATACATAGGCTATGTGGACTGTGACTTGGACTCTGATTCATACCAGCAGCAGGACCCCATGCAAGATACCTTGCCAACTTGTTTATAGTACTTTGCATGCTATTTATATTTCTTTTTATTTATTTCATTTCTGTATAGTTCTTGCATGTGTAGTTTTTCTCCAGTCATTACTATGTATTAGATATGTTGACACACACATGGCACCTAGTATCATGGGAGGACAATCATTAGGCGTATGGGCTTTTAACCACTCTGGTAAACCGTAGTATATAGTTCGCACTACGGGCGTGTGTCACGCTGGTCGCTACCCCAGAGGTATATCGATTTCTGTAGAGTCGCGCTGGTCGCTACCCCAGAGGTATGTCGATTTCTAATATTCTAGACGGGTGTGTGAGTTGTGAGGCTTAGATCGAGTAGACTACCCTTGTCCATACGTCGAAAAGTTATCCTCATTTGCATTCATATAGATTGTCATGTACAGCGTACTTATCTATTTTTAAACCATATGCATGTTTACTGTATTCAAATTGGCTCGTATTTTCTGTATCTTGTTACGTCCCTCTGAGGACCTGGTCCGTTGCCAGGTGTATCTTTTCTTGAGTATTTGCAGGAGCACAGATTTGGATGGTTACATGTGATCCGAGGATGTCTTCTCTTCGAGCTGTGATAGATAGCTGGTATTCTTATATTGTGTTGTGGTGTTGTACTCATATGGTATTTGTTCTTATATTCGAGTTGGTAGTGGATTTGTCTCCATCCAACTATCATCCTTAGATACTCCTTATTGAGATCTAGTTTTATAGATACTGGTCATTTATTTCTATATAATTTTGGTGGATGAGATTTAGATTTTACCATGTGACTTGTATTACATTTTATACCACTTGTGGATTTTATATTCATATTACAGCGTACGTATGGATTTAGTTTTCATATATTGGAGTTGCCATATCCATGCGACTGGCATGCTTACGTGTCCTAGTCCTACGTATTTTTGGGACTGGAGCGTGACATGTTTTTGTGGTGGCCCATGCAGGTCGAGAGCATATTGTCTCGGTTACGTTACTGTACCGAACAAGCCTGCACCTAGGACTAGAGTATAGGATCTCATCCACAATTGACTGTGATTCATCTCCTCCTATCTGTTCTATTTTGAACAATTATATCCTGCTTGATTCATGTGCTTCCCTAATAGTTTCTTGAGTATAGTCTTCTGCTAGAATATAGGAACCCCTGTTATTAGGATGATAATTAGAGTAGCACACCTATTAAGAATACAACGAGAATATAGACACACCACTAAGTTTAGAATATCTAGTGAACCTAGAATTTCTTATCTTTAGATTGTTATACCATTACCCCTTGATGTATTAAGAAGACTTGAGAGTAGTATAGACACTACTAGAGTTAGTTAGAAGTTTTACCATAATGTTTGACACCTAGTATCACATAGTCTTTTGACCTATTAATTGAAGTGTAACCGAATGATAATTATCGCATGCTAGCAAAAGACGACAGTGTTTATTCAGACCATAGAATTTAGAGGTCCTTGCCCTATTTGGTCGACTAGCGACTTAGATAAGGAGGTTGTATGATAACTGTAGAGATTGTAGAGTCTTTTATTATTATTGCTTATGTTATTTTTGCTTTTGCGAACTTGAATTATTTTGTAACTTCTCACATCATAATCCAGCATTATATTTTCTGTGCTACCTTGAATTATGCTGCTATTATAGCCTAGTTTTTGCAAGCTTAATCTTATATCGAGCTTGTTCATGACATATGTGTTATTGGGGCCTAATCAACCACACTAATACAAATTGTCTAATCAGAATCAGTATATTATGGTCTAGCTAGCCATAATGTGCTTGATTCGTCCTTCGCAATAGTATTTTACGTGGATTGAGATGTATAGTGGACCAGTAGACAAATATACTTACCCTCTAGATACGACAAAGCATATCATATCAAGTACATAACTGCACCGATGTGAGCATGCGAATAGGAAATTACCAAATTAAGATTTCAATCCACAACTGTCTTGACAATTCCCATTTGAATTCTTTAAACGCTTTGATTCACATACTTCCATTCTATTACCCCTCCTTGAACTCTTTTCCGTTGCTTTCCGTCTTCCCTTGTTTCGGAAAGACGAAATCTCGTGCTTGGATATAAGTGATACACGGATAGTACAAGATATACCCCATAGGCCAATCACATTATTTGGTGACTATCTTTCATAATTGATTAAGGGCATATCACATATGATATAGTTTGTGTTAAAGTTTTGAGGATTGAATGACATGAGAAAATAAATTGAGGAATATTTTCTTAAGTGTAAGAGCCTTATGTGATAGATGGGTAAATTCTAAGTTGGGTAGAAATTGCATTATTAAACTTGAGGTAAATTCTTTTAGATTGTGATCAAGTGAGATTAGATAGAGAGAAACCATGTTCTATTTTAATTTCGAGGACAAAATTTTTGTAAGTTGGGTAGATTGTAAACCCCCTCACCCAAAATAAATATTTTGTGTATATTTTATATTATTATAGATATTGAATTTCTTTAGAGTATTCTATTATTTAATTAGCAATTGAATTTCTCGATATATTTACTTATATAAATATTTATTTAGAATCATTTTTAGGTTATTTTAGATTTTTGAAATTAATTAGGATTTATTTGGATATATATAGTCTTAATATTAGATAGATGCTAATTTAGTGTTAATAGATATTAATAAAATTTTATAAATTATTTGTATTATATTTAATTATATTCAAGATTATAAATTATTGAGATAGATTCA
Source organism: Iris macrosiphon (assembly GCA_036927795.1). NCBI lineage: Eukaryota > Viridiplantae > Streptophyta > Magnoliopsida > Asparagales > Iridaceae > Iris > Iris macrosiphon. The sequence continues at coordinate 166,708,705 of JAYESA010000008.1, read as the reverse complement.
AACTCTACTTTAAATTAATTCAAATCCTGAACCTACTAGGAAAGCAACTTAATGTATATCATATCCTTATTTAAATTCATCATAATCCTATCCAAATTAACCAATCCTAGTTGTATTTAATTAAGTAGTCTCCACCATTATAAATACCTCATCCTTCATATTTTTCTTCCCCAAATTCCTCTCTTTTTCGTCCAAAAATAGTCAAAATTCGTCATAAATTCAGCCTCATTTTCTACTAGTTATGACGAATTAAAAGGACGATATCTCCTAGCTCCGGACTCCAAACGAGGCCTAGTTTTTTTTGTTAGAACGATATTGAGGTTAGCTTTCTGATTATATAATTTTTTTATAAAATTATGAGTATTAAATTCTAGAAAATTCGTAGAGCACAGTATGTCCGAAAATAGACATGTTTCGATGTTTTTGCGATTCCGGGAGAACCAGGAATCAGAATCATGAACCGTTTAAAGTTTCGGAAAGCTAATGTCGAGATCATCGACATATATTTTTACCAGAATTTATTTCGAAGTATTTACATACTGTTAATTCTGTAGAACTTCTAGGTTAGAATTTAACCATCGGTGCACAATACAAAATTTGTATGTGCCATAATTCCCAAACGAATTTGAATTCGGATGAGCTGTAAATTCCAGCATGTTTTTGACGCTGAAATCTACAGGAAATCATGCATAAAAGTTGAGTTTGTGTCGGTTGACTTTTTGGTCAACAGATCGCCTCAATTTGCGTGCCATGAGTCTCGAGTTGATAAAATTCAGTTTCTTTGGACAAAATTTAGGAATTAACATAAAAATCAGAATAATAAGATTAAAATAGGATTTTAGAGTAATTATTCCAGAATTAAATAAATTAAAATAAATTATCTTTTGACGTGATAAATTTGTAATACATAGGATATTTGGACTGTGACTTGGACTCTGATTCATACCAGCAGCAGGACCCCAGGCAAGATACCTTGCCAAATTATTTATAGTACTTTGTATGCTATTTATATTTCTTTTTATTTATTTTATTTTTGTATAGTTCTTGCATGTGTAGTTTTTCTCCAGTCATTACTATGTATTAGATATGTTGACACACACATGGCACCTAGTATCATGGGAGGACAATCATTAGGCGTATGGGCTTTTAACCACTCTGGTAAACCGTAGTATATAGTTCGCACTACGGGCGTGTGTCGTGCTGGTCGCAACCCCAGAGATATGTCGATTTCTGTAGAGTCGCGCTGGTCGCTACCCCTGAGGTATGTCGATTTCTGATGTTCTAGACGGGTGTGTGAGTTGTGAAGCTTAGATCGAGTAGACTACCCTTGCCCATACGTCAAAAAGTTGTCCTCATTTGTATTCATATAGATTGTCATGTACAGCGTACTTATCTATTTTCAAACCATATGCATGTTTACTGTATTCAAATTGGCTCGTATTTTCTGTATCTTGTTACGTCCCTCTGAGGACCTGGTCCGCTGCCAGGTGTATCTTTTCTTGAGTATTTACAGGAGCGCAGATTTGGATGGTTACATGTGATCCGAGGATGTCTTCTATTTGAGCTGTGATGGATAGCTGGTATTCTTATATTGTGTTGTGGTGTTGTACTCATATGGTATTTGCTCTTATATTCGAGTTGGTAGTGGATTTGTTTCCATCCAACTATCATCCTTAGATACTTCTTATTGAGATCTAGTTTCATAGATACTGGTTATTTATTTCTATATGATTTTGGTGGATGAGATTTAGATTTTATCCTGCGACTTGTATTACATTTTATACCACTTGTGGATTTTATATTCATATTATAGCGTACGTATGGATTTGGTTTCCATATATTGGAGTTGCCATATCCATGCGGCTGGCATGCTTACGTGTCCTAGTCCTACGTATTTTTGGGACTGGGGCGTGACAAGATCGATCTTCGAGAATACACATGCACCGCTAAGCTGATCAAATAAATCATCGAGGTGCGGCAGTGGATACTTGTTCTTTATCGTTACAGCATTTAACGTCCTGTAATCGATACACAAGCGTACCGTCCCGTCCTTCTTCGGTACAAATAGAATGGGTGCTACCCATGGAGACACACTAGCCTGTATGAAACCCTTATCTAAGAGATCATCTACTTGGACTTTGAACTCAACCAACTCCTTCGGTGCTAGTCTGTAAATGTGGAAAGTAACTGGCTCGGCTCCGGGAGTCAACTCTATAGTGAACTCAATCTCTCTGTCAGGTGGCAGGCCTGGGAGATTCTCTGGAAACACATCCTCAAACTCTGATATGAAGTTAGGGTACATCGGTTCACCTTCTGCAATGTGTGTCGTTAGGGTAGGTTGGACACCATGCTCCTGGGCTCCCTGAAGAAACTCAACTCAGGGTAACCTGGTGGTCTAAAAATAATGCAACCACGTCGACAATCTAGCATCGCTAGGTATTGGCTCAACCAACTCATGCTAGAACGATTTCATCGTCCAAACTTAACCTTAAAATAAATTCTCCTGTTCTGTTTACCACACTAATCCTCCAAAAGAAAATTTCTTCCTTGCCTAAAGTATAATTTCTCTCCTCCTCAAAAATTTTCCTAAAATTTTTTGTCACGCCCCAGTCCCAAAAATACGTAAGACTAGGACACGTAAGCATGCCAGCCGCATGGATATGACAACTCCAATATATGGAAACCAAATCCATACGTACGCTGTAATATGAATATAAAATCCACAAGTGGTATAAAATGTAATACAAGTCACATGGTAAAATCTAAATCTCATCCACCAAAATCATATAGAAATAAATGACCAGTATCTATGAAATTATATCTCAATAAGGAGTATCTAAGGATGATTGTTGGATGGAGACAAATTTACTACCAACTCGAATGGAGAGGTAAATACAATATAAGTACAACACCACAACACAATATAAGAATACCAGCTATCCATCACAGCTCGAAGAAAAGACATCCTCGGATTACATGTAACCATCCAAATCTGCGCTCCTGCAAATACTCAAGAAAAGATACACCTGGCAGCGGACCAGGTCCTCAAGATACACCTGGCAGCGGACCAGGTCCTCAGAGGGACGTAACAAGATACAGAAAATACGAGCCAATTTGAATACTGTAAACATGCATATAGTTTGAAAGTAGATAAGTACGCTGTACATGACAATCTATATGAATGCAAATGAGGACAACTTTTCGACGTATGGGCAAGGGTAGGCTACTCGATCTACCTCACAACTCACACACACGTCAATGGACATCAAAAATCGACATACCGCAGGGGTAGCGACCAGCGAGACTCCAAAAATTGACATACCGCGGGAGTAGCGACCAGCGCAACACACGTCCGTAGTGCAAACTATATACTACGGTTTACCAGAGTGGTTAAAAGCCCATACGCCTAATGATTGTCCTCTCATGATACTAGGTGTCAAGTGTGTGTCAACATATCTAATATATATAGTAATAACTGAATGAACTACACATGCAATAAATAAACAGAAATATAAATAGCATGCAAAGTACTATAAATAATTTGGCAAGGTATCTTGCCTGGGGTCCTGTTGCTGGTATGAATCAGAGTCCAAGTCACGGTCCAAATAGCCTATGTATTACAAATTTATCACGTCAAAAGATAATTTATTTTAATTTATTTAATTCTGAAATAATTACTCTAAAATCCTATTTTAATCTTATTATTCTGATTTTTATGTTAATTTCTAAATTTTGTCCAAAAAACTTAATTTTATCAACTCGAGACTCATGGCACGCAAATCGAGACGATCTGTTGACCAAAAAGTCAACCGATTCAAACTCGACTTTTATGCATGATTTCCTGTAGATTTCAGCATTAAAAACATACTAAAATTTACGGCTCGTCCGAAATCAAATTCGTTTGGGAATTATGGCACATACAAATTTTGTATTGTGCACCGATGGTTAAATTCTAACCTAGAAGTTCTACAGAATTAATAGTATGTAAATACTTCGAATTAAATTTTGGGAAAAATATATGTCTATGATCTCGACATTAGCTTTCCGAAACTTTAAACGGTTCGTGATTCTGATCCCTGGTTCTCCCGAAATCGCAAAAATATCAAAATACGTCTATTTTCGGACATGCTGTGCTCTACAAATTTTCCAGAATTTAATACTCATAATTTAGAAAAACAATTTATATAATCAGAAATCTAACCTCATCATCGTTCTAACAAAAAAAACTAGGCCTCGTTTGGAGTCCGGAGCTAGGAGATATCGTCATTTTAATTCGTCATAACTAGTAGAAAATGAGGCTGAATTTATGACGAATTTTGACTATTTTTGGACAAAAAAGAGAGAAATTTGGGGAAGAAAAATATGAAGGATGAGGTATTTATAATGGTGGACACTACTTAATTAAATACAACAAGGATTGGTTAATTTGGATAGGATTATGATGAATTTAAATAAGGATAGGATATGCATGAAGTTGATTTTCTAGTAGGTTCAGGATTTGAATTAATTTAAAATAGAGTTTGAATTTATCTTAATAATTTATAATCTTAAATATAATTAAAGATAATACAAATAATTTATAAAATCTTATTAATATCTATTAACACTAAATTAGCATCTATCTAATATTAAGACTATATATATCCAAATAAATCCTAAATAATTTCAAAAATCTAAAATAACCTAAAAATGATTCTAAATAAATATTTATATAAGTAAATATATCAAGAAATTCATTTGCTAATTAAATAACAGAATACTCTAAAGAAATTCAATATCTATAATAATATAAAATATACATAAAATATTTATTTTGGGTGAGGGGGTTTACAATCTACCCAACTTACAAAAATTTCGTCCTCGAAATTAAAATAGAACATGGTTTCTCTCTATCTAATCTCACTTGATCATAATCTAAAAGAATTTACCTCAAGTTTAATAATGTATTTTTTACCCAACTTAGAATTTACCCATCTATCACATAAGGCTCTTACACTTAAGAAAATATTCCTCAATTTATTTTCTCATATCATTCAATCCTCAAAACTTTAACACCAACTATATCATATGTGATATGCCCTTAATCAATTATGAAAGATAGTCACCAAATAATGTGATTGGCCTATGGGGTATATCTTGTACTATCCGTGTATCACTTATATCCAAGCAAGAGATTTCGTCTTTCCGAAACAAGGGAAGACGGAAAGCAACGGAAAAGAGTTCAAGGAGGGGTAATAGAATGGAAGTATGGGAATCAAAGCGTTTAAAGAATTCAAATGGGAATTGTCAAGACAGTTGTGGATTGAAATCTTAATTTGGTAATTTTCTATTCGCATGCTCACATCGGTACAGTTATGTACTTGATATGATATGCTTTGTCGTATCTAGAGGGTAAGTATATTTGTCTACTGGTCCACTATACATCTCAATCCAAGTAAAATACTATTGCGAAGGGCGAATCAAGCGCATTATGGCTAGCTAGACCATAATACACTGATTCTGATTAGACAATTTGTATTAGTGTGGTTGATCAGGCCCCAATAACACATATGTCATGAACAAGCTCGATATAAGATTAAGCTTGCAAAAACTAGGCTATAATAGCAGCATAATTCAAGGTAGCACAAAAAATATAATGCTGGATTATGATGTGAGAAGTTACAAAATAATTCAAGTTCGCAAAAGCAAAAACAACATAAGCAATAATAATAAAAGACTCTACAATCTCTACAGTTATCATACAACCTCCTTATCTAAGTCGCTAGTCGACCAAATAGGGCAAGGACCTTTAAATTCTATGGTCTGAATAAACACTGTCGTCTTTTGCTAGCATATGATAATTATCATTCGGTTACACTTCAATTAATAGGTCAAAAGACTATGTGATACTATGTGTCAAACATTATGGTAAAACTTCTAACTAACTCTAGTAGTGTCTATACTACTCTCAAGTCTTCTTAATACATCAAGGGGTAATGGTATAACAATCTAAAGATAAGGAATTCTAGGTTCACTAGATATTCTAAACTTAGTGGTGTGTCTATATTCTCGTTGTATTCTTAATAGGTGTGCTACTCTAATTATCATCCTAATAACAGGGGTTCCTATATTCTAGCAGAAGACTATACTCAAGGAACTATTAGGGAAGCACATGAATCAAGCAGGATACAATTGTTCAAAATAGAACAGATAGGAGGAGATGAATCACAGTCAATTGTGGATGAGATCCTATACTCTAGTCCTAGGTGCAGGCTTGTTCGGTACAGTAACGTTACCGAGACAATATGCTCTCGACCTGCATGGGCCACCACAAAAATATGTCACGCTCCAGTCCCAAAAATACGTAGGACTAGGACACGTAAGTATGCCAGCCGCATGGATATGGCAACTCCAATATATGGAAACCAAATCCATACGTACGCTGTAATATGAATATAAAATCCACAAGTGGTATAAAATGTAATACAAGTCACATGGTAAAATCTAAATCTCATCCACCAAAATCATATAGAAATAAATGACCAGTATCTATGAAACTAGATCTCAATAAGGAGTATCTAAGGATGATAGTTGGATGGAGACAAATCCACTACCAACTCGAATGGAGAGGTAAATATAATATAAGTACAACACCACAACACAATATAAGAATACCAGCTATCCATCACAGCTCGAAGAGAAGATATCCTCGGATTACATGTAACCATCCAAATCTGCGCTCCTGCAAATACTCAAGAAAAGATACACCTGGCAGCGGACCAGGTCCTCAGAGGGACGTAACAAGATACAGAAAATACGAGCCAATTTGAATACTGTAAACATGCATATGGTTTGAAAGTAGATAAGTACGCTGTACATGACAATCTATATGAATGCAAATGAGGATAACTTTTCGACGTATGGGCAAGGGTAGGCTACTCGATCTACCTCACAACTCACACACACGTCAATGGACATCAGAAATCGACATACCGAGGGGGGTAGCGACCAGCGAGACTCCAGAAATCGACATACTGCGGGGGGTAGCGACCAGCGCGACACACGCCCGTTAGTGCGAACTATATACTACGGTTTACCAGAGTGGTTAAAAGCCCATACGCCTAATGATTGTCCTCTCATGATACTAGGTGTCAAGTGTGTGTCAACATATCTAATATATATAGTAATAACAGAACGAACTACACATGCAATAAATAAACAGAAATATAAATAGCATGCAAAGTACTATAAACAATTTGGCAAGGTATCTTGCCTAGGGTCCTGCTGCTGGTATGAATCAGAGTCCAAGTCACAGTCCAAATAGCCTATGTATTACAAATTTATCACGTCAAAAGATAATTTATTTTAATTTATTTAATTCTAAAATAATTACTCTAAAATCTTATTTTAATCTTATTATTCTGATTTTTTATGTTAATTTCTAAATTTTGTCAAAAAAATTGAATTTTATCAACTCGAGACTCATGGCACGCAAATCGAGGCGATCTGTTGACCAAAAAGTCAACCGATTCAAACTCGACTTTTATGCATGATTTTCTGTAGATTTTAGCATCAAAAATATACTAAAATTTACGGCTCGTCCGAAATCAAATTCGTTGAGAATTATGGCACATACAAATTTTGTATTGTGCACCGATGGTTAAATTCTAACATAGAAGTTCTACAGAATTAACAGTATGTAAATACTTCGAAATAAATTCTGGGAAAAATATATATCGATGATCTTGACATTAGCTTTCCGAAACTTTAAACGGTTCATGATTCTGATTCCTGGTTCTCCCAAAATCGCAAAAACATCAAAATACGTCTATTTTCGGACATGCTGTGCTCTACAAATTTTCCAGAATTTAATACTCATAATTTAGAAAAACAATTTATATAATCAGAAATCTAACCTCATCATCGTTCTAACAAAAAAAACTAGGCCTCGTTTGGAGTCCGGAGCTAGGAGATATCGTCCTTTTAATTTGTCATAACTAGTAGAAAATGAGGCTGAATTTATGACGAATTTTGACTATTTTTGGACGAAAAAGAGAGAAATTTGGGGAAGAAAAATATGAAGGATGAGGTATTTATAATGGTGGACACTACTTAATTAAATACAACAAGGATTGGTTAATTTGGATAGGATTATGATGAATTTAAATAAGGATAGGATATGCATGAAGTTGATTTCCTAGTAGGTTCAGGATTTGAATTAATTTAAAATAGAGTTTGAATTTATCTCAATAATTTATAATCTTAAATATAATTAAAGATAATACAAATAATTTATAAAATCTTATTAATATCTATTAACACTAAATTAGCATCTATCTAATATTAAGACTATATATATCCAAATAAATCCTAAATAATTTCAAAAATCTAAAATAACCTAAAAATGATTCTAAATAAATATTTATATAAGTAAATATATCAAGAAATTCATTTGCTAATTAAATAACAGAATACTCTAAAGAAATTCAATATCTATAATAATATAAAATATACACAAAATATTTATTTTGGGTGAGGGGGTTTACATTTTTATTCCTCAAATCTCTTTTTCCCGTCATTTATTGCTCCAGGTTACATAGTACAATTATAATAATGGTATCACCCAAGCATAAACTAGAATTTCTGGTATCAGATCATCATCTTCAAGGTGAGAGCATAAAATTTTATCTCCTCTAGTCCATAATATCATTCCTGGTATCGCTATCATATACAACAACTAATTTTCTAGCATCGGGCTATGCACTTCCATAAATTATTCTAGGTCATGATCAACAATCCTTTCAGCTCCCAGTACTTCCAAGATCACTGTTATCTCAAGCACGGGTTGGGTACTACTGGGTCCAACTCTCTTGCTAACCTTCCACACTAGTTCTAGAATCCAAAAGAACCTATCAATCTATCATACTCAGGGTAACAATCTTCTCAGGAAATATTACACGAATTCTGTCTTCTGTCGTCTGGTCTACGATCTTCTTTTAGAGGAAACCATCAGGCACAAGCGTTCGTCTTCTCGAATAATAGGGGATGAAAACAATGATAATGATATTGACGAAAATTGAACGAATACAAATTGGAAGTCCAAGGACGATAATCACATATAAAGTGAGTTTTTAAAATCGATTATGGATTGAGATCATATTCAACAATCATAATATCTATTCCTAATTTGCAGGCTCGCTTGGCACAGTCAGGTGACCAAGACGATTTAAATTGGACCTACATGGGACACCACAAAAATATGTCATGCCCCAGTCCCAAAATACATAGGACCAGGAATACGTGACACGCCAGCTACGCATTCGACCAGACTCTGGTCTGACTCGAATACATATAAGCTGTATAATATATAGGGCACTATCTAAATATCCCATAAATGTAAATATCTATGTCTCAATCCACAATGAACAAAAATATACAAGAAAGAGCTACATGTGCTAAAGTCGGCCGCCCAATAACACACAAACTCGAATAGACTCGAGAAGAGATGAGTCTACAAAAACTAGGCTACAACAGCAGATGAATAATCAATAAGAAATAAGTAACCATAATGCCGGTAGAAATGATATGAGTACCTGGTATAGTGCCCGCAAGACATGCAACTCCATCAGCAACTCCAAATGCTCCGTAATCGTCTATACTGCAAAACTGGCAGGGGACCAGGTCCTCAGAGGGACGTAACAAGGTACAAAAATACAGCATGCCAAAGTACAACAGAAAGTATAAGTGCAACGATAGTGTAGTCTAGCATAACCAACTAAGTGAGACACAGTTTAAAGACAATGTTCGACGCGTGGGTTATCTAAAATAAAACCGTAGCTCCGGACACGGAAACACACGGGACGTACCGCAGCTCCGGGCAAAGAGTCACACGGGTGATACAACTACACTAGATACAGGATCACTACAGAAATAGTACATATACATATAAAAGCGCGTGCAGAGGAGCCCAAACGTCTAGTAACTGTCTTCCCCATCCCAAGCGGTCAACGATTGTGCATTGAACCTGAACCTCTATCTAACAGTCTCGTCACACGGAAATAACTCAACTGTAAACCCCCAGATTTTGTAAGAATTTTAAATCTTGGATTTTCCCCAATTTTCTGGAATTTTCTGGGAATTTTCTGTAATTAAAATCAAGGTTTTTAATTAATAAATGATTTTTAATTGTTAATAAATAATATTAAAATATCATGGAAATAATATTTTTGGGTGTAAAATGAAAAACTGGACTTAGGGTAATTTTTCTGGAATTTATTGGACCTCAGACCTATTTTTAAATGCCTAAAAACTATTTAATTAATTAATTAATTATTATTAATTATTATTATTATTATTATTATTATTATTATTATTATTATTATTATTATTATTATTATCCTAATAATAAATCCGGCCCGGCCCAGCCCATTGGGCCGAGCCCAGCCCGCTAATGCTAGCGGGTCGGGTCGGATCCACCCGCCGCCCGACCCGACCCGAACCCGCCTGAACCACTCGTCCCCGACCCCGAGTCTCCCGCCGCCTCCGCCGCGCCGTTGCCGCTCCGCCCGGCGCGCCCCCGCCCCGCGCTGACCGTCGCCTCCCTCGGCCCCACGTTTCCCCCTCTCTCCTATAAACCCCCGAGCCCCCACCGTGCCCAGCTCCTCCCTCACCCACTCCGCCACCGCCCGGCTCAGCCGCGAACCCCCGCCGCCGCTGCAGCCCCGGCCGCCCCTCGACTCCCTCGCCCCGACCCTCCTCGATGTCGACGACCTCACCCCGCCTCCGGCAGCAGCGGAGGCCAACAGCAGCCAGCAGCTCCGGCCGCCGCCGTCGGCTCCGCCGCCACCAGCCACCGCCCCAGGTCCCCCGGCGCACCGCCCTCGACCGCCTCCACTCCCTCCGGCCAGCCCCGAGCTGCCGCCTCCGGCCGACAGCCCCCAAACCCTAACCCTAACCCAATTTTCCCAATTTTCGTGTCGGCGTGTCGGACACGACACGGACACGACACGGACACGAGAAAAACCCGGTTTCTGAGCCCCGTTCAGGTACTCATAACTTTCACCTCGTAGCTCCGTTTTCAATTCCGCAAATTGCGTTGTGAAGCCTGTATGACCCTCTCGGTGTCCGGACAAACTGTTCGGGGCATCGCGTCCTGTGGTGATCGCACACCGCGATCCAAAAACAGGAAAAACCAGACCCTGTTTCACCCCGGAACTGAGTCCGCCCTGCCAAACGGGACGACTTGGTCGCGTGCGGTCTTCACAAATACGTACGCATCGTCGATACGGACGTGTGAGTTTTCGTGGAAGCTGATTCGGGTGTGCGTGCACACCGGAATCAACGCGTATCCGCGGACATCGTCCCGTATCCGCCTTTTCTGTAATTTACCCTAACTTCGTGCACACACGTCGGATCGAGACGAAACTTGCGCTATCGGACTCGTAGCGATACGCTGGTCCTGTGGGTCAAGTTTTGTTCGATTCTGAGAACGTTGACGAAATCGCGTGTCGTGGGCCCCACAAGCCCCGCTCGACGGGCGATTTTGTGTTCGGCTCATCGGAATCCAAATCTGGAAGTTCCGTTGGGTTCGTATCAGCGTTCCTGACCTGTTGACACTAAGTTTGGTGAATTTGGAGACCTTTGACCCGGATACGTTTTTCGGTGCAAAGCGGGCCCACCGGCGGACCCCGTTTTGACCCGAAACTGTCGTTTTTGTCCTTGTCTTCAAATTGGACCCAAGGACAGGCGTTTCTAGCTATTTGACATCTTCTGAGCATGATGGTAATGTCTATTTCAGCTTTTGGACTCATCTTTGGACTATTTCCTCGAGGACAATTAATTGGATCCAAACAACAGGCAAGTACCTGCACTTCAAGTTTAATCTTTATATTGTGATAGTTAATTCCCTGCTTTACTAGTACCCTTGATGATTACACATAGTGCTAGAATACTGGATTTCATGTCTTGGATACTGTATTTTATGTCTTGCTTTTCATGTCGGGTGGGAGAATACTGAAAGGCATGTAGTTTACCCTGACCCTTGCCATGATTAATAGCTGTTGGTACACGACTGTCCATCAGCCGGATCTCGATTATTCCTGTTTAATAGCCGTCTATGACGGCCGGTTTAACCCTATAAACTCCTACATGCCAACTAGGTATTCTAAATACACAAGTTCACACACATAGTTTCTTGTTTTATTACAGTTTCTATTGCCTGGTTGTAATTCATTTTCCTGTCACCTTGTTCCTGTTTTACTCATGTCCCTGTCTTACAGCAATTAACTCTTAGTTATTGTTACTATTTATTTATACATATTCTCAACATAATACCTGTCAGTTCTTTTTAATTGTCATGAATATTTAGTTTAATCTTGTTGTGCATTGTGTACTTTGCTCCTTTCCTGACTGGATCCGTTGTTTTAGGCGATGATGAGGACTTTGCCCCTACCTATTATGGCCCCTATGAGTTAGCAGATGACACATTGAGGAGCCGGTTCCCCCTCCGGAGACTACCTTTGAGGAGGAGTAGCCAGTTAGTTATTATTATTTATTTTTTCCTTTCAGCACATACTCGGGTTTATCCCCAATTTATCTTCTGGCTTGTATTAACTGTGGTTTGGTTGTCACAGATTAAATATTATGAAATCTTAGCATTCCTTTTTCCTGTGATTATTCTTACATGTTCATTATTGTGGATGAGATAGATACTTATTGACCCCAGAAATGACCTAGACAGCGTACTACCGCCGACACTGCGGCGTAGGCTGGACGTGCCCACGTACTCGTGCCCAAATATCCGGGTGCGGGTCGTGACACGTTTTTGTGGTGGCCCATGCAGGTCCAACGACTAAATTGTTCGGTTTCAACTCAGGGACCGAACAGGCCTGCAATAAAGCTAGGATAAGTTTATAGGATCTCATCCACTTGCTTGAATCGTTTTTGATATCTGTATCGTATTCGAACTAATATGAACTTGCATCTTGCCTTGATTCCTGTGCGCCTCTTATTGGTTATTTTGGATACAGGGAGATGGACCCACAAGCCAGCAACGAGACTCATGCAGAAACACCACAAACCGTTGTGGTTACCCAAGGAAACGATGTGATACCAGTCGGTGAAGGCCAATCATCACAAGACAGTCAAGCAAGTCAGCCTGCCTCAATAATCCGTCAAGATGGCGTTCCACCCTCGACGCAGCCTATTCCACCGATGCCTTCCTTCCCACCGGGACCGCCTATGGACGAACAGCAGATGTTCCGCATGTTCTACATAATGATGCAAGCCTATCAGAAGGTTCAACAAGAAACTCAGCAAAACCAAGCGGAGAACTTCATCGACAGAATTAGCTCGGAGTCACGTAAGCCAAGCAGTTCAAATGCAATTACCTTCGACGAAGACGTTCTTACTACAGCACGACCTGTGGAGTGCACCACAAGGATCGAGTCCAGCCAGAAGCAGCCGTATACGTCAGCACCAGACCAAGCACAACAGGAAAGAGCTGCAAAGCGACCACAGATGAATCCAACTCAAAGACAGAACCAACAAGCTCCCATTTGTGGCTTTTGTAGAAAACAAGGTCACATTTGGCGGAATTGTAGAAAGAGGCTAGGTGCCTGTCTATATTGTGGATCAGTAGCACATCAAGTGAAGGACTGTCCTGCTGCCCAAGGACGCACAGCTACACAAAAGATTCCAGTTCAGGCCAGGCCCCAGCAGCGCAGCGGAAGGCACCACCTCAAGGACACGGACCAGCTTCCGCGATGACCGTGGAGAACGCGCAGACTCTTGGAGTAGCCAATGCGCGTAAGTGATTGTAGCTGCCGTTTCTAGTTTAGCTCGTGCCTATTAGTTCGTGACCCCAGCCCCAACCTAGTAATTTTGAACTTGCTAATAACCTGGTATGCTTTTATATCTGATAACTGTAGAGTTGTAGAATCTTTTGTTACTGTGCTTATTGTAGGTTGTTTTGCGAACTTAAATAATTTGTACCTCCTTTCACCATCATCTAGCGCACTTAATTTTGCTGTACTTTATTTATGCTGCTATTCTATAGCCTAGTTTTGCAAGCTTACTCTTTATCAGGCTTGTTCATGACATATGTATTATTGGACGCGTACACTAATACAAGTGTCTATTCAGAATCAGTGTATTACGGTCTGATCAACCTTAGTGCATTTTGATTCGCACTTCGCAAACGACTACTTTACGTGGATTGAGATACGTAGTGATTAGTAGACAAATATACTTGACCTAGACATGTCTAAAGCATATCACGTAGGTTACATAACTGTATTAATACGAGCATGTGAATAGGAATTACCGAGATAGGATTCAATCCACAATCGCTTGACAATTCCCACCTGAATACTTTAAAACGCCTTGACCCCGATATTTCTTTTCTATCACCCCACCCTTGAACTCTTTATTATTGATCTTCGCCTTTCCTTATTTCGGAAAGACGAAATCTCGTGCTGGTATAAGTTAGTACATAGATAGTACTAGATATGCCACATAGGCCGATCACATACTTGAGGATTAACTTTCGTAATTGAGGACATATCATGATCGGCGTTAAAATTAGAGGATTGAATGACATAGGTAAACATATTAAGGAATATTTTTCTTAAGGTATATAGTCTTTTGTGATGAATGGGTAAACTCTAAGTTGGGTAGCAATGCATTTGTCAACTCGAGAGGAATGTCTTTTGGATTGTGACCGAGTAAGGTTAGATTGGAAGAAGCAAGTCATTTCTAATTCTGAAAATTTAGAGGGGTGACTAAGATGATTAATGAATTGATATCGAGGACCCAATAGTTGTATCTTAGGTACATGATAATGCAAGTAAAATCATCAATTTAAATTTAGAGGATAGAATTATAGAATTTCAGACTTGAACATTGGTGGACTACATTTAAATTATTTTTTCAATTTGGTGATTGATTTAAGGATTAAAATTTGAGGGTTGGACTACCTAGTTAGAATATTGAGGATGCGAATGGAATTTAAAAGGTTGGAGCATACAAATGGGAATACTGTTGGACTCGAATCACTTCTAGAGGAATTATGATAGTTAGAATAGTGAGGCAAGGTCATAAGTATGTGCAATCCTTGAAGATGTTATAAGGGCTTACTCTAAAATTTTTGCCTGTGGGTAATTTGAGAAAGTAAGAAGTGATAACTCTAGGTTGAATCTTGATTGGAACAATAGACATCTTAACCACGAAATGGTTGCAGTGGATGTGATCGGGATTCTAATTATCGTAAGGAAATTGCGATTGATGTACATGAAGGATTAACAGATTATGGCTAATTTTTAAATTTTGAGGACGAAATTTTTATAAGTTGGGTAGATTGTAAACCCCCAGATTTTGTAAGAATTTTAAATCTTGGATTTTTTCTAATTTTCTGGAATTTTCTGTAATTAAAATCAAGGTTTTTAATTAATAAATGATTTTTAATTGTTAATAAATAATATTAAAATATCATGGAAATAATATTTTTGGGTGTAAAATGAAAAACTGGACTTAGGGTAATTTTCCTGAAATTTATTGGACCTCAGACCTATTTTTAAATGCCTAAAAACTATTTATTTAATTAATTAATTAATTATTATTTATTATTATTATTATTATTATTATTATTATTATTATTATCCTAATAATAAATCCGGCCCGGCCCAGCCCATTGGGCCGAGCCCAGCCCGCTAATGCTAGCGGGTCGGGTCGGATCCACCCGTCGCCCGACCCGACCCGAACCCGCCTGAACCACTCGTCCCCGACCCCGAGTCTCCCGCCGCCTCCGCCGCGCCATTGCCGCTCCGCCCGGCGCGCCCCCGCCCCGCGCTGATCGCCGCCTCCCTCGGCCCCACGTTTCCCCCTCTCTCCTATAAACCCCCGAGCCCCCACCGTGCCCAGCTCCTCCCTCACCCACTCCGCCACCGCACGGCTCAGCCACGAACCCCCGCCGCCGCTGCAGCCCCGGCCGCCCCTCGACTCCCTCGCCCCGACCCTCCTCGACGTCGACGACCTCACCCCGCCTCCGGCAGCAGCGGAGGCCAGCAGCAGCCAGCAGCTCCGGCCGCCGCCGTCGGCTCCGCCGCCACCAGCCACCGCCCCAGTTCCCCCGGCGCACCGCCCTCGACCGCCTCCACTCCCTCCGGCCAGCCCCGAGCCGCCGCCTCCGGCCGACAGCCCCCAAACCCTAACCCTAACCCAATTTTCCCAATTTTCGTGTCGGCGTGTCGGACACGACACGGACACGAGAAAAACCCGGTTTCTGAGCCCCGTTCAGGTACTCATAACTTTCACCTCGTAGCTCCGTTTTCAATTCCGCAAATTACGTTATGAAGCCTGTATGACCCTCTCGGTGTCCGGACAAACTGTTCGGGGCATCGCGTCCTGTGGTGATCGCACACCGCGATCCAAAAACAGGAAAAACCAGATCCTGTTTCACCCCGGAACTGAGTCCGCCCCGCCAAACGGGACGACTTGGTCGCGTGCGGTCTTCACAGATACGTACGCATCGTCGATACGGACGTGTGAGTTTTCGTGGAAGCTGATTCGGGTGTGCGTGCACACCGGAATCAACGCGTATCCGCGGACATCGCCCCGTATCCGCCTTTTCTGCAATTTACCCTAACTTCGTGCACACACGTCGGATCGAGACGAACCTTGCGCCATCGGACTCGTAGCGATACGCTGGTCCTGTGGGTCAAGTTTGGTTCAATTCTGAGAACGTTGACGAAATCGCGTGTCGTGGGCCCCACAAGCCCCGCTCGACGGGCGATTTTGTGTTCGGCTCATCGGAATCCAAATCTGGAAGTTCCGTTGGGTTCGTATCAGCGTTCCTGACCTGTTGACACTAAGTTTGGTGAATTTGGAGACCTTTGACCCGGACACATTTTTCGGTGCAAAGCGGGCCCACCGGCGGACCCCATTTTGACCCGAAACTGCCGTTTTTGCCCTTGTCTCCAAATTGGACCCAAGGACAGGCATTTCTAGCTATTTGACATCTTCTGAGCATGATGGTAATATCTATTTTAGCTTTTGGACTCATCTCTGGACTATTTCCCCGAGGACAATTAATTGGATCCAAACAACAGGCAAGTACCTGCACTTCAAGTTTAATCTTTATATTATGATAGTTAATTCCCTGCTTTACTAGTACCCTTGATGATTACACGTAGTGCTAGAATACTGGATTTCATGTCTTGGATACTGTATTTCATGTCTTGCTTTTCATGTCGGGTGGGAGAATACTGAAAGGCATGTAGTTTACCCTGACCCTTGCCATGATTAATAGCTGTTGGTACACGACTGTCCATCAGCCGGATCTCGATTATTCCTGTTTAATAGCCGTCTATGACGGCCGGTTTAACCCTATAAACCCCTACATGCCAACTAGGTGTTCTAAATACACAAGTTTACACACATAGTTTCTTGTCTTATTACAGTTCCTATTGCCTGGTTGTAATTCATTTTCCTGTCACCTTGTTCCTGTTTTACTCATGTCCCTGTCTTACAGCAATTAACTCTTACTTATTGTTACTATTTATTTATACATATTCTCAACATAATACCTGTCAGTTCTTTTTAATTGTCATGAATATTTAGTTTAATCTTGTTGTGCATTGTGTACTTTGCTCCTTTCCTGACTGGATCCGTTGTTTTAGGCGATGATGAGGACTTTGCCTCTACCTATTATGGCCCCTATGAGTTAGCAGATGACACATTGAGGAGCCGGTTCCCCCTCCGGAGACTACCTTTGAGGAGGAGTAGCCAGTTAGTTATTTTTTTTTCCTTTCAGCACATACTCGGGTTTGTCCCCGATTTATCTTCTGGCTTGTATTAACTGTGGTTTGGTTGTCACAGATTAAATATTATGAAATCTTAGCATTCCTTTTTCCTGTGATTATTCTTACATGTTCATTATTGTGGATGAGATAGATACTTATTGACCCCAGAAATGACCTAGACAGCGTACTACCGCCGACACTGCGGCGTAGGCTGGACGTGCCCACGTACTCGTGCCCAAATATCCGGGTGCGGGTCGTGACATCAACAGACGCTACCCTAAGGTCGTCCCAGTCTCCGATCATAATGTCAGTATCATGATACAGTAAATCTGGCACGATAACAGTATATGAATGTGTCCTGGGGTGACGATATACTCAGGTACGTACATCGAGGTGTTACGAATAGGTAGCATTCGTTACAAAATATTACGACGAACGTCTGCACCCGGTTGTGATCCGGACACGAAGTATCGATCCTAAACAAATATGCGCACAATGTACATAATAAAACAATAAAATATCTGTAACTGAAATACAGGGTGGCAAGATACACTTGCCTGCGTCCGACTGCTGATGACGGGGATCCGGTACCACGTCCAAGTTCGCAGGTCCCGTAGTACCTAGAGAAGAGGTACAAGCTCAATCAATAACTATCACGAGACTAAAATAAGATGTGACACAGGTCTAATCATATGCTCAAACCCAGCTACAACTCACTTGGACACGATGCTAGAGGGCTGACCAAGGTGACTAAGGATATGTTACATCTAATCCAATTAATCACTTGTATAACATCATCAGACAAATCCTCGATCTCACTATTCATCACGGTGTTTATCAGCAGTTCAAGCCATAATCAAACCTCATACTTCATCCCGGTGTTCACAGACGCTAACATGCATGTTTAATATCATCCTCGAAACAAATAATTAATAATTATCTAATCCCTCGATTTATAAATATAGTCCGTAAATTATTTGAACACCGGTTTCCAAAAGCCACTCCTCAATCAAATTCATCATAAAAATAGCTTTCAATATTACCCAATACTTTGATATCGCGACAACATTCTACGATACTTAACTTTGCTTATCCTTATTATTCAATGTTTTCATATCCTCAGCACCATTCTATAACAATTAAATTCACTCATCAGCGATAACCAATTGCATAAAATAAACATATAACTCCCAAAGTCTCGTATGATATTTTAACCCTAAACTCGTTATATTAATCATTTTAACCATCAAGCAGATATTCCGTCCCATCAAACTATAATTACTTGCATTCACTTACCCTCAATTTCATGTAATAACCCTAAAATCTCTACTTAACATTTAACATAAATCGCACATATTGAGATATAATAACCTTAAACTCATGCATCCCAAAATCTTGAAATCTCAATGCAAATATAAACTCTAAACTCAAAATATAACCATCAATTAATACTAAACTAAACATAACAAAACATAACACAAAGTACAACACAAAGAGAAGGGGAGTGCTCACCTTGGCGATGTGGTGGTGTTAATAGTAATGAGATCCTAGAGCTCGACTCTGGCCATCATGGCCTCGATCCTGACGGGAACCCTTGTTCAGGACCTTCGAATTCAGAGTTTAAGAACCAAAGAACCAGATGTCAGTCTTGGCAAGGATGCTCTTCGACTTCAAGTAGGTTCTTCTGATCTGCTCCTTGCTCAAGCATTGTCATCCTCGGAACCTTCCTTCGTCGTCGAAGCGAATGTCGATGACACGATCAATCAACCTACGATGCTCGGCGAAGGGGACGCCATGGATGAACTCAATCGACGAGAATCGTCGTGCTCGACGGAGCTAGCCTCTGGTAGAGCTCGTCGACATGTCAGCTCCTTCTCGGAGCCATGGTAGAGCTCTGCTTGACATCGTCGGAGCTCTGCTATTGATCGAGCAAGCTCAATGAATGGAGACAAGCGCGGATGGGATCGAGGACTCATTGGAGTTACTCTGCAGTCGGCGGAGCTCCTCCTAGTGTCGGTGAGTCGAGATGGCGAACGGGGTGGTGATGGTTCATGGCAGCGGGGGGAGATGGAGGTGGAGGTGGTGGTGCAAGGGTGGTGGTATGAAGGTGCTGGTGGTGGTGTGGAGGTGGTGGTTGCTGGCCGAGGTGGTGGAGTGTTGGCCGGGGGGTGCAATGGTGTGTGGTGGTGGTGGCAATGGTGGTGGCAGTGGACGAGAGGGTGGTGGTGGTCAGCCGGTGGTGGCAGGAATAACACTGGCCGGAGGGAAGTGCTGTGGAGGTGGAGGTCGTGGCTATGGTGGTGGTGACTTGACAGTAAAGTCGACGGGAATGACTAGCCGCCGGAGCTCGTGGCACTGTCGAAGCTGGGGAAAAATCGTGGTTAGTGGCAGCGGGTCGAGGGGCAGTTCAGCGAGTGACCGGAGGGAGATCTCGGCCGAAGGACGTGGTGCAGCAGTCGGTTGGCTAAGGCAAAGGCGGATGGGGATGGCTGCCTGCGTCCGGAGCTCGTGGCAGCGCCGGTGGTGGAACAGGGATCTCGGCCGGGGGTCAGTTCTCCAAGGGAGAAGAAGAAGAAGAAGAAGAAGAAGAAGAAGAAGAAGAAGATAATGGGAGGAGTGGTGTATTTCGGCTGAGTGTGTAGGAAGAGGAAGGAGAAAGAGAGGAGGGTGGTTTTCAATGTCCCTAGGGATTAGGGCATGCATTGGGGAGAGGGGAGAAAGAGACATTAAATAGAGAAGTGTGGATAGAATGGATGGTGTGGATGAGCCAATTTCAAATGAGTGGCTCAGATTTCTCATGAAGAAAATTTGTTCATTCCAAGGGGAGAGTGGGGTTGGGTTGAATCGGTCAAGGGTGAGGGTGAGCCTTCTTCATTGGCTTGGGCTAATGAGGGGATGACACATAATGCAACATTTGCGAATAAGTCCCTTAAATTTGGGAATTTACACAAACACATAAAATGATGGAAAAATGGTGGGAGAATTGGTGTTTAGTATTTTGTAGGGTGAGGGGGTATTGTATGTTTTGCATGGGCTTAATTAAATAGGCATTGGAATTAAATTAGGATTAAAATGAGATTAGTCAAAGTTAGTATCCCCAATTTAATTAGAATAAATTGTCATGTGCTCTTAAATTAAATGGGGTTACATAGGACCTCAATTGGGAGTGACACAAGGGTCATGAATGGTGTAGGCTTGGTGTCAGTCTTGGACCCTTTTATTGGTCCGGCTCAACGGGTTAAGTTGGTGTCTCAAAATTGATGGCAACGACACCGGTACGCAACACGGGATTTAAATAAGGATTTCGGTTACGAAAATTGTGTAATTAATTTAGAGCACAAGGAAATATAATTTTGAGTGACGGAAAAGTCCAGCACCTAAATTGGTGTGCCAAGTTAAAAGTGCAATAATCTGTTGGAATTTATGGGCTGATGTTAGGTCCCGAATATTTCAACAACGGTAGGGCGCGCCAAGGGTTAAATTTTAAATCAAACATCTGCAACCTTACTCTAAACCTCAATCAATGTAGCGCCCCGTTCTCCCGATGCGGAGAGCGCGGCTAAGAAACACAAGACGGTATCGTTCGATCGGGATAGATTGAATTAAGAACTCGTCCTCGTTATGGATTTGTTTCTTCGAAATCGATTCCCATATTCAGTGGACTGCGCCCCAAGGATCGGCTTAGCGGCAGAGTCAGGAGGGACCTCTCCGCTGCTATCTTTTATTGCCTTGGTTTTCGATGTCGCTTGTTGCTTTCGTGCTTTGAGTTGGTTTTGGGATTTGCTTGTTTTCCTTGAACGGTTTCGATGGTTTTTATTGTTTTCGTTCATTGAACTGCACTTCTATTCCGAGATTGGAAAGAGAGGAAGAAGTATTAATCGAGCTGTTCGTGTGCAGGTGAACGAGCAGTAGGCGGCTTGCGAACGGAGTCGTGAAGCGCCTCTTTCCTTCTTCTTTCCAAAAATCTAAGTGAGTGGCTACCAACCCGATTAGCTAGTCCTGCTTCCGAGCTTCACAGCTAATCAATCCGCACTCTCCTTTGCCCCGATCAAACGATACCAAGTAATAATAAAAGAAACCAAGATAAAAGAGAATAGACTTGGTTAATACTGCTTGTCAATCAAACTGTGAACGGTTACTTAACTGCATGCTTGTTCGTTTGGGACATTTATCATATGCATAAATACAAGTTAGAATGTTTGTTCTTCTTTAAATTATGCTATGAAATATACTGAATCAAGAGGCTATGCAACTGAATCATAATACTGCTTGTCCTGAACTGGCATTGCCTCAACTGCATGAACTGTTAGCTTAATGAAACGATACCGAATCGATCACGAACAACTTGTGCACAAGGTCACTGGTTCCTGCGGACGGTCGCTAGGGCACTGGCACCGATCCGATCCGGACGGAACTCACTGTAGTCTACTGCATCTGAACGGGATGGATTGCAGCCACTACTGAATCTTCGCTGCGTTCCATCCTCGTTCAAGACTAAACGGTCCATTATGGCATCCCGCCAGTGATCCCCTGTATATTTAAACCTGTTGCATACTAACTTGTGTTTCCGTGGCAGGGAAGGCAAGGTAAGTATTGTGCAGGTCATTCAGACGGGCAGGTAAAATCCACCGAACGGTGGCTAGTTCATTTCAGTAAATTCAATATGCTGCTTACTTGTAAATGAACTAAGGCAAGATAGAAACCCACAAATATGCATGCTTCAATAAAACAACGTGTTGATTGGTATAGTCAGGCTAGCTCGCCTTCACCAGCATGTTTTGATATGCTGACCCTCGTTGAAACAGGTTCTCCGCACTAAGGCGAACCGAGCGAGGAGCCGAAGTCGTCTTCCCGATCCAGTCCAGCTGTTAGCGCACCTTCACCGTGCCTCGAAGCCTTTTGAAGTCCGAAGCTGCAACTCTTCATACACAAATGCAGCTCCGTGGCAAAGCGATCCTCCAGTCTGGAGGTCTATACATTTTGAGTTTATAAAAGGATGTAATGTACAGGACTGCTATCTCATTTTGAGTCAACCCTTTTGTAAGCCGCTCGGCATATTAGCTAACTCGTTCAAGAGTTTGTAATAGATGTTCATTATCAATAAAGAGAACTTTTCTATGTTTCAAATCTGTGTTTCAATTTATCTGCGTACTCTGAATGCGTGCTTGCTATGCATATCATTAAAGCCTTGTGCGGGCGCAACTCCAGGCCCGCACGGCGGTCACGACTCGGGGGACGCCTCGGGGCGTGACATAGTGGTATCAGAGCACAGATTCAAAGTTCCTTAGACTTCGTGCTGGAAAAGTTCCTTTAACGATCAAATTCCTGTGCGAACTCTTGAACTCGCTAGGCCAAAATGAGATACATTCATGCAATAAGTCCATAATACATTATGATCCTAACGTAATTTACCTTCTTTTGAAGGAATGGATCCAGCGCAATCTGCAGCGCAACCACCGATCGAAACACAAGAGAGCAGTTCGGGCAATTCGGGAAGCTCTCGGAGCCAGCGAGGCATGTCTCAAGTCGACCCGCTAGAGCGGTTAATGAAAATGCTAGAAGAGCAACGACAAAGAGACGATGCCCGCCAAGCCAAGCTCGAGAGTAATTTAGAGACCCGTTTCTCAGTCCAACAGAAGCAGGTCGATACCCTGCAACAAATCGTTCAGACTTTGGCTGCCAACCATTCCGCCGCAACAGCAACGACTCCGGTGGAACAGCCCGTGCTTGAAGTGGAGACGCCTCAAATCCCAAGGCCGAGGGACGTGACTGCCTTCAACTTGGGCCATTTCAAGAAAGTCTGCAACACCCCGTTCAACGGGACTGAGGACCCAGTGGTGGCTCTAGATTGGCTAGCCGAGATTGAAGATCACTTCACTCTGCTAGAGGTCCCCGAAGATAGGCGCGTCGCCTGCGCGCAACTACAGCTCTGCCTCAACGCACACGATTGGTGGGACGTGCATCGACGATCTCTCCAATTTGATCACGGAGAGGAGGCGATCTCGTGGACGACCTTTCGTGCCGCGTTTGAAGAGGAGTTTATCCCGCCTCCAGTACAACGTCAAATGGAAAATGACTTCGTGCAACTGAGGCAAGGCAGGATGACAGTTAAAGAGTATTCCGCCGAATTCAACCGACTCTCCAAGTTCGCTAGGGCCTATTTACCTGATGCAGCGAGTCGAGCTAGAAGGTTTGAAGGTGGACTCCGTCCTGCCATCCATTCGCACGTGGCCAATAATCAGTACAGAACAATGCGTGAAGTCATGAATCACGCCCTATCGCTCGAGCCACTATATCCTCACGTTTCCACCGACGCTGTGCATACCTACAATCACAAACGCCAAGGCAACAAGGGAGGAAACACCGCTGCAAAGCGCCCGAACCACGGCGGTCCACGGAGAGGTAACCCAGGGCAACCGTGTGCATATTGTAAGAAACCAGGGCACACAGTTGAAAAGTGCCGCAAGAAACTTGGGCAATGCCTCATTTGCGGTAATCCTGATCATACCGTTCCTGCCTGCCCACTGAGCCGCCTTAATAATCCCTAGCGCTAAGTTCTACCCTAAGTTTCGGGACGAAACTTCCAATTAGTTGGGTAGGATGTAGTGCCCCGTTCTCCCGATGCGGAGAGCGCGGCTAAGAAACACAAGACGGTATCGTTCGATCGGGATAGATTGAATTAAGAACTCGTCCTCGTTATGGATTTGTTTCTTCGGAATCGATTCCCATATTCAGTGGACTGCGCCCCAAGGATCGGCTTAGCGGCAGAGTCAGGAGGGACCTCTCCGCTGCTATCTTTTATTGCCTCAGTTTTCGATGTCGCTTGTTGCTTTCGTGCTTTGAGTTGGTTTTGGGATTTGCTTGTTTTTCTTGAACGGTTTCGATGGTTTTCATTGTTTTCGTTCATTGAACTGCACTTCTATTCCGAGATTGGAAAGAGAGGAAGAAGTATTAATCGAGCTGTTCGTGTGCAGGTGAACGAGCAGTAGGCGGCTTGCGAACGGAGTCGTGAAGCGCCTCTTTCCTTCTTCTTTCCAAAAATCTAAGTGAGTGGCTACCAACCCGATTAGCTAGTCCTGCTTCCGAGCTTCACAGCTAATCAATCCGCACTCTCCTTTGCCCCGATCAAACGATACCAAGTAATAATAAAAGAAACCAAGATAAAAGAGAATAGACTTGGTTAATACTGCTTGTCAATCAAACTGTGAACGGTTACTTAACTGCATGCTTGTTCGTTTGGGACATTTATCATATGCATAAATACAAGTTAGAATGTTTGTTCTTCTTTAAATTATGCTATGAAATATACTGAATCAAGAGGCTATGCAACTGAATCATAATACTGCTTGTCCTGAACTGGCATTGCCTCAACTGCATGAACTGTTAGCTTAATGAAACGATACCGAATCGATCACGGACAACTTGTGCACAAGGTCACTGGTTCCTGCGGACGGTCGCTAGGGCACTGGCACCGATCCGATCCGGACGGAACCCACTGTAGTCTACTGCATCTGAACGGGATGGATTGCAGCCACTACTGAATCTTCGCTGCGTTCCATCCTCGTTCAAGACTAAACGGTCCATTATGGCATCCCGCCAGTGATCCCCTGTATATTTAAACCTGTTGCATACTAACTTATGTTTCCGTGGCAGGGAAGGCAAGGTAAGTATTGTGCAGGTCATTCAGACGGGCAGGTAAAATCCACCGAACGGTGGCTAGTTCATTTCAGTAAATTCAATATGCTGCTTACTTGTAAATGAACTAAGGCAAGATAGAAACCCACAAATATGCATGCTTCAATAAAACAACGTGTTGATTGGTATAGTCAGGCTAGCTCGCCTTCACCAGCATGTTTCGATATGCTGACCCTCGTTGAAACAGGTTCTCCGCACTAAGGCGAACCGAGCGAGGAGCCGAAGTCGTCTTCCCGATCCAGTCCAGCTGTTAGCGCACCTTCACCGCGCCTCGAAGCCTTTTGAAGTCCGAAGCTGCAACTCTTCATACACAAATGCAGCTCCGTGGCAAAGCGATCCTCCAGCCTGGAGGTCTATACATTTTGAGTTTATAAAAGGATGTAATGTATAGGACTGCTATCTCATTTTGAGTTAACCCTTTTGTAAGCCGCTCGGCATATTAGCTAACTCGTTCAAGAGTTTGTAATAGATGTTCATTATCAATAAAGAGAACTTTTCTATGTTTCAAATCTGTGTTTCAATTTATCTGTGTACTCTGAATGCGTGCTTGCTATGCATATCATTAAAGCCTTGTGCGGGCGCAACTCCAGGCCCGCACGGCGGTCACGACTCGGGGGACGCCTCGGGGCGTGACATAGTTACTAAAACAAAATTTTTCCATCCCATACCAGGCTATCTATAGAAATATTTGAGGGGGTTTACAGGGCTTCAGCTGGCGAAAATCAGTGATATATCCCGTCGATGGCCGTCTAGCTGGTGGGTTCGCCTGCTCACTGCGGTCACTATACTGTTTCTCAGGTTCTCTGCCTCGTGACGCTGAGCCTCTTGATGAACCTGTTGTTGGGCTTGCATCATTGCGTAGAATATTTGGAATATATGTTATCCGTCCATAGGTTATCCTAGTAGAAAAACTGGCATCGGTCTAGGCAAGGGCTCCATGACTGACCAAGTTTACGCATGCTGCAACACTTACAAGAAAAGTTTATATACAAGTTTATGTTGCAAGACAAGTTTATGTTTATAAAGCAAGTTTATGATCACAAGTTTAAGTTTATGCTTACAAGTTCAAATTTCTGTTTTAGACAAAGTAACAAGTTATGTTGTAGCAATATTAATGTGCATTTAAGTTTACTTGACAAGCGTACCTTTGGCCATCCGGGTTGACTGCAGTACCGGTGGTAGCAATATTCTTTAAAATATGCATTTGTTAGTAACTAGGTTTATGATAACCCTAGTTAGTTAATTATAGCAAACCGTAGGCATGGTTGGTCGTGCAATGAATGTTTGTCTATTTATTAAGCTCGCCCCTTTTAATTTATTCTTTCGGCACGTGGTTAGGGTGCTAAGTTATGCTCGGGTGAAGGTCTACAATCCTGGTCCTTATTTGGTTTAAGGGTTGTGGTCCCGATCCAGAGTAGTTCCTATGCCCTCTTGCCGCTCATCGCCTTACTTTTCTTTATAGCTCTTGTTATCAGTTCTTCCACTTATATTCTTGAGACAAGTACATTGGTACCGTACAAGTCTCGATCCGCATTTATTTTTTATGTCTCTTTTCTTCTGTATGTTGTGATGTGATTTGTCTATCACCTTGAGCTCCTTTGTGGTACTTGTTGCTTGGGATTCTGACCCCACTGGTTTTGTATGGCCAGATTTCTTCGAATATAACCAGGGTCCACTGCACTTCCAGCAAGATGGCTCGCACTCGTAGGGCTGCGGCCGAAGCTCGCGAGTGGGTTTCCTTCTTCCACCCCTGGTATTGTTATTTTATTTTGTGGTATTTTAGCATGAGGCCGTGTTAGCCCCTTATTTTGAGATCACTTCTCTGACTTTGGTCAACATGATATATATTAGACCATGGCAGGTATATTGGATCGTGTATAATTATACTCTGTTAGTGTATCATTTTGTATTCACTAGCTTCATGATCATATGTGGTATATAATTTAGGACGTCTTTTTTACTTTCATATATGATATACTCTTGTACTTGATGTTAATGGATTGAGATACTAGAATTTGTCGGACTTTATAGCATGCTAGAGTCCACCCATATGTCTTCTAGACAACCTTAGCACATTACGGCTTACTTCGGTATTCTGCAAGTGTCACGACCCGCACCCGGAAATTCGGGCACGAGTACGTGGGTACGTCCAGCCTACGCCGCAGTGTCGGCGGTAGTACGCTGTCTAGGTCTTACTCACAAGTAATTTTAAATCTATCTTATCCACAATAAAGTAAATAGACAAGGAAGATAACAGGAAATAGGAATGCTAATTTTCATAAAACAAATTGTGATATACAAATCCATGATTTAATACAGAATCCAGAAGATAAATCGGGGACAAACTCGATTGTTGTGCTGAAAGAAAATGAATAACTAACTGCTAACTACTCCTCAGAAGGTAGTCTCCTGAGTGGGAACCGGCTTCTCAACTGTATCACCTGCTACCTCATAGGGGCCATAATAGGTGGGGCAAGGTCCTCAACATCGCCTAAAACAACGGATCCAGTCAGGAAAGGAGCAAAGTACACAATGCACAACAAGATTAAACTAAATATTTATGACAATTAGATTGAGTATCATATTGAGAATATGTATAAAAGAAACAACAATATCTCAGAGTTAATGCTATAAACAGGAATATGAGAAAACAGGGATAAATAAGACAGGAAATAAAACTACAATAGTCAGCAAGAACTATAACAAGATGGCTATTAAATATGAATAATCGAGATCCGGCTGAGGGTACAGTCGCGCACCAACAGCTATTAAACACGGTAGGGGGAAAGGTAAACTACATGCCTTCTAGTATTCTCCCACCCGACACGAAAACAAGACATGAACTCCAGTATTCAAGACATAAAATCCAGTATTCTAACACTACGTGTAATCATTAAGGGTACTAGTAGAGCAGGGAATTAATTATCATAATATAAAGATTAAACATGAAGTGCAGGTACTTGCCTGTTGTTTGGATCCAATTACAGTTTTGTGTCTCGGGAAAATTTCCAGAAATGACTCCGGATGCTGAAATAAACATTACCATCATGCTCAGAAGATATCAAATAGCTAGAAACGTCTGTCCTTGGGTCCAATTTGGAGACAAGGGCAAAAATGACAGTTTCGGGTCAAAACGGGGTCCACCGGTGGGCCCGCTTTGCACCGAAAAATGCGTCAGGGTCAAAGGTCTCCAAATTTACCAAACTTAGTGTCAACAGGTCAGGAACGATGATACGAACCCAACGGAACTTCCAGAATTGGATTCCGATGAGCCGAACACAAAATCGCCCGTCGAGCGGGACCTATGGGGCCCACGACACGCGATTTCGTCAACGTTCTCAGAATCAAACCAAACTTGACCCACAGGACCAGCGTATCGCTACGAGTCCGATGGCGCACGTTTCGTCTCGATTCGATGAGTGTACAAGAAGTTAGGGCAAATTGCAGAAAAGTCGGATACGGGACGATGTCCGCGGATATGCGTTGATTCCGGTGTGCACGCACACCCGAATCAGCTTCCGCAAAATCTCACACGTCTGTATCGACGACGCGCACGTATCTGTGAAGACCGCGCGCGACCAAGTTGTCCCGTTTGGCGGGGCGTACTCAGTTCCGGGGTGAAACAAGGTCTAGTTTTTCCTGTTTTTGGATCGCGGTGTGCGATCGCCACAGGACGCGATGCCCCGAGCGGTTTGTCCGGGCACCGAGAGGGTCATACAGGCTTCACAAACCAATTTGCGGAATCGAAAACGGAGCTACGAGCAAAAAGTTACAAGTACCTGAAGGAAACCCGAAAACTGGGGTCGAACCGTGTCCGACACGTGTCCGACTCGTGTCGGACACAGGGAATCTAGGGTTAGGGTTTGGGGATTCGGCTGAGCTCCGGTGGCTCTACGGCGGCTCAGGGCGGGGGAGGCCGGCCGGGGGTGCTGCGGCGGAGGGCGGCGCGGCGCTCGGGCGGAGGCGGAGGCGGCGGCGCGGGGGCGGCCCAGGGCGGCGTCAACGGCGGCTCGAGGAGATGCGGCTGTGCTGCTGTCGACGTCGAGGCCTCGCCGGAGAAGAAGAGAAGAAGGGGGAGGCGTCCGACGACGGCGTTGCAGCGAGGCGGCGCGGCTGGGGCGGTACGGCGGCGGAGCTGGTGGGAGTCGGCGAGGGTGGAGGGAGGTCTGGCCGGAGGAGGCTGAGACCTAGGGGATTTATAGGGGGATGGGAGCGGTGGCCGGCCAGGAATGGCGGAGGGGTTGGCCGAGTCTGGCGGGGAGAGGGGGGGTCGTGTCTGGCCGGAGCGGGCGGCGCGGCGGGCGGGGCGGCGCGGGAAGCGGGCTCAGGGAGAGAGAGGGGGAGCCGGGTTTGGGTGCGGGTCGGGTTCGGGCAGACCCGACCCGACCCGGTAGGGCTGGGCTGGGTCGCTTGGGGCTGGGCCGGGCCGGCCCAACGGGCCGTGGGCTGGGGTTTAAATAACTATAATAATAATAATAATAAATAATAATTAATTAAATAAAAAAAATACTTTTTAGGTGTTTAAAAATAGGTCCGGGGTCCGATAAATCCCAGAAAAATTGCCCTAAGTCCAGTTTTTTATTTTACACCCAAAAATATTATTTTTATAATATTTTAATATTGTTTACTAACAACTAAAAATTATTTAATAATTAAAACCTTGATTTTAATTACAGAAAATTCACAGAAAATTCCAGAAAATTGTGAAAAATCCTAGTTTTAATATTTTTTGAAAAATCAAGGGCTTACAATCTACCCAACTTATGAAAATTTCGTCCTCGAAATTTAAAATTAAGCCATACTCTATTAATCCTTAACGTACATCAATCGCAATCTCCTTGCGAAAATTTAAATCATAATCATGTCCACTGCAATCACTTCATGATTAAGGTGACTACTTGTTCCAATCAAAATTTTAACCTATGGTTATTACTTCTTACTTCCTTAAATTACCCACAGGTGAAATTTAAATTAAGTCCATATAACATCTTCCAGATTTGTACGTGCTTATGAATTTACCTCACGATCGTAATTTCTTCTGGAAGTAATTCGAGTCCATTAGTATTCCCATTCACCTGTATGCTTCAACTTTTTAAATTTCATTCATCTCCTCAATAATCCAACTAGTTAGTCCAACCATCAAATTTTAATTTTAAATGTAGTCCACCCATGTTCAAGTCTGAAATTCTATAATTTTATCTTCTAAATTCAAATTGATGATTTTACCTTCATTATTCAAAATTATAAACCTAAGATATAACTATTGGGTCCTCGATATCAATTCACTAATCATCTTAGTCACTCCTTTAAATTTTCTAAATTAGAATGGCTTGCTTCTTCCAATCTAACCTTACTCGGTCACAATCCAAAGGACATTCCTCTCGAGTTGACAAATGCATTGCTACCCAACTTAGAGTTTACCCATTCATCACAAAAGACTATATACCTTAAGAAAATATTTCTTAATATGTTTACCTATGTCATTCAATCCTCGAACTTCAACGCCGATCATATCACATATGATATGTCCTCAATTACGAAAGTTTAATCCTCAAGTATGTGATCGGCCCATGTGGCATATCTAGTACTATCTATGTACTAACTTATACCAGGCACGAGATTTCGTCTTTCCGAAATAAGGGAAGACGAAGATCAATAATAAAGAGTTCAAGGGTGGGGTGATAGAAAAGAAATATCGGGGTCAAGGCGTTTTAAAGTATTCAGGGGGGAATTGTCAAGCGATTGTGGATTGAATCCTATCTTGGTAATTCCTATTCACATGCTCGTATTTAATACAGTTATGTAATCGGTACGATATGCTCGGACATATCTAGAGGGCAACTAGTCAACTATATATCTCAATCCACGTAAAGTATTATTTCGAAGGGCGAATCGATAAATCCCAGAAAATAAAAAAAATACTTTTTAGGTGTTTAAAAATATGTCCGGGGTCCGATAAATCCCAAAAAAATTGCCCTAAGTCCAGTTTTTCATTTTACACCCAAAAATATTATTTCTATAATATTTTAATATTGTTTACTAACAACTAAAAATCATTTAATAATTAAAACTTTGATTTTAATTACAGAAAATTCACAGAAAATTCCAGAAAATTGTGAAAAATCCTAGTTTTAATATTTTTTGAAAAATCAAGGGCTTACAGCAAGGTGTGGTTGGCCATGTCAATCCTCGTATTTATCCAATATTATGGGAGTGGGGCATGACACGAGCTTGGCCTTGGCCGTGGGTGACTTTGGTAGTGTTTGTGTAGGCTAGACTTGACCGTAGACAAGTACATCTTGCCAACCGAAAGAAAATATAGGTCTTGCTTTAATTCTTAGTGTAACTCATTTTTATCATTTGATCGGTTTTATTTTGGTTAACACTTAGAACTTTTCATGATCAATAGTAAGGATAACTTAGGTTTTTTTTCCTAAGTTCCTGCATGTTACTTAGAACTTATCTCCGTGATGATTTTTTGTTTCCTTGAATGGGATTGCTCATTGATCCCGATAACAACAAGTCGGAGAATGCAAAGTTGGCATGAGAATGCATACGAAAAGTACGTAGGGAGTACTTGACGATTAACGCGAAGTTCCAGTGAGAGTGCGTGTATGTGTTTCACCAATTCCTTAGGAAATGCGGCAAGATATGTTGAGTACTCTGGACGCACATCTCTACTCCTACGTATGTTTTGTACTAAGACAATTTCTTTAAAAGTACGACAATCCTATTTGGCACTGTCACGACCCGCACCCGAAAATCGGGCATGAGTCGTGGGTACGTCCAGCCTACGCCGCAGCATCGACGGTAGAACGCTGTCTAGGTCAACTATCTAGATAATAATCTCACACAAAAATCGGACATGACCTCTCCAAAATGAGGGCAACCACACAAACAATATATCAATCTGTCAAGATCTCAACTCCAAACGGAGGAGCAAATAACAAATGATAATCACAATATACTCAATCACGAATCTAAGCACGATAAGATAACACAGAGATCTAACAACTATAAAGTCTAACCAACAACAACTACTACAACAACCACAACATCAAATAATAATACAACAATATCCAAAATAATATACAAGCAAGGTCTCAATCCAAAACCGGAGACAAATCCGGTACTAAAAGCTAATAAAACAATAACAAGGTCCTAGTGATCCCGGCTACCAACCCGGAAATCACCCCTAAACTAGAGGGTCCCTGTCTGTACCATCGACAGGCTCAGGTCCATAAAACGTCGGACAACAATCCTCCGGATACTCTGAAAAATATGTCCAGTCAGGACTGGAGCAAGTACATCTCTAACAGCAGTTCCATTAAAATGATAAAAACTATAAAACAGTTATAGCAAGTAGCAAGAAGAATGAAGCAAGTATGAAACAAGGAAATATGTATAACTGGTGCATAAAGGTAAAGATGCATGGATATCAGAGCAAGATAGTAATAACTGCAAGATACAAGAAATCTACACTAAGAGTAAGTCTGTGCACATGAACGTGTAGTGAGTCCAGCATGAAAAATATGTAGTGAGTCAAGTCCAGAAACATGTAAGTGAGACAAGTCAAGAAATGCATGAGAGTCCAGACTATAAAGAATGAACTCGGTGTCTTTGAAATACTTGTTTTGACATGTAAACGGCTAGGGGTAAGTACGGCTCACCGCGCACTGGGTGCGCGGCTGCTATCATTCCAGATTAGACCAGAGGGAGTGATTCCTGATGATGCCAGATAGGAATGTTTACATGTCTACTCGAGTATTTCCCCGCCCCGACTAATACAAGTGGATCCAAGACCCGACACGCAAATCAAGATGAGTCCAGCCTGAACATGAGTGATGCC
Organism: Iris macrosiphon; assembly: GCA_036927795.1. Classification (NCBI taxonomy): domain Eukaryota; kingdom Viridiplantae; phylum Streptophyta; class Magnoliopsida; order Asparagales; family Iridaceae; genus Iris; species Iris macrosiphon. Next base: position 166,675,384 of record JAYESA010000008.1, on the reverse strand, counting down.
TGTAGTGATGCCTGTAGGTGATGCCAGTAGTGATTCCAGAATAGAGGCCAGAAACATGAAATGTACGTGTCGCAAGTAAATGAATCCAGAAATATCAGTCAGTGTCCCGTGTGGTGCCAGAATAATCAGATGATACTATACTAGAAGCTGAATCATAATAAATATCAGATAATAAAAACTATCAGAGAATGTACTCGCCTGACGTCCTGAGCAACTGGCGATCCGAACCGGTGTCGCAAGGACCTAATGCGAAAAGCAAGGTTAAACAGGGTTCTAATGAGTTAAACAGATATAAAATAATTAAAAATAGGCTTCTAGGGTCGTTCTAGGTCAAACGGGTCAAACCGGTAAAATCTGGGTCAAAAAGTCAACTCTGGGTCCAAAAAGTCAACTCTAGGTCAAAACTAGGTCAAAAGTTGACTTTGGCGGTCAACCGAGTCAACTACGGTCAAGTCTGGGTCAAACTAGGGTGCTCCTGAAATTCTAGGTCAAACCGAGGTCATTAAGCTAGAAAACTCACAAACTCGCCTCCTTGAGATACCGGGATACCCTCGGTATCCGATACCTCAACCTACGCTATATACCCCGCCTATACCCTCTAAAACCTATGCTAGCACGCGTAAATATATACACATAAGCATATAAAAATCACTCAAATACTATTCCTAGGCTATTGCTCAAAAACCCCGCTCGAAACCCAATACCTTGGTTATCTTAAGGTATTGAGATACCTCGGTATCTCAAGGTATTGAGATACCGCTCTCGAACCCCTCTAACTACCCCACTAACTAGCTATCTAGCTACTAATTATGCACCTAGTTATTAATCTAGGCTAGGTAGTATAGATATCTACCATATTTATATATGTCTAAGTAGGTATCTACCTATATATATATATATCCACACATATATACATTTACCCATTTACCTTATCTATACACACATATATATATATATATTACCTTACCTTACCCAACTCATAAATATCTATGTATAACTATCTAGATATCTATAGATATGTATATAACTATATGTATATACATCTATATCCTGGATAGATATAACTATCTATCTACCTATCTATTATCAACCTATCTAGTTATCTATCTATCTATCTAACTAGATATCTAATATCTAGTATTTACCTACCTAACTATCTATCTAATTATCTATCTATTTACCTATCTATATATTTAATTATCTATCTATCAAACTACCTACTTACCTATCAATCTATCTATTTATCTATGTATCTATCTCTTTACCTAGCTATCTATTCATCTATCAATCCATAAATATATCTATCTAATATATAAACATAAATCTATCTAAATGTCTAACTATCTACCTATCTCTCTAACTATCTATGCATCTATCTATCTATCTAACTATCTAGTATCTATATAGTACCTATTTACCTAGATACCTATCTACCTATTTAATATCTATCTAGCTACCTATCTAACTATATGTATTCATATATATACATATAGATAGAGATATATATCTAATACCTATCTAGATATCTATATCTCTATCTATCTATCTAACTTATATATCTATTCATATATCTATTTATCTAGCTATTATATCTATCTACCTAGTTATCTATCTATCTATAATCTATCTAACAATCTATATATATAGCTAACTGTAGATATATATATATATATATATCTATATATATATCACTCTTTCTCGCCCTCACTAGCTACTGCGAATGCTGCTGCTGCTCGCCTAAGACGCTGCTGCTGCTGCTATGCCTTTGCTGCTGCTGCTGCTGCTGCATAATGTTGCTGTTGCTGTTGCTGCTGTGCTATGCTACTGCTGCTGCTGATTTTGCTGCTGCTGCAGCTGCACATTTCTGCTGCTGCTCCCTGTTTCAACTGGGCACCCCCCCCCCCTCTCATCTCACATACACACACACACACACCCATATATATATACATATATATATATATACATATATATATATACATACATATACACATCTATATATATATAACTAGATATCTATATATATATATATATATATATACCTCTCTACACACTCTAACACACATACTAGCACACACACGCACTAATACACACACACACTCACAACACTATCAACACACACACATAAGCACACACACATATATCTATACATATATAAACACACATCTATATATATATACACACATATATATACATATATATATCTATATATATATATATATATATATATATCTATCCTCACTCACACACACTCAACCTCACACACCCTCACACACTCTCACAAACACACAACCTCACACACAAACCCTCCTACATATATATAAATATATATACATATATACACACTCACTCAAACTCATATATATATATATATAGGCACTCACTCACACTCACACTCACACACACTCACCTACGCACTAGCACACACTCACACAAGCACTCACCTACACACATACACTAGCACTCACTAACACACTCACCTACACACTCACACAAGCACTCCCTAACACGCTCACAAACACATAACCACACATATATATATAAATATATATATAAAAACACACACACAATATATATATACACATATATATAAACAAACACAACACAACGCACACCACGCCCACAACGCCCACCAACGCACGTCCAACGACCCCGACACGCCCAAACACCTAAAAATATATAAAATATAACTCGAAAACTCTAGCACACACTCCCCGATACTAACCCAACGCGCGCACAAGCCCGAAACGAGGAAACCTAGTCAAAATGGCCGTTCGGTCATTTCGACGAACACGTGGTGCGCGGCTCGAAAAACCTCCTGAAACGCACACCAAACGAACTCGGAATCGGCCCAAAATTTACCCACGCACTCTAAACGATGTCTAGATCCTAGAAAATGTGCTTCCGCGTCGATTCTAGGCCCGTGGCGGAAACGCACACGCACTTAGAATCGGCGACGACGAAAAGCCCCAAATTCGCCCGAAACGCCCGTTTCTTCGCGACGCGGCTTCCCGTGTCCGAACGGAGACACGCTCTCACCCTCAAGACACCCGACAACGTCTACCTAGGTCCATCTAACCTAGGGCATCACCCAAAATTGGGCTAAATTCGGATTCCACCCAAAATTGACACAAAACCTAGTGTTAAAGTCTCTAAACACTACCCAACTAGTTCCAACTTCCTCCCACGGGTAGCCTAAGGGTCTAGGAAGGTTCTAAATTATTAATTACACTATAAAAGAGTAATTACAAGGGAAAATTTAGGGTTTACCTCTTGGGAGTTGGAATCCCAAGCCAAAATCTCCAAATCTCTCCAAATCCTCCAAACCAAGCTTCCAAGCTCCCAATCCAAGCTCCAACACAAAATCTAGGCTCTACCCACCTAGGTTGGAGAAAGATCTAGGGTTAGGGTTACATAAAGAAGAAGGAATGGAAGAAAGAAGGAAGAAAAGTGAACTTACTTGAAGTAGGAAGGAGAAAGGAAGAAGAAAAATGAGTGGAGAAGAAGAAGAAGAAGTGGAATGAAGAGGAAGAGGAAGTGGGGAGCTGCTCCTGCTGGAATGCACGGTCTGGGAAGGGTTTGGGGCCGGCCACTTGCTACATAAAGGGTTACACTAAGTTCCACATTCCCAAAACGCCCCTACTCACTCGGTTTTGGGTTCCGGGTTCCAAAAGCACTCAAACTAGTTCCAAATCTCTCCAACTAACCTCCTAAAAATAAAATAAATATTCTAAGCCCAAAAATAAGTCTCACAAGGGTGTGGGCTGGGTCGGACATGGGTCCACTAGGGTCTGACATGGGTCCAGGCTAGCCAAAATCCTAAAACAATCAATAAAAATATAATACAATCACTAATTAAATATAAATATAATTAAATATAAATAATACACAATTAACTAAATTAAAAATAAAAAAAAATACCCGGATCTGAAAATGGGGTGGTGACAAGCCTATCCTCCTTAGAAAATTTCGTCCTCGAAATTTAAAGTCAATCACACTCCTCTAGGTCAAACCCCCAACAATCACAGTCAAGAAATTCTACCTAAACAACACACAAGATCAGGGTCCTACTGGTCGTGTTATCACAGTCTCAATCAGGGTTACTACACTATCTACCACAGCACAAGAAAATCTAACAGGTACTAATGAAGCACACAAGGAATGGAAAAGGACAGGAAGAAGAAACAAGAGACAGACCTGCTAACCCGATATCCGTAGCATCGGCCTCCTCGACCGTCAACGCATAAGCCCTGTCCTGCTGGGGTGTATCCCTCTGCTGGTGCGGGGCATGATGCTGTGCCACAGATGGCCTAGCTCCAACTCTCTGATCCTGTGCTCCACCCAATGGAGGTGCAGTAGGGCAATCTCGCATCTGGTGAGCAGCGGATCCACAGAACAAACACACCTTCAGCCTCCTCCTACAAATATCCCAAGTGTGTCCTGCCTTCCTGCAGTAGGCACAAGTGGGCACCCTCTGATCCTGACCCTGCTGCGCTGCCTTCTGCACATAGGGACGCTTAGCTGGTCCCGCACTACCACTGGCACTGCCTGAATCATCCCTGCCTCTCTTGGACTTGAGCTCCAAGTCATCCTCTGCTCTCTGAGCATCTCCTACTATCTGCTCAAAAGTCGCCTCGCGGTCGCTCCTGGTCAAAGACTTGACCGCCATAACCAAGCCCTTGCGAAACTTCCTCGCCTTGGCTGCCTCACTCAAGCCATCTACAAATCTGCCCAGACGGCAGAACTCTGCTGCGTACTCATCCACCGTCATGCTCCCCTGGACGAGTGCCTCAAACTGGCTCTCCAAAGCACTGAGCGCCACATCTGGGAAAAACTTTTCCTTAAAAAGCCTCTTAAAAGCCTCCCAAGTAAGCCCTGGCGCTGCAATCTGTCACGACCCGTACCCGGAATTTGGGCATGAGTCGTGGGTACGTCCAGCCTACGCCGCAGCATCGGCGGTAGAACGCTGTCTAGGTCACAAACATAATATATCCTGTCAATAGTCTCCACTCCGAACGGAGGACAAAGATAAAAACCACTGTTCTATAATATACTCAATCACAATCTATGGCACGATGAGAATAGAAAAGAGTTCTAATAAAACCAACCACAATAATCCAACTCAAATCCTGGGTCTAAATGACCTCACAAAGTCACAAAATAATAATTACATCTCAGTCTCAGTCTAAAACAATATTGCAGAAAAAGTAGTCTAAGAGCAGCCAGGTACGTTCTCCTCTAGGCTAGGCAACTCCTCTGGGGTTTCTGGAGTGAAATCACCCTCTAATCCTGGGCCGTAATGAGTGGGGCAAAGATCCTCCAGGTCCTCTGAAAAATATTATCCAGTCAGGATTGGAGCGAAGCACAAGCACTAACAGCAGTTTCATTAAATTGACAAAATCTATAAACAGTGTAATAGATACAAGATGGAAATAAAGGCTGAAACTGAGAAGTACAGGAGAAAATGAAATAGACAATAGAGCATCTAGCAATGAACAATAATAGTGAATGCTAGAACAAGTAAATCTGAATAAAGATAAACATCTAGCTAAGTGTTTGAAATATTAGTTTATTATGTGATCGGCTTGGGACTAGATCAGGCTGGTTATATATGATTAGCTATGATTCTTGGAGGTCAGGCTAACCATATGGTTAGCTATGATGCATGATAATGGTCAGGCTAATCATATATAACAGCTATGAAGCATGATGATGGTCAGGCCGCACCCGACGTGAGAAGTGGGGTGAGCTATGATGCATGGTAAGGATTTGGATATGATCACATAATCTACTAATAGTTTTCCATCCCCAGCTAGCACGGTGGATTCCAATCACGACTCCTCATGATGGGGATCTAGGGTGCTAACCCGTGTATCCATAGTGTCGGAATCAAGTATGTAATACACTATAATTTATAGAAGTAATCAACAATGAAAACTGTCAGAGAATGTACTCGCCTGTGGTCCTGAGCAAAATGTGAGGATCGATGTCCAAGATGAAGTCACTGTGACCTATATATAAGATATAATGTCAAGATACTGACATACAAGAACAAACATGTTTAGCTAATTAAATGCGAGGCCTCTAGGTCAATTCTGTGGTTTATACTAGGGCATTCTAACTAACACTAATGTACCTCAATACCATATAGATACTAATTATAATACAATACCTGCATATCTATATATCTACATATATACATTTATGCATGTAGCTAAACTATATGCTAGCATATATATTAATCTACCACTAACTGTCTAGACTAATAGTTGTATATATATATATACTAACTAATAGATCTATAGAGGCATGCTGACTAACTAACTGACACCAAAATATATAACACTAACCAATTAATCACTCTACTGATACTGGAATCACTAGTTGATACTAATTTCTATATCTACTGACTCATTGAATCAACTGAGTTACTGATACTTATGAGTATCAGACATAATACTCTAGTACACATGTGTACTCTAGGTCACTACTTATCAGTCCCCTGTGCTGAACCTAGTTCCCTTCCCCAAACCTGGGTGTACTGCACAGTAAAACATCTTCAACACACAGAATTTTCTAAAACTGCCTGATACACATACTACACAGTTATTGGTCCCTCACTCTCAGTCCTATACCTGATACACTGAATTACTAACCCAATAATATTTCTGTCACTACATAGGCAACTCACACTCACACAGGCATGCTGAACCAACCCCTCAATGAATTCTCACTACACACAACTACACTAACACACTATATACACAGACACTATAATACACTCTGCCCACATAAAATCCTAACTGATACACTGATATATTCTAAACCTACTGACACTCTAACCCTCTACTAAGTTATTAATCAACCCTTACACACAAAAACACACACAGCTAAAGTTCACTGAAACACACACACTAGTTAATACACAGACACTACTACTCACAGTTTATGAAAACTGGCACACTCACACCTAAACACATAGTCACTGAGACATTCAAGTCCTAGGTACACTGAGACACATACACATCATTCAACTCTGCATATACACTTGCACCTACACACACAGATACACTATTTCACTCACAAGTCACATAGATACTCATAGTTCTCATACACTCACTGCTCAACACAGGTACTCTACACAGGGGACTACTCCCCCAACTACACATTCTCAGGCACACTGTCACCTAGGTTCACTAGGTACACTCACCCACAGACACTGACACACAGTTACCTGAATACAAAGACACACATTACTACCTGAGACACAAGACTCCCACAGACACTGAAACTTACTGACACGACACAGGTTCACAGTATCTCTATGGATTACACACACACACTGACAGAATAGGTACACAGCACACTAATCTGGATACACTGATACATATTGACACAGGTTCCCACTTATATAGAATTCCCCTAATCAATACAAATACCTGATACACAACCCTGGGCCCGACTCCAACACAGAACTATTGATACACACGCTTACACATATAGAGGTACTCATTCTCACAGGCACACACTGAATTACACTCACTGAACTCTGGCCCTAATCAAAACCCCAATACACACTGATGTAAAACACAGTCCCTATATGTTCACTACACCCACATACAGGAAATATTGATCTGGATACACATGGACACAGCATTAGAACAGATCCCATACTAAACTCCACCCGACTACACAGTGAACCAACACACAGTCCTCCCCGACTGCACAGTTTTCTCCCCCACAGTGTATTCCCCTCTTCAAATCACACACCCATCTACAAACCTAGATATATACAAACACACATCAAATCTATATACATATGTATAATATATATAGACATCATACATCATTCATCAAATTGATTTTATTAGAGTAGGTTAAATAGGTGTTCATTCTTCTTGGCATTTCATCAAGCACATGGTGTGCAAAAACGAAAACCACACTGAGAACTCTTGAAAACCTAAAACAAAATCCTAAATCAACATCTAACCTACACGTAGGAGGGTGAAATCATGCCTACACGAAATCCCTAGGATTAGGGTTTCAGAAATTTGGGGAAAACCAAACGAAATTCACCAAAACCCTAGATCTCCTAGGTTTACATGTAGAATCCCTAAAATTCGAATTCCAAACCTTAGGGTGGGTTCCTAATGGCCATTAACATCTGAAAACAGAATAAAAAAGAATAAAAAACAGGGTTTTACCTAGGGAGATGGCTTCTCCAAGGCTTCCTGACCCACGTTCCTTGTTTTCCTTGCTTTGGAGGAGGAGAAAATGGAACCTAGGGCTAGATTTCGAAATTTTTGGGGTGGGGAGATGGTTTCTCTTGGTGGAGGCTAGGGTTTCTTCTTCTATATGAAGAATGAGAGGGTTCCTTTTATATATTAAGGCCCAGTTAGGGTTTTTAGTGTATGGCCTAGGTTTAACCCCTAGGTTAGGTCATGTAGAACCTAATTAGCTAAGGTTTAGCCAGTCTAGGGTTTGAGGGTTCACCCTAAAATTTGAATTCTAGGGTTTCACTATAACTGGGTTTATAATTAGGGTTTAGTCATTAGGGTTTGACCTAATGGGTTCTAGGGCTTGACCTAAAACAATCATCAAATAAATAGTTTTAAAATCTCAGCAAATTAATTAAACACATAATTATCCAAAATAGTGAAATTACACAAATGCCCTTATTTGGAAAAGTTGTAGTGACAAGTCTACCCTCCAAAAAGAAATTTTGTCCTCGAAATTGGACTGAACTCGAACAAGAGTAAAATCAGAAAGGGAATATACCTCACGTCTAGAAGAGATACGGGTATTGCTCGCGCATTTCGTCCTCTCTCTCCCAGGTCGACTCCCCTGGAGAGTGATGTCTCCATGCAACACAAACCAAAGGAATAGTTTGGTTCCGCAACACCTTCTCTCTGCGGTCCAAGATCTCTACGGGCTGCTCGGGGTAGCTGAGCGTTGGACCAACCTCAATCTCCGAGTGGTCAAGTACATGACTAGGGTCTGCCACATACCGTCTCAGCTGCGACACGTGGAACACATCATGCACTCCCTCCAATGCAGGCGGCAAGTCTAATCTATACGCCACTGCACCTACCCTTGCAAGAATACTGAAGGGTCCGATGTAGCGTGGGCTAAGCTTCCCGCCTCTACCAAAACGAATTGTGCCACGCGTCGGAGAAATCCGTAGGAATACTAGATCGCCAACCTAAAACAAAACAGTCTCAACACGCAGTCTAAACAAACAAACACAAGCCAGAAAATAACAATCTATACCTGAAACTCAAGGGGTCTACGGTGGCTGTCGGCCCAATGCCGCTGTCTGTCCTGCGCCACTCGCAGTCTGTCTCTGATGAGTTTTACCTTTTCTGCTGCATCCACGACCATTTCTGGTCCTAGCAAGGCTCTCTCTCCAACGTCGTCCCAAGATAGCGGTGTACGACACCTCCGTCCATAAAGAGCCTCAAATGGTGACATATCGATGCTGGCCTGGTAGCTGTTGTTGTAAGCGAACTCTACCAGGTGCAGATGATCCTCCCAAGAACCTCCGAGATCTAGAACGCAAGTGCGTAGCATATCCTCGAGAGTCTGAATAGTCCGTTCAGACTGCCCGTCTGTCTGGGGGTGATATGCGGTACTGAACTTGAGCTGAGTGCCCAAGCTAGCCTGCAGACTCCTCCAGAAGTGGGAAGTGAAACGACTATCCCGATCTGAGACGATGCTCACAGGAACTCCATGAAGTCTAACAATCTGTCGCACGTACATCTCTGCTAGCTTCTCTGTCGACGTGCCCACCTTGAAAGGTAAGAAATGGGCTGATTTGGTCAACCTGTCCACGATGACCCAAATCGCGTCCTTCCCTCCTGGAGAACGTGGAAGCCCTGAAACAAAATCCATGGTCACGTGCTCCCATTTCCATTCTGGAATCGGTAAAGGTTGAAGCAAACCACCTGGCCTCTGCCGGTCTGCCTTTACCTGCTGGCACACTAGACACCGGGATACGAAGCGTGCTACCTCGCGCTTCATTCCATACCACCATACGTGCTCCCTCAAGTCTCGATACATCTTGTTGGCACCGGGATGCATCGAGTACTGAGAGCGGTGTGCCTCCTGCAAAACCTCCTCGCGCAGCTCCCCGCTCGGCACACACATCCTCGTGTCGTGCCGTAAGGAACCATCATCTGCGATAGTAAAGTCGTCCGACAATCCCATCTGAACCTGTGCTCTGATACTCCTCAGAGCCTCATCATCGTACTGCGCAGCTCTGATCCTGTCCATCAGTTCAGACTGTATCTGCAATCCCCACATCTGAATCTCTGTACCGGGAACTAACACTTCAATCTCCAAACTCTCCAAATCAGCCAACAATTGTCTATCTGTCGTCAAGTACATAGCCGTCGGATACCTGCTCAAGGCATCGGCGACTACGTTAGCCTTTCCTGGATGGTACTGCAATGAGATGTCAAAGTCCTTCATCAACTCTAACCACCTCCTCTGCCTCATGTTCAGCTCCTTCTGTGTGAATACGTACTTCAAGCTCTTGTGGTCTGTGAAGATCTCCACACGCTCTCCGTACAAGTAATGTTTCCACAGCTTTAGAGCGAAGATAGCTGCTGCCAACTCCAAATCATGGGTGGGATAGTTCTTTTCATGATGGCGTAACTGCCTGAAAGCATAGGCAATTACCTTCCCGTGCTGCTGAAGAACACATCCCAGACCCTTCCCTGAAGCATCACTGTAGATGGTAAAACCACCTGTCCCTGCTGGCAACGTCAAAATTGGAGCTATCGTCAACCTCTTCTTCAGCTCATCAAATGCGGCCTGGCACTCCTCCGTCCAGACAAAATCCACATCTTTCCTAGTCAATCTGGTCATCGGCGCTGCAATCTTGGAGAAGTCTTATACAAACCTCCTGTAGTACCCTGCTAGCCCGAGAAAACTCCTGATCTCAGCTACCGAACTGGGGGTAGCCCACGACTCCACTGCCTCGATCTTCTTTGGGTTTACCGAGATTCCGTCATCCGACACCACATGCCCAAGAAATTCGACCTTGTCAAGGAAGAATTCACACTTAGAGAGTTTTCCGTACAGCTTCTCCCTCCTGAGAGTCTCTAAGACTAATCTCAGGTGCTCTTCGTGCTCCTCCGGTGTCTTAGAATACACAAGAATATCGTCGATGAATACCACCACAAACTTGTCAAGGTACTGGTGGAACACCTTGTTCATCAAGTTCATGAATACTGCTGGTGCATTGGTTAAACCAAATGGCATCACCATGAACTCAAACTGGCCGTATCTGGTCCGAAAAGCTGTCTTCGGCGTGTCTTCTTTCTTCACCTTCACCTGGTGATAGCCTGACCTCAAATCTATCTTTGAAAACACCCTCGCCCCGCTCAACTGGTCGAAAAGGTCATCTATCCTCGGCAGCGGGTACTTGTTCTTGATAGTGATATTGTTCAAAGCTCTATAATCAATGCACATACGCACCATGCCGTCCTTCTTCGGTACGAACAATACCGGAGCTCCCCATGGTGATGAACTGGATTTGATGAAGCCTTTGTCCTGCAGCTCCTCAACTTGCTTCTTCAGTTCTGCCAGCTCGCTGTTGTTGACTCTATAGACATGTTGTGAAATGGGCTCCGCTCCTGGAACCAAGTCTATAGAGAATTCAATATCTCTGTCTGGCGGCAAGCCTGGCAACTCTTCTGGAAATACATCCAGGAACTCCGCTATCAGAGGATGTGACAACTCCTCTTCTTCTGCCCTGGCTCCGCAAAATGTGCCCCTGCTCTGTTCCGCTGCTCCTCTGACGACCTCAAACTCCGGCTCTCCTGGTGGTCTAAACAATACTCTGCCTCTATAACAATCTATAGTAGCATGATGTCTACTCAACCAGTCCATTCTGAGCACAATATCGTACCCCGGAAGTGGCATGACGAGTAAACTCACGCTCAAGTCTCGGTCTCCTACTGATACTCTCCGATCCTTGCAGTGATCACGAACTAGGATAATACCTCCACCAGTCATGATCTTGCAAGTCCTAGCTAATGGTTCTGTGTCTAAATGATGTCGAAGTGCATATGATACAGACACAAAACTATGGGAAGCGCCAGAATCGAATAAGGTAAATGCGGGAATACAATCGAGAAGAACCGAACCTGTGATCAAGTCTCCTGCTGGCTCGATCTCCTCGACTGCCATGGCGTATGCTCGCCCCTGGGGTGCACCTCTCTGCTGCTGATGCTGGGCGAACTTCTGATGTTGTGGTGGAAGTGGTCCCCTCTGTTGTTGGCCTCCTGGTGCGGTAGGCACCCTGTCTGATCCTCTCTGGGCGGCTGCTCCACCCTGACCTGGACGAAAGGTAGGACAATCCTTCAGCTGGTGTGTCGTCGATCCACAGGATAGACATGAGCCCAATCTCTTCCTGCAGATATCTCTAGTATGTCCCATCTTCCCGCAGTACGCACACTGGATGGCGGGCTGGTTCTGTCTCTGTTGCTGCTGCTGGACCTGCCCTCGGGCTGGTGCCTGATGCTGCTGCTGAAAGGGTCTCTGCTGTTGCTGCTGAAAGTGTGGACGCTTGCCCGGTCCCGTACTACTGTTTGCTCCTCCGGAACCATCGCGTCCCCTCTTGGGCCTGAGGCCCAAGTCATCCTCAGCTACTTGGGCATCCATCAATATGCCCTCGTAGGTAGCTGTGCGACGTCCCGACGTGCGAGACTTGATCTCCCTTGTCAGCCCCTTTCTGAATTTCCGGGCCCTGTCCCCCGGATCTCTAATCATCGATGGCGCGAAGCGGCTCAGGCGGGAAAACTCCGCGGCATACTCATCGACGGACGAGCTCCCCTGGGCTAAGTCATGGAACTGACTCTCCAAAGCTCCCAGGGCAACATCAGGAAAGAACTTTTCTTTGAAGAGTTCCTTGAAATCCTTCCAAGTGAGTCCCCTGCGCAAGAGTCTCGGCTTCGTGCGAAACTACGTCAAGGCAATATCGAACATCTGGCTGCCCGCGGCCTCGATCTGGAGCGCCTCTGGAATCTGCGCCAAACGCAAGTTCCTCTCGATGTCCTCTAGCCAATCATCAGCGTAGAGTATCCCTTCTGTCCCCTTGAACTCCCGAGGCATCATCCTCTTGAAGTCCACAATGGTACCCGGCCTCTGTTGTTGCTGACCAGGATGTTGCTGCTGCTGAGTGACCCTCTCCACAGCCTGGAGAGCCACTTGGTGAGCATTCTCCATGTTTACCCTCATCATCTCTGTCTGGGCCTGATGTGCCTCAGCCTGCACTCTCTGGGCCTCTGCCGACGTCCTCTGGGCATCGACCATGCCCTGAATCAAAGCGAACATCTGTGCTCCATCGACGGGCACACCTCCTGGATGCTGAGCTGGTGGTGGTGGTGCCGTCGTAGCTGTGGGGACCCTCTGAACTGGTGGTGGAGGACCCCCGAATGCCGCAGACACTCCCACATGTACTGGAGATGTAGGAGGTGCTGCGAATGTCTGTCCGGCAGGGCGAGAGGTGGCAGACCTCTCTGAAGCTGCTGCTCCGAGTCTCTGGGACCTGGTCCTCGGCATCCTGAAGACAGATCGAAAGAATCAATTAAAGTAATAAACACGATATCATCAAGGAAGGACAGTAAATTCTAAAGGAAAATCATTAAGAGTAGTATTATAAGAATCAGAAATTTCCTAATTGTGATTGAGCATATCCTCGGCCTAATTCCTATTTCCTAAAACAGACTCGTAGTAATACTCTAAGAGAGCACCACTACGATATCGCTCTAATGCGGTTCTAGGACTCGACTACTGACCTGCATGGGCCACCACTAAAAATATGTCACGACCCGTACCCGGAATTTGGGCATGAGTCGTGGGTACGTCCAGCCTACGCCGCAGCATCGGCGGTAGAACGCTGTCTAGGTCACAAACATAATATATCCTGTCAATAGTCTCCACTCCGAACGGAGAACAAAGATAAAAACCACTGTTCTATAATATACTCAATCACAATCTATGGCACGATGAGAATAGAAAAGAGTTCTAATAAAACCAACCACAATAATCCAACTCAAATCCTGGGTCTAAATGACCTCACAAAGTCACAAAATAACAATTACATCTCAGTCTCAGTCTAAAACAATATTGCAGAAAAAGTAGTCTAAGAGCAGCCAGGTACGTTCTCCTCTAGGCTAGGCAACTCCTCTGGGGTTTCTGGAGTGAAATCACCCTCTAATCCTGGGCCGTAATGAGTGGGGCAAAGATCCTCCAGGTCCTCTGAAAAATATTATCCAGTCAGGATTGGAGCGAAGCACAAGCACTAACAGCAGTTTCATTAAATTGACAAAATCTATAAACAGTGTAATAGATACAAGATGGAAATAAAGGCTGAAACTGAGAAGTACAGGAGAAAATAAAATAGACAATAGAGCATCTAGCAATGAACAATAATAGTGAATGCTAGAACAAGTAAATCTGAATAAAGATAAACATCTAGCTAAGTGTTTGAAATATTAGTTTATTATGTGATCGGCTTGGGACTAGATCAGGCTGGTTATATATGATTAGCTATGATTCTTGGAGGTCAGGCTAACCATATGGTTAGCTATGATGCATGATAATGGTCAGGCTAATCATATATAACAGCTATGAAGCATGATGATGGTCAGGCCGCACCCGACGTGAGAAGTGGGGTGAGCTATGATGCATGGTAAGGATTTGGATATGATCACATAATCTACTAATAGTTCCCCATCCCCAGCTAGCACGGTGGATTCCAATCACGACTCCTCATGATGGGGATCTAGGGTGCCAACCCGTGTATCCATAGTGTCGGAATCAAGTATGTAATACACTACAATTTATAGAAGTAATCAACAATGAAAACTGTCAGAGAATGTACTCGCCTGTGGTCCTGAGCAAAATGTGAGGATCGATGTCCAAGATGAAGTCACTGTGACCTATATATAAGATATAATGTCAAGATACTGACATACAAGAACAAACATGTTTAGCTAATTAAATGCGAGGCCTCTAGGTCAATTCTGTGGTTTATACTAGGGCATTCTAACTAACACTAATGTACCTCAATACCATATAGATACTAATTATAATACAATACCTGCATATCTATATATCTACATATATACATTTATGCATGTAGCTAAACTATATGCTAGCATATATATTAATCTACCACTAACTGTCTAGACTAATAGTTGTATATATATATATACTAACTAATAGATCTATAGAGGCATGCTGACTAACTAACTGACACCAAAATATATAACACTAACCAATTAATCACTCTACTGATACTGGAATCACTAGTTGATACTAATTTCTATATCTACTGACTCATTGAATCAACTGAGTTACTGATACTTATGAGTATCAGACATAATACTCTAGTACACATGTGTACTCTAGGTCACTACTTATCAGTCCCCTGTGCTGAACCTAGTTCCCTTCCCCAAACCTGGGTGTACTGCACAGTAAAACATCTTCAACACACAGAATTTTCTAAAACTGCCTGATACACATACTACACAGTTATTGGTCCCTCACTCTCAGCCCTATACCTGATACACTGAATTACTAACCCAACAATATTTCTGTCACTACACAGGCAACTCACACTCACACAGGCATGCTGAACCAACCCCTCAATGAATTCTCACTACACACAACTACACTAACACACTATATACACAGACACTATAATACACTCTGCCCACATAAAATCCTAACTGATACACTGATATATTCTAAACCTACTGACACTCTAACCCTCTACTAAGTTATTAATCAACCCTTACACACAAAAACACACACAGCTAAAGTTCACTGAAACACACACACTAGTTAATACACAGACACTACTACTCACAGTTTATGAAAACTGGCACACTCACACCTAAACACATAGTCACTGAGACATTCAAGTCCTAGGTACACTGAGACACATACACATCATTCAACTCTGCATATACACTTGCACCTACACACACAGATACACTATTTCACTCACAAGTCACATAGATACTCATAGTTCTCATACACTCACTGCTCAACACAGGTACTCTACACAGGGGACTACTCCCCCAACTACACATTCTCAGGCACACTGTCACCTAGGTTCACTAGGTACACTCACCCACAGACACTGACACACAGTTACCTGAATACAAAGACACACATTACTACCTGAGACACAAGACTCCCACAGACACTGAAACTTACTGACACGACACAGGTTCACAGTATCTCTATGGATTACACACACACACTGACAGAATAGGTACACAGCACACTAATCTGGATACACTGATACATATTGACACAGGTTCCCACTTATATAGAATTCCCCTAATCAATACAAATACCTGATACACAACCCTGGGCCCGACTCCAACACAGAACTATTGATACACACGCTTACACATATAGAGGTACTCATTCTCACAGGCATACACTGAATTACACTCACTGAACTCTGGCCCTAATCAAAACCCCAATGCACACTGATGTAAAACACAGTCCCTATATGTTCACTACACCCACATACAGGAAATATTGATCTGGATACACATGGACACAGCATTAGAACAGATCCCATACTAAACTCCACCCGACTACACAGTGAACCAACACACAGTCCTCCCCGACTGCACAGTTTTCTCCCCCACAGTGTATTCCCCTCTTCAAATCACACACCCATCTACAAACCTAGATATATACAAACACACATCAAATCTATATACATATGTATAATATATATAGACATCATACATCATTCATCAAATTGATTTTATTAGAGTAGGTTAAATAGGTGTTCATTCTTCTTGGCATTTCATCAAGCACATGGTGTGCAAAAACGAAAACCACACTGAGAACTCCTGAAAACCTAAAACAAAACCCTAAATCAACATCTAACCTACACGTAGGAGGGTGAAATTATGCCTACACGAAATCCCTAGGATTAGGGTTTCAGAAATTTGGGGAAAACCAAACGAAATTCACCAAAACCCTATATCTCCTAGGTTTACATGTAGAATCCCTAAAATTCGAATTCCAAACCTTAGGGTGGGTTCCTAATGGCCATTAACATCTGAAAACAGAATTAAAAAGAATAAAAAATAGGGTTTTACCTAGGGAGATGGCTTCTCCAAGGCTTCCTGGCCCACGTTCCTTGTTTTCCTTGCTTTGGAGGAGGAGAAAATGGAACCTAGGGCTAGATTTCGAAATTTTTGGGGTGGGGAGATGGTTTCTCTTGGTGGAGGCTAGGGTTTCTTCTTCTATATGAAGAATGAGAGGGTTCCTTTTATATATTAAGGCCCAGTTAGGGTTTCTAGTGTATGGCCTAGGTTTAACCCCTAGGTTAGGTCATGTAGAACCTAATTAGCTAAGGTTTAGCCAGTCTAGGGTTTGAGGGTTCACCCTAAAATTTGAATTCTAGGGTTTCACTAGAACTGGGTTTACAATTAGGGTTTAGTCATTAGGGTTTGACCTAATGGGTTCTAGGGCTTGACCTAAAATAATCATCAAATAAATAGTTTTAAAATCTCAGCAAATTAATTAAACACATAATTATCCAAAATAGTGAAATTACACAAATGCCCTTATTTGGAAAAGTGGTAGTGACACAATCCTCGTATCAGTGCGATACCACGTCAAGGCGAGGTCGAACATCTGACTGCCCGCTGCCTCTATCTGCATGCTGTCTGGAATCTGCGCCAGCCTGAAGATGCCCTCAATCTGCTCTATCCAGTCATCCGCGTACAGGATCCCTTCTGTACCACGGAACTCCTTGGGCCGCATCCTCTGAAAGTCGATAATACTGCCCGGCCTCGGATGCTGAATCTGATCTGCCTGTGGCTGAACATGTGCCACCCTATCCACTGCCGTCATGGCCACCTGGTGGGCGTTCTCAATGCCCAGCCTCATCACATCCACCTGACGGTGCTGCGCGTCCATCATCTCCCTGAAGAACGTAAACAACTGCGCGGCATCTACTGGAGCAGGAAGTGGTGGAGGAACCACCGGAACGACTGGGGTAGTCCTCGGATCGATAGGTGAAGGAGGATCCCCGAGAGAAGCAGATGCTCCCTCAACCGCAGGAGTGGTGAGTGGAGCGGTAGCAGCTGCCTGAATACGAGCTGGACGAGAGGTAGCAGACCTCTCCGAGGCAACTGCTGGAACGGTACGATGGGATCGTGTCTTCGGAGGCATCCTGAACACAGATCAAAAGAAGTCAATACGGTGCAAGATACGATATCATCAAAGAAGGACAGTAATATTTCAAAAGAAGCAATTTCAGAATAATTAGATTGGAATTGTTCCTAGTCGTGATTGAGTACACTCTCATCCTAGATCCTAGATCCTATAGCAGGCTCGCAGCAGTACAACTAAGTTGTTGTACCACCACGATATCGCACTAATTGCGAATCGAGACCTGCATGGGCCCGCCACCAAAAACGTGTCACGACCCGCACCCGAAAATCGGGCATGAGTCGTGGGTACGTCCAGCCTACGCCGCAGCATCGGCGGTAGAACGCTGTCTAGGTCAACTATCTAGATAATAATCTCACACAAAAATCGGACATGACCTCTCCAAAAGGAGGGCAACCACACAAACAATATATCAACCTGTCAAGATCTCAACTCCAAACGGAGGAGCAAATAACAAATGATAATCACAATATACTCAATCACGAATCTAAGCACGATAAGATAACACAGAGATCTAACAACTATAAAGTCTAACCAACAACAACTACTACAACAACCACAACATCAAATAATAATACAACAATATCCAAAATAATATACAAGCAAGGTCTCAATCCAAAACCGGAGACAAATCCGGTACTAAAAGCTAATAAAACAATAACAAGGTCCTAGTGATCCCGGCTACCAACCCGGAAATCACCCCTAAACTAGAGGGTCCCTGTCTGCACCATCGACAGGCTCAGGTCCATAAAACGTCGGACACCAATCCTTCGGATACTCTGAAAAATATGTCCAGTCAGGACTGGAGCAAGTACATCTCTAACAGCAGTTCCATTTAAATGATAAAAACTATAAAACAGTTATAGCAAGTAGCAAGAAGAATGAAGCAAGTATGAAACAAGGAAATATGTATAACTGGTGCATAAAGGTAAAGATGCATGGATATCAGAGCAAGATAGTAATAACTGCAAGATACAAGAAATCTACACTAAGAGTAAGTCTGTGCACATGAACGTGTAGTGAGTCCAGCATAAAAAATATGTAGTGAGTCAAGTCCAGAAACATGTAAGTGAGACAAGTCAAGAAATGCATGAGAGTCCAGACTATAAAGAATGAACTCGGTGTCTTTGAAATACTTGTTTCGACATGTAAACGGCTAGGGGTAAGTACGGCTCACCACGCACTGGGTGCGCGGCTGCTATCATTCCAGATTAGACCAGAGGGAGTGATTCCTGATGATGCCAGATAGGAATGTTTACATGTCTACTCGAGTATTTCCCCGCCCCGACTAATACAAGTGGATCCAAGATCCGACACGCAAATCAAGATGAGTCCAGCCTGAACATGAGTGATGCCTGTAGTGATGCCTGTAGGTGATGCCAGTAATGATTCCAGAATAGAGGCCAGAAACATGAAATGTACGTGTCGCAAGTAAATGAATCCAGAAATATCAGTCAGTGTCCCGTGTGGTGCCAGAATAATCAGATGATACTATACTAGAAGCTGAATCATAATAAATATCAGATAATGAAAACTATCAGAGAATGTACTCGCCTGACGTCCTGAGCAACTGGCGATCCGAACCGGTGTCGCAAGGACCTAATGCGAAAAGCAAGGTTAAACAGGGTTCTAATGAGTTAAACAGATATAAAATAATTAAAAATAGGCTTCTAGGGTCGTTCTAGGTCAAACGGGTCAAACCGGTAAAATCTGGGTCAAAAAGTCAACTCTGGGTCCAAAAAGTCAACTCTAGGTCAAAACTAGGTCAAAAGTTGACTTTGGCGGTCAACCGAGTCAACTACGGTCAAGTCTGGGTCAAACTAGGGTGCTCCTGAAATTCTAGGTCAAACCGAGGTCATTAAGCTAGAAAACTCACAAACTCGCCTCCTTGAGATACCGGGATACCCTCGGTATCCGATACCTCAACCTACGCTATATACCCCGCCTATACCCTCTAAAACCTATGCTAGCACGCGTAAATATATACACATAAGCATATAAAAATCACTCAAATACTATTCCTAGGCTATTGCTCAAAAACCCCGCTCGAAACCCAATACCTTGGTTATCTTAAGGTATTGAGATACCTCGGTATCTCAAGGTATTGAGATACCGCTCTCGAACCCCTCTAACTACCCCACTAACTAGCTATCTAGCTACTAATTATGCACCTAGTTATTAATCTAGGCTAGGTAGTATAGATATCTACCATATTTATATATGTCTAAGTAGGTATCTACCTATATATATATATATCCACACATATATACATTTACCCATTTACCTTATCTATACACATATATATATATATATATATATATATATATATATATATATATATATATATATATATATATATATATATATATATATATATATATATATATATATATTACCTTACCTTACCCAACTCATAAATATCTATGTATAACTATCTAGATATCTATAGATATGTATATAACTATATGTATATACATCTATATCCTGGATAGATATAACTATCTATCTACCTATCTATTATCAACCTATCTAGTTATCTATCTATCTATCTAACTAGATATCTAATATCTAGTATTTACCTACCTAACTATCTATCCAATTATCTATCTATTTACCTATCTATATATTTAATTATCTATCTATCAAACTACCTACTTACCTATCAATCTATCTATTTATCTATGTATCTATCTCTTTACCTAGCTATCTATTCATCTATCAATCCATAAATATATCTATCTAATAGATAAACATAAATCTATCTAAATGTCTAACTATCTACCTATCTCTCTAACTATCTATGCATCTATCTATCTATCTAACTATCTAGTATCTATATAGTACCTATTTACCTAGATACCTATCTACCTATTTAATATCTATCTAGCTACCTATCTAACTATATGTATTCATATATATACATATAGATAGAGATATATATCTAATACCTATCTAGATATCTATATCTCTATCTATCTATCTAACTTATATATCTATTCATATATCTATTTATCTAGCTATTATATCTATCTACCTAGTTATCTATCTATCTATAATCTATCTAACAATCTATATATATATATAGCTAACTGTAGATATATATATCTATATATATATCACTCTTTCTCGCCCTCACTAGCTACTGCGAATGTTGCTGCTGCTCGCCTAAGACGCTGCTGCTGCTGCTATGCCTTTGCTGCTGCTGCTGCTGCATAATGTTGCTGTTGCTGCTGTGCTATGCTACTGCTGCTGCTGATTTTGCTGCTGCTGCAGCTGCACATTGCTGCTGCTGCTCCCTGTTTCAGCTGGGCACCCCCCCCCTCTCATCTCACATACACACACACACACACCCCCATATATATATACATATATATATATATATACATACATATACACATCTATATATATATATAACTAGATATCTATATATATATATATATACCTCTCTACACACTCTAACACACACACTAGCACACACACGCACTAATACACACACACACTCACAACACTATCAACACACACACATAAGCACACACACATATATCTATACATATATAAACACACATCTATATATATATACACACATATATATACATATATATATCTATATATATATATATCTATCCTCACTCACACACACTCAACCTCACACACCCTCACACACTCTCACAAACACACAACCTCACACACAAATCCTCCTACATATATATAAATATATATACATATATACACACTCACTCAAACTCATATATATATATATATAGGCACTCACTCACACTCACACTCACACACACTCACCTACGCACTAGCACACACTCACACAAGCACTCACCTACACACATACACTAGCACTCACTAACACACTCACCTACACACTCACACAAGCACTCCCTAACACGCTCACAAACACATAACCACACATATATATATAAATATATATATAAAAATACACACACAATATATATATACACATATATATAAACAAACACAACACAACGCACACCACGCCCACAACGCCCACCAACGCACGCCCAACGATCCCGACACGCCCAAACACCTAAAAATATATAAAATATAACTCGAAAACTCTAGCACACACTCCCCGATACTAACCCAACGCGCGCACAAGCCCGAAACGAGGAAACCTAGTCAAAATGGCCGTTCGGTCATTTCGACGAACACGTGGTGCGCGGCTCGGAAAACCTCCTGAAACGCACACCAAACGAACTCAGAATCGGCCCAAAATTTACCCATGCACTCTAAACGATGTCTAGATCCTAGAAAATGCGCTTCCGCGTCGATTCTAGGCCCGTGGCGGAAACGCACACGTACTTAGAATCGGCGACGACGAAAAGCCCCAAATTCGCCCGAAACGCCCGTTTCTCCGCTACGCGACTTTCCGTGTCCGAACGGAGACACGCTCTCACCCTCAAGACACCCGACAACGTCTACCTAGGTCCATCTAACCTAGGGCATCACCCAAAATTGGGCCAAATTCGGATTCCACCCGAAATTGACACAAAACCTAGTGTTAAAGTCTCTAAACACTACCCAACTAGTTCCAACTTCCTCCCACGGGTAGCCTAAGGGTCTAGGAAGGTTCTAAAATATTAATTACACTATAAAAGAGTAATTACAAGGGAAAATTTAGGGTTTACCTCTTGGGAGTTGGAATCCCAAGCCAAAATCTCCAAATCTCTCCAAATCCTCCAAACCAAGCTTCCAAGCTCCCAATCCAAGCTCCAACACAAAATCTAGGCTCTACCCACCTAGGTTGGGGAAAGATCTAGGGTTAGGGTTACATAAAGAAGAAGGAATGGAAGAAAGAAGGAAGAAAAGTGAACTTACTTGAAGTAGGAAGGAGAAAGGAAGAAGAAAAATGAGTGGAGAAGAAGAAGAAGAAGTGGAATGAAGAGGAAGAGGAAGTGGGGAGCTGCTCCTGCTGGAATGCACGGTCTGGGAAGGGTTTGGGGCCGGCCACTTGCTACATAAAGGGTTACACTAAGTTCCACATTCCCAAAACGCCCCTACTCACTCGGTTTTGGGTTCCGGGTTCCAAAAGCACTCAAACTAGTTCCAAATCTCTCCAACTAACCTCCTAAAAATAAAATAAATATTCTAAGCCCAAAAATAAGTCTCACAAGGGTGTGGGCTGGGTCGGACATGGGTCCACTAGGGTCTGACATGGGTCCAGGCTAGCCAAAATCCTAAAACAATCAATAAAAATATAATACAATCACTAATTAAATATAAATATAATTAAATATAAATAATACACAATTAACTAAATTAAAAATAAAAAAAAATACCCGGATCTGAAAATGGGGTGGTGACAGGCACACTTTTGAATGAGTCTACAAGTCATCAAGAATGTACGCCAGTCCGTCCCCACCCCCACGTCGCGCCCAACATCCTCCCTCACCCGGCTGCACCACCCACGTGCCGCGCCCCCACCCCGCCCCTTGCTGCACCACCACCACCCCCGCAGTTGCCCCCCCCAGCCCTCGTCTCTCTCTGTCGTGTGCTACCGCTACTTTGTTGTCGCCGCCGCGGGCTGGCTTTGTCAGAGAGAAGGGGGGTAGTTTCATCATTTTTTGTTTTTAGGATATCAAGTTGACAGCTATCAAAGTTTATGGTATCAAGTTGAAAACTTGAATAAATAGTTGATGGTATCAAGTTATAATTTAGTCTTGTTATATATATATATATATATATATATATATATATATTAAGGTAATTATAAGATCTTTAAGGTTTGTTTTGCGTGCAGGATAGTTAAAAGAATTTTAGATTTTTATTATTATTATAGGGGATATACAAACTGCTTAGACGACTCAATTTTTAGTCGTTTATAAGTCATATTATAATGATAGAAATTAAATAAATATTTTACTTAATTATCATAAATGACCGTAAATAACTCACATTTCTTATTTAAAAGATTTATAAGCAAAAAAAATTTGGGCCACACGTAAAACAAGATAATTTCTCAGCAATAAATTTTGGGGACATCTTTATATTTAGTGTTACAAAGAGGCTTCAAAAATGCTAAAAATGAGCATTTAAATTTAATATATAAAAAATTCTAAAATTCTTCATCTCGTGTAAAAATATATATTTAAACTAACTATATGGTATTATCTAAACATATACCAAAAGTTCTACAAACATATCTATAACTATTTTTAATTAAAATATATTTAAATTATTTTAATATTATTTAAATTTATATCTAATTTTTTGAATAATATCAGTTTTTTTGGCATGACTAGTGTAAAATAAGGTGATTTCTAAGCAATAAATTTTAAGGGAATTATATGTAAAACCCTATCTAGAAACACAACTTGGCAAAAAAGAAGAAAAGAAACAGAACCAGACCCGACCCACTATAGAATCGGATACGGGTCCACTGAGATGATCCGATGTAGACCGGCTCTGTCGGCTTCTTATTTGCAGTTATCGTGCTGTAACCCACGATCACTCTCGCTCGCTCGCTCGCTCGCTGTAAACTCTCTTCGTCTCCAATGGCATCTTCATCTTCCAGAAGCTTCCGAAGCTCCGACCAACTGCTCATCTTCTTCTTCTTCGAGGCAAGCTTCCGTTCTCCTCTCCCCAAACGGTTGCCGTGTCGGTGATCGGACATGTAACGGACACGCCAACGAACTGAGCCGTGTCCACGTCGTCGCGTCCGTTTATTTTCACTGTGTCGGTTATTATGAAACCCCCAAATCGATTGATTAGGGTTTCGGGTGCAATTTTTATTAGGAATTGCTGAGATGCCCCAAATTGTTACTGTTATTTATCTTTTACGAAGAATAGAAGGGATGACAGTAATGCTGCTGTTTTGCTCTATAAATCTCTAAGTTTGGATTGCCATTAGAGGTGAACTTGATGTTTTAATTACTGTTACTGCTGGCTGTGCACACTTTTTTGGTACGATTTCAGTTACAATATTCATTTGAAATCTATGTTTTTCTAACGCTTTGCTACAGGACAATGTATGTGCCGATCCCAAAAGTTTGGAATAAAGGCTTTCTTGATGTTGTTGTAAAGTATGGACACTCTAAAAATCTGGGCAGTGTCGTGTCAGACACATATCGAACACTCCAAAATACACAAGGACACTAAAAAATAAGCGCTCTGTCTGTATCACCATGTCCTTGTTGTGTCTTATCTGTGTCCGCGTAACATAGCTTATATGCCAAATTGATATGGAACTTAATCAAACTTTTTTCTATTTATTTTTTTATTTTTTATCTCGATGAGATGTGAGTGGAGTATGTTACATGAAATTAATACAAAATTAGAAGCAAATACATTTTGTACATAAGAAGCAGCTTTAGGAGGTTGCTTATCCATGCTCATTGCTTTGAATCTCCCAAGATCTAACGAGTTTTCTTTTAATAGGGTCTAGGGCAAATTGCAGTATGCTAGCATGTCTAGATCACCACAATGCAGCCGTACTCTTTCTGCCATTAAGTTTCTAACAAATCCGATGTTGCTCACTTTTGCGTGTAATCTTGTATCAGTAACATTAGAAATAGCAATGTGTGCAGGAAATACTTGGTCTGGCTTTGTTCTGTCCACAGCTAGAAAAGGCCACAGGAACCTTTCCTGTATCATATTCCTACGAGGTTTGCATGTTAGATCAAATCTCAACTAAGAATAGCTCTAAATTAGATTAAGGATCTTAGAACTAAATATACAAAGATACATCTAAGTCTTATTTACTGTGAAGTCCTTGCCTAATCAAATATAAGTGCACTTTGATGAAGGATTCAATACTTGAATTTAACAAAAAAGTAACTTCATCTCCTATGTTCAATATGTTGCAAAGCTATGGATCCATGTCATCCATTCTGGCCACTATTGATGCACCTACAAACACAATACTAGAGAATTTTCTCTCTCTTTTTCTCGCACCTAGTTAGTGAACATAAATTTGAGCACCATGTACACTCACTAAAGGGACACAAAGTTTACAAAAGAGGCCGAGTCATTTCTTAGGTAATATTTGGGAACTTTCTATTATGTGCAATTTAATCAGAGGTTTGATGTGGAGCATAAGTGCTGTTTATAAAAAAAAAGAATATAATGCTCTTGAGAGCCTTGCTGACTTTCCCAGCTTGAATATTCTAATAGTCTATATGTGTCTGTGTGTGCACTCATGTGCCCGTGCAGGAAAACTCATAATGTAGTATAAGTTATTCCCATATGCTACATTTTTGTACCAATTAATTCATCAATAATTTTCCCATATGTTATGGGATTGTAATAGGGATGAATGGAATTTCTTATAGCAAATTGTGTCATCTTACCTCTTTGTCTAGACTCTTTCAAGTCCGGGGGAACTTGGAGGGTGCTCCTTGATTTGCATGAGCTTAAACCGCATATCCAAATTGTATGTCTACCTACCTGCCAACGGGTCGCCTAGGTTATGGCTTGACCCACTCATGCTCATATCTACCTTCGCTAGATATTTGGTACCGACACATAAAGTTGATGTTAGGTCGACAGTCGGTTATAAAAACTTCGTTAGATCTTTTATGGAGCTTTCTTATGCTCCATAGTCAACCCCATTCTAATGGAGAAGGCTTGGATAACGATGATGAGTTGAATTATAGTACAGCTGCTAATTGAATTTTTTTTTTTTTGGGAACAAATTTGAGCTTTAGTCAGGTTTATGTTGTTAAATTTCAGCTTATTTTTTGACTGCGCAGGTGATATTTCTTACTTCTTCTGCGAGATCGGAATTATTTCATCCACTTTCGTTCATAAGGTACGAAGTGTACAATATTATATATACAAAAAATGTATGATTTTGCTCAGATTTTCCTATTGAGGAATAGACATTAAATTTTGGGCAGATTAGATAATAATAAAAAAACCTTCAACTATAATGCAGTTTTCACTTTGATCTCAGCATAGCTGTAGAATGTAGCAAACTGCCACTATCAACTGTGGTAACCTTCATAAAATTAATCTTAGGCACTTTTACTCTTACTATATGATTTAAGGTATTAGGAGCTTGATTTAAGGTATTAGGAACTACACTTGTGAGTTCATTAACTATGTGTAGTAATGGTTAAGTTTTGAGTTCTTAAACTATTTGTAGTAATGGTTATGTGCAAGGTAGAAGAACAAATTTATATTTTGGGTAAAATGCAGGAAACTCACGGACAGATTTTCCTGTGGACTGGCCACTCCCTTATTCTAGTTCCTTAGCACAGAGGGTCCCTGTCATCTATCTTTTGAAGAACCCACTAGTGCGGAGATGTTAAATGACATTAAATAAACGACATGGATTATCTATGCCATGGAACTAATTGTATGGTGTAACTTGCCAACTGGGAAAACTTTTGTTTGGGTTTGGTTGGGGGGTGGGGTGGGGGTGGGGCTTCATTTTGCCCTTATTTTATTTAGGCCACTTTTTTTCCCAAACACCTTTATCTATCACATTTTCTCAACTTGCTACGAGAAACTATTTTAATGTTCAATTTGCTACCGTAAACTATTTTAGTGTTCAATTTGCTATCATAAACTTGTTTGCAACAAAAAAAAAAACATGTTCATGTCTTGTTTCTCTCCTCAACCCATCTTCTCAATTGAAGAGCTCCTATTAAAACACCAAATTGATCCAAAAGAGGTGAATTCCATGAAGAAAACTAGAGCCAGAACACCAAATTTAGCTAGAAGAAGCAAAACCCATGGCAAATAGCAAATTGAGCTAAAATAAGAATGACCCAACAAATAAAGTGTCAAGACAACATCACTCCAATGCGAGGATATTGAAGCTGCTGCTCTAGCACGGTGACAGCGTTGTTGCTATGTGTGGGTAGGAGGGCGCCAGAGTTAGGGTTCTGGTGAGTGAGGGTGGATGGAGGAGGATATGGATGGTTTTTTGATTTTTTTTATGGGAAAAATGATCTGAAACTTGTCATGTGCGTGTGACAAAAGACTAACTAAAGGAAATGAGTAGCAAAATCTCAACTATTTGTGGGAGAAATGCAATAATAGAAAATTTTAGGGTATCAAGTTGCGAATGTGGGACAGCTGAGGGTATTTAATGGTAAATTACCCTATTATTTATTATTAGGACGAGGATAACACTTTTAAAAAAAAATCTTATATACTAAGATAGCTTTTTTGGAGGTCATGTTATGTTTTAAAATGAATGTGGTTGGGGTTGGGGGTTAAGTGCTCTTAATTGAAGTATTGTTTTGTAATTTCCTCTTAATTTGTTTTATGCTTTCTTCTCTTGGCCCAAATTGAGAATTTCCCAATTTCTTTTCCAGCCAAAGAGGTACCAAAGAATATTGTAAGAACTGCGGCAAAGAAAAGGTTCTAATTGCTTCTTGATTCTCCTCTTGAAACACATTTCTCTTATGATTTTTATCTGGTTACTTTAATAAGCCCTTTTGTTTGTGATTGAGTTATAGGATGGATGTGCTTTACAGGTTCTACTTGTTAAGTTGTTTACAGTGGAATTCACGCGTCCTGTTGTTTATGTTAAAATGCAATACCTGGCTCCTTGTAGTTACACTATCTGCGACTATGGTGAATCGATAATATGTTGGATTATGTAGGAAGGATGTTTATGACATTATTTAATTAATGACAACAAGAAAGCCTTTATTCTGATATTTTCAGCTGTCATACGGAACTATGGTGAATCGATAATATGTTAGTAAGCGAGAGGAGGACGAGGGAAAGACGAAAGAGGGAGAGGATAGTTGTGAAGGCTCACAGTTATCACACAATGGCATAGGCTTTGATCTCTCACTTAAAATTTATAGGCTGAGAGTGAAGGTCAGGGGTTCCAACTGGCATCTGTTCCACAGAATTTAAATATATGAGAAGAGAAATTATGAGTTATCATTGACAATAGGACGTTGTAGTTTACTGTAATAGTGGGAGCTTATCTAAGCTTGGTTTGGGATTGCTGCTGCTTTTCAAAAAGTGGCAGCAGAAGCAACTTTTGACAGCTGCCTCCCAACTGCTTTCAAAAGCTGCCCCAAAATTGAACTGGCTTTCCAAACATCTTTTGATAAGTAGATGTTACCAAACATCTTTGGGAATGGCTTTTCCTACAAACAAGCAGAACCAGCCAAGATAAGCATCTGAAACCATGGTGATGTTCAATGTAGTTTGTTCTTGTAAGAGTGGATGAGTTAGGAACAAAGAAATGTCCTGATGTGCACTAAATAAGAAGACCAGGAGACAGAAAAGTGATCATTAGACTTCTGCGCAAACTATTGGGGACTCTATCATTTGAATCCCATAATGAACCTTCCTAACTCTATTTCACCCACTTATACTACTTCATCAGCTAATCGTCCTTGAGGGTTCCACCATGATCCCCAAATATTGAGTTTGGCGGGGGTTACACTTTCAAGAGTTCCCAAGAAGACAACATATCGTGTAAGACTGATCTGTTGCACGATCAAGTTTCCCTTAAATGCTGTCACCAACGAGAAATTTGGCAGCGTCAGAATTACTCTGCTTTTATGTCAAGGAAAGTTCCACGGGAACCGGAAGCCCATTACTTGCAGGCTGCATTTTCTTCTTCATGCAACTCTCACTCATTTATCTTCTGATGCTTAACAACTGGTCAATAGTCTGTATTTTGATGTACTTGTCGTTTGTCTTACATTCCATGGGGTTCAATGTTTGCTAAGCAGGAAAGCAGTTACAGGGTAGAGAGCTCCATTGAAGGGCTCAACTCACATAAGCAAGATGAGGTAACCTGGATCATTCTATTTAGAATATGTGCATCTGAGATCTACCCTAGCATCATTCTTCTTAGTTCTAATTATTGTTGTGGCTACTACTTTGTGACAGAGTGTTGACATAACAGTGACATACATGGACTCTTCTGGTAATTTCAAAGTTCATAAGGTCAAATCTAGTGACTTATCTTCTTCCTGGACGTGGCAAAGTTCTGTTGATAGAAACCATGCTCCACCAGATGCAGAAGAGGTACTCAGTCTTAACTTTTACTCCTGCTTGATAAAAAAATAAATGCAGAAATGTCTAAGGTATTAAAAGAAAGTTTATGTTGTCATTTTATAAAATCTATAAGAACAAAAGGGACATGGTATTTGTAACTCTTTTATTTGATGAAAAAGGTTCGAACTTTGCATATCTCCTTTTTTTTAGCACAGCTACAGATTTTTGTTAATAGTTTCATTTTATGTATCTTAATTAATATAATTGTACGTGTATTGGGATTAATGCTTCTTTATGTTCCCCTTGAAACTACCAGGGGCAAGAAGGTTCATATCAGCAGAATATTAATAAATTAGAGGAGATCAATTACCCTTCTTCTGATCAAAGTCAATTGGCCAACCCTATTAGCCCAGTAAAGCTTAGACGTCAGGTGAATTTCTGGAAATCTTATTTGTGTTTATTTTGGCTAGGCTTGGTAATTCTTGTTCTCTCTTCCTCCTTTTATCCAGCAACTGAGAAAGAAAAGGAAGGAGCGTCGAAGTGCAGAGTTAATTCAAATGAGTAAAGAAACTGAAAGACAGATGGAAGCAGCAGCCATTTTGCGTAGAAAACAGTTTAAAAACACAGTAAAAGGAAAATATAGCATATGGAGGAAAGAATATAAACCCCCTTCATCGGATTCCACTGTAAAACTCATGAAAGATCAGATCATTATGGCTAAAGTATATGCTAGTATTGCTGCCTCCTTAAAAAGGATTGATATTTATGATTCTCTGATGAAAAACATCAAAGAAAGTCAACAGGCTGTTGGAGTTGCAAATTCAGATGCTGAGTTGCAGTTCAGGTATTTGTCAACTTCACTCTATATTACACAGTTACACAATTCTCAGTTATAATGCTCAAATTCCTTTCCTCGTTGTTTTCCAGAGCCCTTGAGCAAGCAAAAGCAATAGGCCATGCTTTAACCCATGCTAAAGACATACTGTATGACTGTGATGAAGTGGCTAGGAAGTTACAGGCTATGGTGCAATCTTCAGAAGGAAGTATACATGCAACAAAGAAGCAGAACACATTCTTGATACAACATGCTGCAAAGACGATTCCAAAAACTCTACATTGCCTTCCTTTGCAGCTAGCAACTGATTACTTCTTGCATAACCATCATAGTCAAGAACCAGTAGGCAAGGACAAGCTTGTAGAGAATTCCCTCTATCATTATGCTATATTCTCAGATAATGTACTTGCGGCATCTGTGGTTGTCAATTCAACTGTAGTACACGCCAAGGAGCCAGAGAAGCATGTGTTTCATATAGTCACAGACAAACTGAACTTTGCAGCCATGAAAATGTGGTTCATTGCCTATCCTCCTTCACCTGCAACAGTCCACGTGGATAACATTGATGAATTCAAGTGGCTTAATTCTTCATATTGCTCAGTTCTTCGGCAACTCGAATCCAATAGGATCAAAGAATATTACTTCAAAGTCAATCATCCATCATCACTTTCAGCAGGGAACGAAAATCTAAAATATAGAAATCCCAAGTATCTGTCTATGCTTAACCATCTAAGGTTCTACATGCCTGAAGTGTACCCAAAGTTAGATAAGATACTATTTCTTGATGATGATATTGTTGTTCAAAAGGATTTAACACCTCTTTGGTCTATTGATATGAAAGGGATGGTGAACGGTGCTGTAGAGACCTGTAAAGAGAGCTTTCATCGGTTCGATACATATCTCAACTTTTCAAACCCAAAGATCTCAGAAAATTTTGACCCACAGGCTTGTGGGTGGGCATTCGGGATGAACATCTTTGACTTGAAGGAATGGAAGAAGCGAAATATTACTGGAATCTACCACTATTGGCAAGACTCGGTAAGAAAAGAACTATTCGGAAGTTCTACTCCGTTTTTATGTCTATTAAAATTTACTGTTGTAATAGTTGCATTTGCATTCTTTCCTTTCCTTTCTTTTCCTTTTCTTTTTTTGATTCTCAGGTATCGTGAATTATTGCACTCTTTTATGCTTACTGTACTTTCAGTTCTGATAAATGCTTATATTCATTTAACTTCTTCGATATTTAGGTCATACTTAAACTGCTTAATTATATCATCATTTGATGTTTAAGCCATACTTATAAATGCATGGTTTAGGCCAAGCTTCAATATTTCACGCTTCAGATGTTCCTCATCATGAGTTGACATTGCAAAGAACACTTCGTGATTGTGAATTTGTTTGAGATTAGAAAATCCTTGATCCGTCTCCAGTAGCAATTTGCTAGTGAAGTCGAGCCATTTCACACTCTAGCAGCATGATATGTGACTAACAATACTGGTAGTTATCTGCATGCGGTTTTGATTTTAGCCTCTTTGAGCTTTTCTTGAGCCCCCCCCCACACACACACACACATTGATATTCTTTTTCCAGCAGATGAATCTCTAACATCCTCCTAAATCCCATAAGTTGTATTGTTTCTGTTGTAATGTAGTTGCTACATTATGATAGATATACTAATATAATACATTTATTGTATCAGAAAATTTCACTGTGGATTAGAGAGCCTCGCTTGGGCCCATGTTAAGTCTTGGCACTTGCATTCTGGAGAATGTGGTTTCAAGTCACGGAAACCTTTCCTTATACTAGGAGTAAGTTTGCCTACATCATGACCCTCCCTCGACCCTAGCGGGGGAGCCTACTGGCATTGGGACGCCTTTTTCAGAAAACTATTATGCAGTTGCTCATGTATGCTCCTGAAGCAAGTTTTTTGTTGAATTGTGATTTAAAGTTTTCATTATGAATATCCATCACTTCTGCCTTTTAAGCATGCAATCCACTTTTGGATCATCCATACTTTTTTGGATAGCTTTCTGTCTGAATTTCTTGATCTCTCATGAAAAGCCTCGATCATGTTGTAACTTGCATTCTGGAGAATGTGGTTTTAAGTCATGGAAACGTTTCCTTATAATAGGAGTAAGTTTGCGTACATCATGACCCTCCCTCTACCCTACAATAGCGGGAGCCTTCTGGCATTGTGACGCCTTTTTCAGAAAACTATTATGCAGTTGCTCATGATTACTCCTGAAGCAAGTTTTTGTTGAATTGTGATTTAAAGTTTTCATTATGAATATCCATCACTTTTGCCTTTTAAGCATGCAATCCAATTTTGGATCATCCATACTTTTTTTGATAGCTTTCTGTCTGAATTTCTTGATCTCTCATGAAAAGCCTCGATCATGTTGTAACTTTGCTCATGCTTGTGTCTGTTACTGCTCCCGATTGTCAATAACTATATTTTTCAATATCATTAATCAATCAGCATGCTTTCTTATTGTAGAATGAGGACCGGAAGCTCTGGAAGCTTGGATCCCTGCCTCCAGGTTTGATCACATTTTACAACCTGACATATCCTCTCGGGCGGAACTGGCATGTCTTGGGGCTTGGTTATGATCCTGCAGTAAACACCGCGGACATCAAGGAAGCAGCTGTCATTCACTACAACGGCAATTATAAGCCATGGCTAGATTTAGCAATTTCCAAGTACAGGAAATACTGGTCCAAGTTTGTTCCAGTTGACAATCCATACCTTCAGCATTGCTATATTGAGCAATAGGATAACATTTTTTTCTTCGCTATGATCACCCATGTCTATTTCAGTAGCATAATTGCTCTCGTCTTTTGTTAACCCCACTAGCATCATACGATTCTGACCTCAAAGTTTTTGTCTTCGTGATCTTTTTCTACTTGAATTATATGAGATTCATTACTATGTCACTATGTGACGGAACTTTCACAAGAGAGTAGCATTTTTTATATTTATTTTAGTAATTGCATGTGGGAATATATGCCGAGGCCTAGGCCGAGTTGGCCAATTTTTTCTTACGGTGCGAACCAGAGCTTGGTCCAACCGGAATTCTCTCATGTATCAATTAGACTCTATCTTAGTTATGGTAATCATCGATTATTTGTAGGAGACTAACAGCTATCCCACCAACTCTTTAAAAAGCACGGAAACAATCTAGGATTATCAAGTGAGGATTATATAGTCCTCTTGACATCCCACGAGGTATACATTTTTTCCACTTTAAAATTTTGTGGAAATTTACATTAATCTCAATTTAACTCCGCCTCCTACGTGTGTTCCTCGTGCGCAAGAACACTAATATAAACAAAATTGAAGAAATGACTCTTTTGTTCAACCGAATGAGAAGATATGAGATTATTCACGTCATCAAATTGGTGAACGCCGTCGTGTCGAACAAAGATGCACAAGACGCTTCCACCGTGGTCGGCCAGCCAAGGTACAACCAGTTCACAATTCCAGATGATAACTACTTCCGACCCGTCTTTCTTCATCCTTGTTGTAACCAAGTTCGACGTAGTCACATTGGGAACCAACCTCATCAACGACCGTTTGTTGCATGCCCCAACATCCTCGTAGAAACTACTAATGTTCTAGCACCGCCTGCACTAAACTTTGACGTAGACATCCAGACCCTTCTTCTTAGGGTCCCGACGACTAATCCGACCATGGCCACGCGAGCCACGGCACAACAACAAATTGTCGCTCAACCGTAGTTAACACTCCCACATGCGATACATTTACCCATGTTGAATCTTCCATAGTGCCACGAGTCACTACAATTTGACCCGAAGATTTTCTTTTCCCCTGCACATCAAACTACTATCATGTTGCCAATCTCACCCATGGGACTCCTTTCTTAGGGGCAACATGCATCTCATCAACTCTCCTCCGGCAATACGGCACTAAGTAGCGACTCCTGAAAATGTCGTTAAATGGTCTAAAAACGTCGTTAAAAAAAATTCGCAACGTAATTAACGACGTTTTAATGAAATCGCATTTAAGCTAGTCGCTGACATGAAAAACGTCGCTATAGCGACGTTTTCTAGCGACGAACTTGCGTCGCTAATATTTTTTCTATTAGCGACGTTTAGCGACCTAGCGTCGCTAATTTAACGAATTATTTTATGTCGCTAAACGTCGCTAACTTTTTTCTTTCTAGCGACGTTTTGCAACACATTTAGCGACATTTTATTGATCTAGCAAATACTGCCATGTCAGCGATTTACCGACATCAAGCGACGTATTTAGTGACGTATTCAGCGACGTATTTAGCGACGTAAAATAACGTCGCTAAACGACGCTAAACGTCGCTAAATTTTCAGTAAAATTTTTAAAAATAATAATGTGAAATGGTTTCCAAACCAATCTTCCTGCAGTTTATGAATTCCCAATTTATATAAATAGACCAGGAGCAACCCTCCGTTGAATTCTCTGGGTTCGTCAACCCCTTCGGTGGAACACTCAACACCGGTAAATTAATTCCAAACCAATCTTCCTGCAGTTTATGAATTCCCAATTTATATAAATAGACCAGGAGCAACCCTCCGTTGAATTCTCTGGGTTCGCCGACCCCTTCGGTGGAACACTCAACACCGGTAAATTAATATACATTTAATATGAATAAAATAAATACACAAACTTATAATAGTTCATAAAAATAGACACACCCGGAGCAACCCTCCGTTGGATTTTCTACGTAGGAAATATCACAAAAAATTATGAAATATCACAGTCACACAATAAACACAAAATAAAAGTATCACAGTCACACAAAAAGCACAATATAAAAGTATCACAGTCACACAATAACCACAATAAAAATATATAAAATATCACAATCTCAATCTCGTGGATATCCAATATGCTGGGGCAGATATCAGTCCCTCAGATACTTCGCATAAACATCGTCTATGTGATCAATCTCCGCTATAGGTGCTGGGTGACTGGAACTCCCCCTCTGAGTTGGTGCCTGCCCAACAGTAGGAGGCACCACTTCCTCCTTAACAATCTCCGCTTCCAATTTAACAGTAGGAGGTATCTCTTCCTCTTTAACATTCACTTCCTCATTAACAATAAGAGGTATCACTTCCTCCTTAACAGTAGGAGGTGCCTCTTCCTCCTTAACATTAACTTCCTCCTTAACAGTAGGAGGTATCACTTCCTCCTTAACAGTAGGAGGTGTCTCTCTCAAGCAACGTGCACGTGCTCGGATCATGGGTGCCATCTGGTAAGATAGATGAAAACAAAGAATATAATTGATAACAGATATAAATATATGTATCCATATAGTTAATGCAAGATACTCAATGAATCCAACCATGACACGTTAGAATGTAAGATACTCAATGAACATTGTCTAATATTAAATATTGTGTTGTGTTAAACATTGTCTAAACCATGCGAGAACACGAAAAACAATAAATAACATCGCATGACTGCACATCCATGTGTATACTAATCCGTGTACTAATGTGTCATAAATCAGGTGATACATTTCTAAATACTTGTATTATAGTAATTATCAAATAATAAAAACTATCATAGGATGATGTTTCTAGGCCATTTCTAAATCACGATATCTAAATATAAAATATAAATGTTAAGGGGGTGCAAAGAAATGATAATCATGCATACTAGCTAGGATGATGTAACATTGTTATACTAAATACTTGTTACCTTGTTATACTAAGTTTTTTAGGTCCTAACAAAGTCAATTGGTCAATAATAGACTCTTCTAGTTATTAACTAGCTTATACTAGTTAGCACTAAAGTGTTCAAGCTATATTATTATTATACTAGTTACTATTTACTATACTAGATACTATTAATTTTCTTATACTATGGTATCAAGCATCTTGTTAGTACCTTAACATTTGAAACTAACATCTTATTATACTAGCTACTATTTACTATACTAGTCATCACACAATGGTGCACTGACTTAACTATGCATTTTTGTCCAGTTTCATCAAAGATACACATCTAATACATGTCTAAACAGCAAAATCCAAGAGATGCTATAATTTACATGTAATCTTTTTGAGTGAATGCATGTTTGATCTTGTCCAAGGATTTTGCTGTTTATATATGCTTTTAGGTCAACACCCTTTCAGCTTGACATTAAATTTATTTATAGCATTTTTTTTCCTAAAAATTTATAGGCGACTATATATGACCATAAATAAAACTGAGGTAATACCATCATGATACTAATTACACGATCATTATGATTGTTCTGGTTCTGTTTATGAAATAAACAAATTAAAATTGGTTAGAGTTCTTACTGCAATGAAGTTTCAAAATATAAGTGAGTTTAATCCTGATATTAATAAAAAACATGTTAACTCCTAGTCATAGGATTGGTAGTATCTCTGAAGTTCTTCTATATATGAAATGCTAACTTATCCTCCATTAAGCACTGTATAAAAGCATCTTTCATTTTATTAATATTGTGAAATCTCAGCTTGTGCGCAAAATGTATTTATTATGAAGTTTTTGTATAATAGGTTGATAGTCCTTTCATTTTAAACATATTTCAGTTTCTTCTCGCTTGAACCATGGGCCAAAATTAGTGACATTCCTATCGTTATTTACACGAATGAATGATTCGAGTGATTCATAATATTTTGTTTGGTATTCTGTAAAAAAAATGCAGAACTGGCATATGGAGTTTTCTTTACTGAAGACACAGTATGAATCTCTGTAGCGGACACACATGTTTCTTATATTCTTCTTTTAGACATTATAGAGCAGAGTTCATATTATTGCTTAAAAATCATCTGTGCTGCAATAGCATAACTATTTGGTAAACCATATATATAATCATATGTGGTGTTACTAACCAAATTGTTGTTATGTGAAAAAATGCATTTACTTGGAGAAGACCTTGAAGTATTAACTGTGAATGAGCTAAGTAAACTGGAAAAGAAACTGGAATCATCTGTTACACAAACTAGGGAAAAAAGGGTATCACTACTTTTTTTGTTGACCATTTTTGTGTGTTTTATGACGATTTAGAAATTACAAGAAAATGTATATGCTGGCATTAGCCCTTAGGTAACATTTATTAATTGAATGCTCTCATCATCTACAAAAGATTACGTGAAGTTCACCTCTCTCTTCTAAATTAAGATACCACATAACTTGCCAAACAATAACTCTTATTAATTAGGACCTCCTTTGACTAGTATAAGACCTCCTTTGACTAGTCATATCAGATTTCTAAATAGCATATTCTTTGATTAGCATAGGAGCTCCTTATTTTGATTGCTTTTATTTTCTATAAATAAGGTTTGATGTCGCTACTCTAAAATATAACAATCAATAAGATTAGTTTTTTCTCTCCCATAGCTTTGGATCTCTACATGGTATCCGACCAAATCTCCGCTCTTTAGAAGTGCTCTGAAGACGACCAAATCTCTACATGGTATCCGACCAAATCACAGTTGTCCGCACAAATATGCTAGCTAATTCATTCATTATGATATATCGTATATGTGTCATATCGTGTCTGTATCTGTGAGAGATAGAGAGAGATAGGGTTATGATTTACCTAGAGGAGGAGGAGGAGGAGATGCCCGAGGTCGTCGGAGGGGAGGAGCCACGCCGGAAGGAGCCGTACGGGAGGGGGGCGCTCAGGGGGGGTGGGGAGCCGGAGTAGAGGAGCTGTGGGGGAGCCGGTGGGGGGGGTGGGTAGGGACGGGGGGAGGAGGAGGACGCCGAAGGGGGGGGGGTACTTCGCCGGAGGGGGGGGGAGGGGGGGAAGAGGGATTCAAAATTTTGGGGATCGAATCGACAGAATGGGGAAAAATGAATCCCTGAACCCTATATTAAAAAAGTTTAGCGACGTCTTAACAAAACGTCGCTAAATGTAGCCAATGAAAAAATTTTAGCGACAAAATAAAAGAACGCAGCTAAACGTCGCTACAAGAAAAAAAATTAGCGACAAAATAAAAAGACGTCGCTAAATGTCGCTATATTAAAAATTTGCGACGTTGAAGACGTCGCTTAAAACGTCGCTAAAAAATAAAAAATAAAACGTCGGTAAATACGTCGCTATAACATAAATCTCAACGACGTTTAGCGACATAAAAGAAGCTTATAGCGACTATTCTTTAAAAAATCGATTTACAGTCGCTAAACGTCGGTATATATCGCCAACAACGACGTATAGCGACGTTTATTTTTGAAGTCGCTCAAGTCTTTAATATTAGCGACGTTTTATTATGACGTCGCTAAAAACATCGCTATTTCATCATATTTTGGTAGTGTGGGATCTTCTCAACCTCCTAGAGGGTACTTGTTGCCTCAGTTACAGCCTCTCCCTACCGGCAATGTAGAACCTCTTTAGCCTCTCGTGACACACCCCACACCTCACCATCAACTATCTACTGGAAATGGACAACTCCGCTCATTAGAGGATACCACTTTCCTCAGCCATTCGTCTAGGGATACCCCTTACCCTCACATAAGTGTCACAACCAGCTTTCAATTTTGGATGCAAGTATACATCCTACGTTAGGCATCGACAATAATACGTCATCTATATCTATAAGTCACAAAACTGTATTATAACATCCACAAAACTATCTAGCATCTATAACAATCAAGAACTATGAAAGTGAAAGACTGGAAGCATAGGAATAAAATGTGTACATTCCAGACTATCGAAAGGAAGAATATAACCACGAACCTATATCTCAATCATGAAGCTCCGTAGGTCATAGTTAGTCGTTCAACGTTATCTCGTCAAAATTGGAGCAAGTACACAATATCAACGGAAGTAAGGCTAAACTTCAACTTGATACCCTCAACTATTCAAGTTTATAAACTTGATACCCTAAATTTAAATATTAGACAACTTAATAACTCAACTATAATTGTACAACTTAATATTCTAATGATATTTATAAAAAAAACTTAAATAACAAAAATATCACCCTCATTTGTACTTACTTCAATATTCCCATGGAAGATTGAGGGTAATTTGGTGAAGAAATAATTATTTATTTTTTGTTGAAACTGAGAAATTAATTCTTGACTGATGTCGGATATCAAATTTAAAATATTAGAATGTAGTGATTGGTATGATATAAAAATTTAGAGTATGAAATTAAAAAACTTGAATAGTTGATGATATCAAATTAAAATTGAGTTGAATTGCAACTTGATACCCCTCAACTATTTCAATTTTTTTACTTGATATCCTAAACTTTTTTTACTGGACAACTTGATACCATTAACTATTGAATATTTCATCAGAAAAAAACTATTTAATAATTTCAACTAAAAATAAGAAGATAAAATTATCCCTTCTTTCCCACCCAACCCACATCCTCCAGCCACCCCTCCGCACCCCCTCCCCCTGCTGCCCCCGCTCCTCTCTCTCTCTCTCTCTCTCTCCGTGCACGGCAAGGACATCGACGACGACGGCATTGGCCGGATGGGAGGGTGATGGACAAAGATTTTTTTTATCTTTCTTGGAGTATCAAGTTGATGTATATTAAAGTTTAGATTATTAAATTTAAAATATAGAATAGTTGAGAGTATCAAGTTACAATTTAGTCTTAAAATTAAGTTAGAAAAAAAATATATTGTGTGCTCGCTTCTATCTTGTCCTGCCCCTTGACAATCTTTATAGAAGGCATTTTTTTGTACTAACGTACAAATATCTCCCATCTAAATTCCCCTTTATAAATTCATTTTTTGGGGGTACCAACGTACAAATATCTACTATATAAATTCCAAATCTCAATAAACACCCAACCTCTTCTTCCCTGCAAAAAACCCTAATGCAAAATCCTAAATCTCCACCCGTGGCGTACGACAACGATCCGTAAGTTCTCCACTAAACCCTAGAAATCGCTCTCTCCGATCTCGAAACTCAGGGTTTCCTTTTATAATTTTCTTTCAGGTTGATGGACGAGGACGGAGAGCCTCTCATGGATCCGGATGCCGACTCCGACCGCGAGAACTCGCCGGAGCCCCTCTTCGACGATGACGTCGGAGACGAGGAACAGGAGGAGGACTGGCGGAGGGAGCGGTCGCCTACGCCAGCGTACGACGAGGACAAGGTCGGCAGGCCCAGGAAGAGGCTGGTGAAGAAGAGCGGCAAGGAAGGGTCGGGTGGCATCGGCGGTGGAGGCGAGGGTTTGGAGGACTGGGAGGACAAGGAGGAGGAGGAGGAGGAGGAGGAGGAGGAGGAAGCAGCGGCGGCGGCGGAGAAGAGTAAGAGGAAAATGAGGAAGGTGTCGGAGGAAGGAGGAGGGAAGAAGAAGAGGAAGAAGTCGGGGACTTCGTCATCGAAGGGGTCGAAGTCTGCCCTCGCTGGATTGAAAGGTTATGACGCCAGTGGTTCGAAGGACGATGCCGGAGGTAGTGGCGATCCGGAGATGCAGGAGCTGTGGGATACGATCGCTGGCGGAGATTCGGAGGTATAATATTTATTTTATTTTATTTGACCTATGTTGCATGGACACAGAATATGACACGACACAGACACGTGGCAAATACATGACATTGATTTTGGCATACTTCCTGTGTACAATGGAGTGTTTGTTTCTTGTCTGAGATTGGTCCTACATGACCACTGAGTGAATTGCTTGAAAGTGGAATGTTTTATGATTTACATTTATTACTTACGAGTATGTAACTAGTTGCTGATACGAGTATCGGACTATCCGTGAACTGTGAGGATCTTTTTTTTCTCTTTCAAAAAGTACAGTTAGGGCAAAGTTAAGATACTTCTGTAGTATTTCTATAATTAGAATGAGAAGCTAGGAAGCACATATACGTATTAGACAAGACACATGTACTCAAAGACACCAGGCTACACTAAAATTTGTGCCATGTCTTGTCATATCCGTGTTGGTGTACGTTGCACCAACATGAACACGATGTTATAGTTATCAGTGATATCGGCCGATATATATATATATATATATATATATATATATATATATATATATATATTCTGAAATCCGATATCTCGGGCCGATATATATCGATATATTAAGATATCAGATATTAGATATTAGAGATGAATGTGTTTTTGGGTCGGGACATATCCTATCTGTTAATTAATTAAACTTGGAAAGCCCTAAACCTAACTCTCTCTACATTCATTATTCGAGGAAGCCCTCTCCCCTTCCTTTTTCTCTCTCTCTAGCCGTGGAGCCGTGAGGAAGCCTCCCTCCTCTCTCGAGTAGGTTTTTATAGTGATATGATATTTATTAATATCACTAGTTTTTTTATTTGTACTTGTAAGTTTATAATTGTTAGTTTATTACCATCTTATGCTATATGTTTTTTGTTAATTATTTAATTACTTTTAGCCTTTTAAGTCATTAAGAACATTTAATACATCTAGAAATTTGAATTTGATATGACATTTAGTATATATAATATATTTATTGATATTCGATAAATCAATATATCTCATATATCTTAAAATCCAAACCAATATGAACCCGTTATCCTATATCTCAAACATTGCACGAACACGATATAAACATGGATACATGGACACACCAATTTTCACGTCCTAGTGTATTTGGAGACGGAGTGTCTTGTGCCCAGTACATGTCCGTGACATGGCAACGAATTCAGAGTGTCCTTGTTTCCTAGGTGTCCATGCAACATAACTGAGAAGAAATGTCGCAATGGTTACACATGGACGAATGGTTGGAAAATTTGAAGCTGATGTATCCTTTTTTTCAGCTTTGTTTAAGGTAGCTGGGTGATTAATACTAAGTCTCTTTTAAATTGAAATTCTAGTTGAAGAATAAGCCTCCAGCAGAATTTAGGGGATACATAATTTGATTTGCTAGTAGGAATAGGAATATATGCTATATTCAAAATTTCAGGTTACAGTGTGAACCTATCAACTGTAAGTCTCCAGCAGACTATTAATCGATGCCTACCCTTCTACTTCTTGCCAAAATTAGTTGTTTATTTTCTACAGCATAGTCTATTGGGTTTCCACTACCCCCGAGAACTACATTCCAAACCCCTTGGTGGTCCCAAACACATGAAGTTTCCAATTTTTATCACCATAAGAGCAATCCTACCTATCAAGAACTTAAAATGTGAAGTTCTAGAAAAATATCATGAAACAGTTATAGAAAAGACAATAAAATCAATTCATTGTTAATCTTATCTTCTATATAATAGGAAAACTTCTAGGCTTCACCGTGTAACTTTCATGTTCCAAAAATGCCCTTATATATATATATGCTTAAATTAACTAGAGGTAAAACATATAAATACACCCCTCCCCACTAACACAACCACTAACCACTAATAATTACACACTTCCAACTATAATAAATGTTCACAATTCAAAAATAAATTAACTTCAAAATATTTTTATACTATTTTAAAATGGGTTTGTCATGCAAGTATATATTTAAAAAGTGAGAAAAAACACAAACAAAAGACACGTGCAACGTACGTGTGCAACTTCTAGTGAAGCATAGCTGAGGAACTCG
Organism: Iris macrosiphon; assembly: GCA_036927795.1. Lineage (NCBI taxonomy): Eukaryota > Viridiplantae > Streptophyta > Magnoliopsida > Asparagales > Iridaceae > Iris > Iris macrosiphon. The sequence continues at coordinate 166,631,865 of JAYESA010000008.1, read as the reverse complement.
TTACAGGATTCGGTATGAACTTTTCTCTACCAGACACACACAAAGAAAACACTATTTGTAACCTGAAATAGTGTACTGGTTGATTCTACCTCCCTCGTACTGTGTACGAGGGAAGTAGTGCACCACGTAGCCATACCCACACACCATAGCTGAACAGGGACCTTGGTAACTTCATTCTGGAGTATCAAGATCCATTAATGCGACTCTTGCTTTATGTAGTATTGCGGTTTAATCCATCTCTCACATGATTTGATTTGCTATCTTGTTACTTGGGTTTTGGAGCTCATCTTCTAACATGGGTGAACATGGAAAATGCAGTCTGCTTTCAGATTCCTTGTTTGGCTGAGTGCTAATTTGCCTTGTCTCCCTCTACTTAATCTCTCCCCAGGGAATTACACCATTTGGTGAAAATTTGTCGGATACCATCATGAGTTTTGCTGTTATAATGGACAGATTAGTGAAGTGCCACACAAAAACAGTTTTCTGGGGTCTGGTATGTACTGTAACGGCTTTTATGTTGCCTGCCCAATATCATCTATGAACAATAGGGTATTTGAGGGTTTACTCTTTTGGATTATCAAGGACCTTGAGTCTCGCCTTCAATATAATACCAGCAGGGCTTTGCGCTTGGCCGGTTCAATCCAGAAAAATGATTTTTTTTCATCCGACTATATCCAACAATTTTTTTTCATCCGACTATATCCAACAGGATACTTTATCAAGCCAATCGAAACCAAAACAATAAAAATCCCGAACCAAATTTTTTGGTTCAGTCGGTTTGGATTATACACCAAAGATATGCTCAGGTGCATTAAAGATGATGGCACTAATGCTGCCGAGGACTCAAATCTCGATCCATTAGAGTGTTCCATGGAGTCATTGACAAGCTCCATTGCTCCGTTGAAATCTTGAAATCGTCGGTAAAGCCGCCACCTTAAAGTTCGTTGAAGTCATCAGTGAAGAAACCACCCTCATAGTTAACAATCAGCCACTGATGACCACCTCATAGTTAACTGGTGGAAAGTGAAACTAAATTTCCTCCAATCTTCAAAGAAAACCAAATGGCAGTAGATTTTTGATGTTAAGGTTTGGTGGCATTTAGTTGTATACCTAAAGGATAATCTGTGATAAAATGGAAAATTTTAATTGGTTTATATTGTAAATCTGTTTTTGTTTGTCCATTCAGTTTCTTCTTTCCAAACCGGACTGGAAACTGAAATTGAATTCCTCCAATCTTCAAAGAAACCAAACCGCACCAAAAAGATTGAATTTGGTTGGTTCGTTTTGGTTACTCAGTTTTAACAAATGTATGCATAAGCCCCAAATAGTGGAAGTTTCACCCATCTTCTCTACATTTTATCTTATATTCCGTTGCATTGTTGCATGATTTTTAGTGCTCATCTTGCATCTGATCATGGGTGATAAAGCTCCTAGCTTCCCTGACTGGTTGAATGGTACTTTAAGTTTGATAGATTTTTAAAGATTTTTTTAACTGTAGCTTTGTGGAAGGTCTGGATATTTAAGTTCAGCATACATATTTTACAACAACAACAAAGCCTTTACCCTAAGGGTGTGCTTGGTAACGATATTTTCATCGATTTTAGGGTGTTTTTGAACCGACCATTTATGAAGTGTTTTAAAAACCTCTGCTTGTTAATTTTTTGAGGCACTGGTTTTGGTCGGCTCAAAATTCCTCCAAAACCGGCCTAATGTAATTTTGGGTGTCTTTATAAACACCCCAAATCGACGGATTTTGAGAGGTTTTATTATTTTATTACATTTATATCCTCGCCAAAAATATATAATTATAACTTCTAATACCTTATCCCTTTTTTTTCCTCGTCTGTGTTTCTTTTCTACTTCTTCCAAACTACGGGTAATTTCTCCATTAAGTTCTTAAAATCTTTTTCTCCTACTCTCATTCAGGCGTTTATATTATTTTGACCAAATATGGATTTCTGCATCCTCCAAACTTCTCTCCTACTTTCATCCATGTATTTCTATTATTTCATATGTTTCAATTATTTTATTTATATAAATGGGCATATAGGTAATTTTATTTGTGTAAGAAATTTTCAGAACTGCTTGTAAATGAATTTCCAAGCATGGGTTGGACTAGTTTAAAAACTGTTACCTAAAACCACTCAAAACCGGACTGCTCATAACCGCTCATAAGCGGTACTCTAAAAACACCTCATAACCACTACCCTACAATTGCCAAGCAGACCCTAACTATTTGGGGAGCATACATATTTTACATTGCAAATTTAATATCCAAATTAACTATGCTCTGTTTTTGAAATAGGATGACCAAGAGGGCGCAAGAACTGTGGACGATGATGCCTTCATTGATGATGCTGGCGTTGATCCTGTGGATCGATTTGGCAGTGACAATGAAGGTTCTATTGGGCGCCACCCACAGGTTGGTTTTTCATTTGCATCTGTTTTATGTTTAAACTTAATATGATAGCCTAGGTTAATATAAGCAAGGGACCGTGGGTTAGAATTTCAGCTTGGGCAATAATTAAATGGAAGGGGGTCTTGGTGCTAGTAGCCAAGGATATGGATGATCATTAATGACTGGCCTTTATCTCAAAAAAAGGCAGCTTTGCATGCCATTCTAGTACCAAATGTTTATCAAGATCAAGTGTGTATTCACATTGCAGCTGATTTTTCTGAGTGTTTGAACGAGAAGGCTGGTGTATTTGGATAATTATTTCTGCATTTGTCGGGAACACTTACAAAGTCTGTAAGCTGGTTATATTAGATTGTACATGTGGTGCTTCGGTCACTGTTAAATGTAATTTGGATGTTTAATATTTGTAGGTTGAGCACTATAGAGCTAAATTTTGATTCTTACAGGCAGAAGAAGATGATGAAGTAAGTAAACTTTTCAAGGGGGGCAAGAAAAAGAAGAAAAATGAGAAATCGCCGGCTGAACTTGCTTTGATTGTCGAACATCTAATGGCGGAGCTTGAGGTCACAGCTGAAGAAGATGCTGAACTGAATAGGCAGTCCAAACCTGCTGTTAATAAACTCAAGAAGCTACCGTTGCTTACAGAGGTCCTCGCAAAGTAAGTTGATCCCCCTTATCTTTAAACTTCAATTATAATAGTTAGAGAGTAGTTAGCTTATACGAGAGGAAGAAGATGCGGGATCGTATTGCTTATAGTTTCACTTTCTGTTTTGACTTTTCTTGTTGCAGGAAAAAACTTCAACAGGAATTTTTAGATCATGGAGTACTGACTCTTCTAAAGAATTGGCTCGAACCTCTGCCTGATGGAAGTTTGCCCAACATGAATATCCGGACTGCCATACTACAAATATTGGCTGATGTATGTGATATTACTTCCCCTCCCTGTTTCCATATCCTTTTTGGCCATTTCTAAGCACGATAGACCACACCAGACATAGGGAGTTGGGGAGACCGCACACACTCTCTAAATGTTCTATAAAAAATATTTATAAAAAGTAGGCAATCACATTAGTTAAGAAAATTGTGTATTATCTATAAAGTTTTCAGGAAATTGAGACCGAAACAATAAAATCATTGGAAAATCCGAAAAGAATATTTCTGGTACATCAAAGTCAAATTCTATACTCATTGTGAAAAATAACTATTGCTTGATCAGTGCACCATTACCACGCAAGTGATTAAACATATAATTGCAAATATATATATATATATATATATATATATATATATATATATATATATACCCGTCCAAGGGTTGTGGTCTAGTGGTTACAATGGGAGGCTACTGTGGGGGAGACCACGGTTCGAGCCCCCCCTTGGACGCCGACTGGGTGGCTTTGTGCCTCGGGCGTGCCAAGCCTACTTGGATGGGGTGGGAGCTCCCTGTTGGGTGACCTGGGTTGTAGACCCCTCTCCGCGGAAGGGGGGCTCCCTGTTGAGCACTCTGGGTTGTAGACCCCACTCCGCTCGGGTTGGCTGGGTGGCTCTGCCACGGATCCGAGTAGGCCAAGAATGGACATTTAAATAAATAAATAAATAAATAAATATACTCCTATCTGTATGTAGCTAGTTGTGATGATACACCCATTAGTTATGTACATATATCTTTAGACTGTAGGTTTAATGACGTGTGCACTTTTGTTAAAGCTGTATTGTTGCTGCAGTTTCCGATTGATTTGGAGCAATATGACAGGAAAGAACAACTAAAAAAGAGTGGACTTGGAAAGGTATCATTTTAACTGTAACTACATCATACTGCTCTAGCCAGCTTTATTCGTGACTATAGAGTTTATTTTTTCTTCTGTTGTGAAGGTCATCATGTTTTTGTCTAAATCTGATGAGGAGACTACATCCAACAGAAAACTTGCCAAAGAACTGGTTGACAAATGGGTAAGCTAGATTTTTTTTTTTTACCGATACATAGTGAAATATTGTATATAGAACACTTGTATCTTTTATTCTAGATCACATTGTTTTAAATGTCTTCTGCTTGTTTGAATTTATCTTCTATACTTGACATTTTTCATATTAGCTTAGTTTATGAGATCTTGCTTCATGAGGGATGTAATGATTTTTCTGTTCTTAACCTTAATAAAATACAGAGTCGACCGATATTTAACAAGAGCACTAGATTTGAGGATATGAGGAGATATGATGACGAGAGGATTCCCTACAGAAGACCACCTAGTAAAAAGTAACTATTGGCTTTTCCTTACTTCTTTCTTTTAGTATAGAATCTACCGATGATACATGTTTTGATCTTCATCTCTTCTATTAACTCATGACAACAGGCCTATGACTAAATCTGCTGGGTTGGATTCTAGAGATGATGATCTTGATGAGTTCTCACAGTAAGATTATGTGTTCTCTAGGAATGTCTCCCATTATTAATCTGTGTTTGTGCATGCTTTTAATATCCTAGTACGTTGAAAAAGTTTAAATTTGTAGCATGTCTTTGCTGAAATTTATATTATTATTTTTGGTGTAGGGGTCCAAAGTCTGGTCATGGAGCTTCTAGGCAACATGCCTCTAGGCCAGAAGCACTTGCCTTGGATTTTGCAATACGCCCTCAATCTAAGGTAGATCCAGAACAAATAAGAGCGAGAGCTAGACAATCTGCTCCAGATCAACGTCGACTGAAGGTTGGTAATAGGACACATTTCTTAAGTTCTGCTCTTTTTTATTTAGTAAAGTTGTTGAATAATTAGTAGAAAACTGAAGTTTGTGCCACTACCCACTTTGATCATTAGGTTAAAAAGTTTTAATCACTTTGCTTGATTTTTAGAATCCTCCGAGGAGTGGTTGTGAATTAGAGGCCTATTCTTTTATATTAATTACTGTGCGAATATTAGGTTGTACTTATTAATCAATGGAATTATTTTCTCAGTGGCAAAGTTGTAGGCTGTCTTCTGTTGTGTATATTTTCTAAAATTGAGAGAGCAGTTTTTGTCATGGATAATTAGAATGGTACTTGGATTGCAAGTGTGAAGCAGGCTAACCTCTATGTTCTGGAATTTTGCTGCAAATGTGGAGCATTAGGCAAGGATAGTTGAATGAATATTCATGTTATTGTGAAAGGTCGTTTCAAGACTGATTAACCCACAGTTTCAGAAGATGACTGAATTAGGGGGTGCACAGGGTGCAAGCTGATCAGTGATTCTGTGGCCTGGGTGACAAAGGTGAAAAAGGAAAGAAGGAAATTAGTAAATTAAGAGAAATAAAAAGGATCACTTCGGATGCTGCTGACATGTTGTTAGCCGATCTGGCAGCATTTGAGTGGGAGATACGGATAGACGGTAGAGCAGGATCAGCTTTTGGGTTGAAGGTAACTTGATCTATATGAGCTCAAGGTGTGTGGTATCGGATGCCGGATATAGGATGCCGGATTAATATTATTAATCAATGTTCGAGATATCAGATGTTTCGGATATCAATAAGTATATAATATATTATATACTAAATGTCCTATTGGAGATATATTGAAATTTCGGATATCAATAAGTATATAATATATTATATACTAAATGTCCTATCGAATTAAAATTTGTGGATAACTAGATATTTATACGTCCTAAGGGCTAAAATTAACTAACTAACAAAAAATATCTAACACAAAATCATGGCATTGTAACAAACTAACAATTATAAAATAAAAGTACAAAAAAATCAAGAAAAATAAATCAAACAAAAATCTTCTACTTCTGTGTACCTCGCGACAAAGAGAGTTAGTTTTAAATTTTGTTAACGTGTAGGAATATGACCCAACCCGAATATATATATATATATATATATATATATATATATATATATATATGTGTGTGTGTGTGTGTGTGTGTGTGTGTGTGACAGTTTTATTGATACCTCGGTCTTATATATATTAAGACCGAGGTATCAATAAAACTGTCACATATATCGGTGATATATATATATATATATATACAAACACACACACACATATATGGGTAAACGGGATATGAGCCATGCACAGGTGGATTAATAGGAATGAACTCCAACATCCCATGTGCACTAGTGCACTCCATTCCTATTGGTCCACATGTGCATTGCCTCATTTAAGAATATGAGCCTATGGCTCATATCCCTTTTACCCTATATATATATATATATATATATATATATATATATATATATAATATTCATATAAATACTATATATACATAAGAGAATTTTCGAATTTATTTATTTTACTAAAAAGGACAAGCCCGTAGGCCGACCCGACTCTGTTCTACCTGGGTCGTTGGGCAGGGCTTGGCACGTGGCTTCTGTGGTCAAAGCCCAGCTTGGATCAGACGCGTGCATTAACCATGCTAGCCCGACAAGTGTTTTTAAAAAGCCCGTGAGGCTCACCCTTGCACCTCATTTTCCATGGAAAATTAGGCGAGGCTTATTCACCTACGCTCACTTGAGAATCATGTGTCCTACGTCTCAACCTATTTTTGAGGTGCGCCTGGCGGCTGCACCTACTTTTGAGGTGGGGTGAAGCACAGACTCGTTAGCCTAGTTTTTTTCCTCCTACTTTTCTATTTTTTTTTCTTTTTGTGATAGATATGTTTTAATATTTTAATGTATATAACAATTCAACTAATCTTTCTACTAAAGTTAGTATATTTTCTACCTTGACTTTTGATGTTGTCAAGTCAATCAAGACAATCTTGGTTGAAATATTGTTCCCAACTTGATTTGAATGATAGAGACACTATAAAATATATTAAGTAAATCAATTAATATTTCTATTGTAATTAATAGGTTTTGTATCTGATAATGACGATGACCATTATTAAGGATACAAAATCGTTGGTATTGTTTGTGATGAAGATTCTAATATGAATGAATGGTGATGATCTTTAGGGTTTTATCCAGTTCTATTATTATGAAATTGTGATACTTCCTTTTGAGTTCCAATCATGGTTAACTATTAGTTGTTGATTCTATAAGGGTTAGGGCAGTCAATGGTTCGGGTTCGGATAAGATTGATGTAAAACCTGAACCGGACCCGAAAATCTTTCAGGTCTCAATTACATAAACAAATCCCGACCTGAACTATATTTGGGTTCTGATTTTATGATCCGAACCCAGTTAGGTGTTATATGTATAAAAAAATTAACTAAGAAAACCCTGGAATCGGTGGGAATGGAACTTGTACCTTCCAGATTGCACATTCAATACATTAATAACTTGGATATCAGCAACTTTGTCTATATATATATATATATATATATATATATATATATATATATATATATGAATCAAACACGATTTCTTTTTGGATTTCACAATAGGGTGTACCCGAATTCGACCCAAAATTCATTCCGGTTTAAATTTATACATCCAAACTTGAGTTTTGAGTAAAAAATACATGCTTAATAATAGTGTTATGAATTGATTTTATTATTTTTTAATATTTTAGTAGTGTCATAAAATGATTAGATATAATGAGTTTATTTATTTCAAACTATATTATTTAAAAAATGGTAAAAGTGTGGCTAGCTTCGTTGAAACCCATTCCTCATCTTGTGCGTAGAGCCTCGGCTCCATAGGACTCTTACACCTTGAGTAAGAGTGAGCAATTGTCGGTTTTCAACCCGAAACCGACCCGAAATTGAAATTCGGGCGAGTTATGAATTAAACGGGCCGATATTCGGTTGACAAGAATGAAAACCGACTTAATTTGGTTCGGGTTGCGGTTCCAAGATTCGATTCTCAACCCGACAGCGCAAGGCGCACTCAAGGCGCAAAGGGTCCAAATCGTCCGAGGCGCAAGGCGCACTTAAGGCACGTGCCCGAGCGACACGAGGCGCAAAATATATATATATATATATATATATATATATTATATATATATATATATATATATATATATATATATATATACATCGGATTTCTATATTGATAAACATGTGTGCTTCAAATTCTCCCATGTCTAGGTTGCAATCACTTTGAATTGAGTGAGTGAGAGAGAAAACAATATAAACAAAGTACATCAGTTCTAAAAACAGTACAACAGTTAAAAAAATAGTCTAAACATATTATTTTTTCACAAGATTTTCAAGACGCGCCTTAGCTATTCCAAGGCGCTCGAAAAAGGCGCACCTAGGCGCGCCTTAGGTGTGCCTTAAGAATTGCGCCTCGCCTGGAGTGTCCTGAGGCGCTGCCCTTGCGCCTAGGAGCAAGACGCGCCTTTGACTACACTGCAGAAAACCGAATTTATTATGTGTGATGACATTTTTACCCCCGGTTCATATATAAGCAAAAAATCCTAAATCCTAAAGGCTAAACTTAAAAACACTCTCTCCTCTCTAAGCCGACTCTTTCTCTGGTCTGGACTTCTCCCGAAAAAAAATCCTAAACCTAAACTTCACTCCTATGCCGCCTCTTCCGAGGACTCTTGTGCTCTTTTCTCCTGAAGAGGATGGAGGCGAAAAGGAAGCGGTCGGAGAAGAGAAGCGGACCAAGGAGAGGAGGGAGGAGGATTCATCGACGACGACGACATGTGATTGTTGCTCTGGTGGTGCACTACTGGACAAGGAGCTCCAGAAAGTGGGTCTGGGCGGATGCGATCCTGAGGGAGCTTGAGCTGGAGGATAAGTGCTCAACCTCGATCGACAAGCTCCGTGACAGAGGTCTGTGGGTAGGGCTCGAAAAATACTTAAGAGTGGCCTGATGTTGTAGGGATGAGCAGATATTGCGGTAATGGTAAGTTTAAGAGAGATTTGTCAAATGTTTCACTTGCTTTACTAATTTGATTCCCCAAACTCTTGGTGTTTTAGTGAAATTAAGATTTTTCAAACAATGGTAAGTTTTTTCAATTATTATATGTTTCTTATTCTCTGGCAGGCATGACCGTATGATCAATTCTGACATAGAACTTTCCTAACTGAATTTCTACTCCTGAAGAACCCCAGTTTGATGGGTGAAAATAAATTGGGGTTGGGATAACTAGAATAGTGGAAGTTACTTTTGGGGTTGGGATAACTAGAATAGTTTCAATCACATAATGGTTTTATGAACTATTTAAATAAAAGTGATATACTCATCTCTGTAAACCTATGCATTTTGCTGATGGTATATTGTTGCTTGTTGTTCGGCTTGCATCAAAATCTTTTTTGTTGCAATTGTTTTAAACAGGGTTCTAAACGGCGGTAGACGGGTGCGCGGCGGAAAGAGTCCGCCTACAGCCTAAGCTGTGCTGCCTAGGCGGTTGATACATTTTAGACATTTTTTTTACTATTTTACCACAATTTTTTGCATTATATACATATTTTAAGGATGTTTAATGCATAACTATGTTGTAGAACAAAGATTTATTAAGTTTGTCTTATAAAAGTGAACCATAGGTCCATAATGCTTGCAAAACCGTTTGGCCAAAAAATCTTGTTATTGTTCCGTCTAGGCGTCCACCTACGTCGCCAAAGCTCCGTTGGCCGCCTACTCCATCGTCTACTGAAAATCGGTGCGGAGAGAGACCGTCTACTGCCTATGCGCCGCCTAGGCGGTCGAGGCAGCCGTCATTTAGAATACTGGTTTAAATCAAGAAGGCTTCTAATTTTTTTTAAGTGAAGGATGGCTCATTGAACCGAACCGACTGAAAATCGAATCGTTCGGTTCGGTTTTTTTCGGTTTAAAAAAGGTTCAGTTTTCGGTTTTTAAATTTACGGTTTATTTGGTTTTCACAAATTTGGTTCGGTTTGAACCGAACCGTTGCTCACCCCTAACCTCGAGTACGCTTCATGCTTTTTAAACATGGAGCATGTCTCCACCCCAAACCAGGTCAAACATGGTCCATGTCGGCCCGTGCTCGTCCCACCACAGACCTTGTGTGCGGCCAACTATTTTTCACTTTAAAAGCGTTCGAGTTAGGTAGGGTTTCTACGCCTCTAACCTCCTTCCCCCAAAGGCACCAAGAGCATGTGTAGCCACCTCAAGGTGTGTGGTGGGCGGGGCTAGCCCGATCATTTGCATGCGTTCCGGTCCAGGTCAGGCTTTGACCGCAAAATCGAAGTCCAACCCTGACTTATGACCCGTGTGGTACCGGGCTAGTCCAGGCTATATATATATATATATATATATATATATATATATATATATATAGCATAACAAGATTCATAATGTTGGGACCAAACTAATTTTATTATTATGATGAGGTTATAACTTAATAGAGGGGTAGCTACAAACTCAAGGTGTGTGGTGGGCGGGGCTAGCCCGATCATTTGCATGCGTTCCTGTCCGGGTTAGGCTTTGACCGCAAAATCGAAGTCCAACCCTGACTCACGACCCATGTGGTACCGGGCTAGTCCAGGCTATATATATATATATATATATATATATATATATATATATATATATAGCATAACAAGAAATGTTGGGACCAAACTAATTTTATTATTATTATGAGGTTACAACTTAATAGAGGGGTAGTTACAAAAAATATTATTTTGACCTAGTTATCCTTAGCGCAAGTGATGTAAAGGTAAAGTATGCACTACATTAATAATTAATTGATGGAGCATGTCAAATCCAAGATATAGGCATTGACAAAAGAGAGACATAGTTTGAAAAAAACTAATACATGTATCTATGTAGTGTCTGGAATATACTGATAATTATTACTTTGTGGAGGTACGTTCTTTAAGACGGGACGTAGAAAAATTGTGACTTATTACAATGTGGAGTTTATTCTTATTTATAACTGGCCCTAGTTGGGACCAAAGTTTTTTATGACAATATGGAGGTTTCCTATACAGAGTATCACTAGAGAGATTATATATATATATATATATATATATATATATATATATATATAAATGGTCCGGTTCTCAAAGCTAAAACCCGGACGGACCGGGTTTAAGACAAGGTCAGGTTTCTAATTGAAGAACCCAACCCGACCCGCTTTCTATCAGATCCGGTCTTGGGCTGGCCTAGCTCGTGTTTGACCTCTCCAGGCTTGGTCTGGGTTTTGGGCTGCCTGGCCCGCCACATACTTTGACAGCGACCTTTTGAATCCTAGGACTGTGTCACTCTGTCGGGCTTATCTAGCACCTCTGAGGTGTAAGATAAAATTATGAAAAGAAAGATCACTTGGAACCTCATTAGTTTGGAGAAAGAATGTGGCAAAGTTGTACTAGTAAATCTTCTAACACTATGGCACATATGAAAGAACATTGACCATTTTACTGAACAGTGTTGAGAAGAATACATCAGCATTCTACAGTTGCAACCAACATTGGATTGTTGTAATCCTCAAGGACTTGGCCTGAAAAGTGAAATGATCATTAGCACCTGTAATCCATGGTATGGCCATTTAACATGATTGGTTAAACAAGAACTGAAGAAAGCACCTAGCAATAATGCTTAGGAGCAGAATCAGATCATTTGCCGCATTGTATTTTAGTGGAATGAACACAAGAATTAGCATGGGACCTCTTTGGCATTTACATATTTATTGGTACTAAATCTCTTACCTGATATTAGTTAGAGGAAAGGAACACAATATGACATTGAATATCAGAGGGACGCTGCATATAACTATATATTTAATTATTTACCAGTTGGTGGAGTCTGTAAAATATCTTAATGGAATTGTATACAGAGTCAGTGGAGTGTGCAAAAATCTAATCAAAATCGAATTGTATGCAGTATAGTATGAGTCATCTGACATTGTTATTCACAAGAATGCAAATACAGATGTCAGTGTATATCAATGAAGGAAGGTGAAAACTCAAAACATATTTGAATTTCAAAGTGCATGAATACATTTGTCCAACAACTATATTCGGATTTTCTTATATCAGCTTCGTATGAAAGCCCCTTCTGTGACTACGAAGAATGGGTCACAACTATTGCATCAAAGATGTGCACTTGGATGAAGGTTTACTTAAAGAAAAATTGAAATTAACTCCAAAATTTTCGTATTTAGGTTTCAAGTCTAGTAAAAGCTTTTCTTCAAAAGTTTGACCTAGTGAAGTATGCCAATTGGTCCCCCCTTGACTGGCTGGTGGAACACCCCTGTGAGTTAGGTACCATGGTATAAACTCAATGTGAACCTTGGAACCTAAAGGTTTAATCAGCAGATGTCAGGTACTATTTCATATTGAGATGAGGTTTGGGCACGATGTGTGGAGGACCAAGTTAGTCATGTATCTATTTATGTTGTGTATCAGTGCATCACGAGCATATCTAAAATCTGTTATGTATTGAAAAATGTTAACATGATAGGCGTACATATGACAATGTGAAGCTTGTTCGTACTTCGTAACTGATGGCTGATAAATATTAAAAGCTATACTTATATACATCTAGATATGCAAAAGCGAGAATTGGTGGAATCTTGCTAGTTGGTGGGCTCATTTTTTCTTTTTCTTTTCTCCTGAACCCTATAAATTGTTTGGAATCAAGACTCTTCATAATTATTTGACAGTAAAACTTTATTTTAACCTTCTATATTTACTTCTCCACAAATCTGAAAAAGTTCAAATGTTTGGATTGTGCGATAGCAACTTTTGTGATAGCATGATTTAAAGTTCCGGCAGATACCGATCCATAACAGAGATCCAAACTATAGTGTGTTATATTGAAAATTAACTAGTGTTATATTGAAAGTGGACTTGGGAAGCATTGTTAGTTCCCTTTTTTTTTGGAATATTTTAACAAGTTTTTACTGGAATTACTTTATAGAATAGAACTGGCATATACTAATCACTAGTTTGCTTCTCTAGATGAATAAGAAGCTGCAGCAGTTAAAGGCACCAAAAAAGAAGTCACTACAGGCGTCAAGAGTCAGTGTGGAGGGTCGTGGCATGGTCAAGTATTTGTAATCAGAATCCTGGAAGTGACTTGTAATATATTTTGTACACCAGCCAAGTCATATTTTTGAGTGCCAAACAAACAATAGGGCTTCGATCCAGAATACTGTTTTTACTCTTTACTTGCCAGTCTGCCTTTGCACAAGGAATCGTTTGTGAAATTTGGCTTGCTGACTGGTTGAAGGAACTAGCTTTCGGAGTTTCAGGTAGCCATACTGGACAGGCGGAGGTGGTAATGAAAATTGAATCTGTAACGTTTTCTTGAATGATGTATCTGGAAATGATAACTATGTATTCTCATTGTAAAGGAAGCGTATATGTAGCTAAGTAGTTGGTTGACTGATGTCATTACTCTTGTGCGATTAAACAAATTGGAGATACCGGATTGGAAATTTTAGCTCAACTTAAACAATTTGATGTTTGAATGTATTCAAATTGAATGTCTCCAAATTGTACAAGGTGATGACTTCTATATACAATTATTATCCATACTAATTTTGTGAAGACATTAATAGTTAACATTAACGTATATAATTGTCATATTATTAGCTAACATTAACGTATACGCTATCATATATACATTTGCTATATTAGCAATCAAATCTATTTTAGGAAAAGTATTAATGCATCAAATCATTATCCATCAATCTCTTCGCTGGAATGATGATTTGATTTCTTTCTTTCTTTTAATACTCAACTTCCAAGTTAGAGTGTGGATATCAATAACACCAAACTTGCTAAGACGTGTATGAAAAGCTAGTGTTTGCAAAGCTTTGTAAAAAAGTCTGTAATTTGAATTCTAGTTTGTACATAAGCTGTCTTGATACGGCTTTTGAAACATCACAACTATACATGATGGTCTTCAACTATACATGATAGGCTTCTTATAAGAGACTAGTTCGTCCCAAAGAGCCTCAAGTTTGGTGTAGTAGACAGAGATGGTCCTAGTTCGTCTCAAAGAGCCTTGAGTTTGGTGTAGCAAACAGAGATAAATTGCGGACCTTGGCGTCATTTAGAAATCTCTTGTCGAATCTTCTAGATCCTTGAATTATTTTCTTGAGAAAATATGTACTCAAGATCACTCCACGCTGCAGCTTCCGTGTTTGAAAATATCACGCTGCGAGCAATGTCAAGCTGGATCGAATGGAGAATAACACCATGTCATTTCAATGCTTCCTTATATGGAACCATCGATCACTCCAAACTTGTTCTTGACGCTGAGGCTGAGACGCATTGAGCTGCTCTATTGTTCGTAATTGTGTCCATCAAGTAGTGTGTTCACTAGGGTGAGTCCTGGTGTGTCGAAATGATGCAAGGCTAGTGGATCAGGTACTTTCGTCTCCTCCATGCTTTTGGATGAAGACTAGTTTTGAGATTGTGAATCTTCCATGATTTCAACCATGATGTTGATGTAGTGATGTTCACCAGGATGAGTCATGGTGTGTCGTCGTTGACTCATTGATGATGTAGTTGTGGTGTTCACGAGGGTGAGTCCTAGTGTGTCGTCGTCGTGACATTGTCGTCGTCGACTCGTTGATGTTGATGTAGTGGTGTTCACCATTGTGAGTCTTGGTGTGTCGTTGTCGACTTGGCGTCATCATCTGTAGTAGTTGCTGGTGGTAGAAGCGACCGGGATGACAAGGACGGTGAAGTAGGTCTCTATGCGGAGACTCGCCTGGACCGACTCTATGGTGGCGGCCCCGTCGACGACGTTCTTCACCAGCTGCGAGTAGTAGTCCCCAGCCACTTCACGTAGCACGAGTACTACACTGCCAGCCATTGGACTCGCAGCCGCTGGAGGAAGCCGAGGATGAACCACCCGTCGGTGCGCCAGCCGTGGCGCCCGTCGAGACAAATTGTTGGCATGCGACGACCCCGACGGCGACAGAGAGAGAGAGAGAGAGAGGGAGGAGCGTCACTAGAACCGTTGCTCTGATACTATAAACAAAATGTCTTCAAATTGTACAAGATGACTGTTATATATTATTATCCATACTACTTTTGGTAAGATATTAATGTATACAGTTGTTAAATTATCACCCAACATTAACGTATATAACTGTCATATTATCAGTCAACATTAATGTATACAGCTGCTATATTATCCGTCAACATTAATGTATATAGGTTCCATATATACAACTGCTATATTACCAGTCAAACTATTATAGGAAAAATATTAATGCATACAATCATGATCCATCAATTCCTTCCCTGCTGACTATTCTAGAAAAGATATTAATGTATACAATTATGATCCATCAATCTCTTCCCTGCTGATTTTTTTTTTTTAAATATAACTAAGTACGATTCCTGAATCATTCTCCATTCACAATATCAAAATGAATCCTTCGTACGTATTACTTGTTTAAGGTGCATTTCCGTAGAAAATATATGTGCTGATCCAATGTTAGACAAGCTTGGACCAGTCTTAAGTGTCTAACTCTCTTTTCGTATGGTTTAGATATAAAACAGTGAGGTGGTTGATTTGCCAAGGAAAAAAAAAAAAAGTTGATAAATCAGAAGAGCCACAATTTGTCATGAAAAGTTTTTCTACTTTTATTTATATGAAACTCAACTATATACAGAACATATCTTAACTTGTAGCCATGAACAGATGCAAACAATATTAATAAACTTCACCTTATTTATATTTAGAATAAGAGTAGTGACATATATTTTTTCTCCTATCAGGAGAAGGTCAATATTCATGTAAGAATAGAACCATCCTTTATGAAGAAGATATATTATCCCTTTTATGTGAAAGATCACCATCCCACGTACATATACAAAAAAAGAAAAAAAAATTGTAATAAAAAAATGTTTTATGCAAGTTTCTAGGTTTGTCCAAATAGTTATAGATCTTATTTTTGTTAGGTAAAAGTGGCAGCAAATGTAGATTAAGGCCACGTTTGGTTCACAAAATCATAACATCGAAAAAAGAAAGTCATTCTTTTCTTGGTTTGGATACTAAAGAAAATGAACAATAAAGAAAATTAATTTCTAAGAAAAAAATAGGGAGGAAAATGATTTCTCCACTCACCTCATGGATTCACTTTTCCATTCTCAATTATTCACTTCTCATTCCATTGGAAAAGAAAAAGTCATTTATTTTGTGTGTTTGGATGCCGAAAAAAAATGAGCGAAAAAATAATTAATCCCAAGAAAAAGTAAAATAGAGAGAAAAATGATTATCCCACTTACCCCATGGATTTTCTTTCTTACCCTCAACTATTTACTTTCTCTTCCAATTTTCAGGACATTTTTAACCACCGATTTTTTTTAATGAAAATTACAATTTTTTAAAGAAAAGAAAAGAGCAAAGAATTTTTTTCTTTTTTTTCTTTCCTTTCCGCAAACCGAACGAGGTACCAACTATTGTTTGTTTGTTTATTAGACACAAACTAGTTACTGTTGACAACTTTTGGACGGATAGTGATGATGTTTTCGTAAACTGTCTTTTTAGGTCTAATTAGCATTTAGATTCTGAATTTTATATCAACTTAGAGTTTAAGCTTAATGTCCAATTAGAGAGTATGTATTCTAAATTTTTATTTTTGGATCCTAAATTTTTATTTATTCTTTTTCTTTATACGTTTGTTTTCGGTTTGTGTTGGTTGTTGTCTTTTACACATCTTTAGAGCATAATGAAAAAAAAATCAGAATCCACATATTAGTGCTCAACTCTAAACTATAGTGCTCAACTCTAAACTGATATAAAATTCAGAGTCTAAATGCTAATTAACCTTTCTTTTATGCTATTTGTATCTTTAAATTGTTTCTACATTTTTTTTTTTATGTGACGGATAACGTGACATGTTAAATAATATTATGTAGCATCTAATATAACAGTTGATATGACAAATATTAACCAAAAAGATTAACAAAAAATTTACTGTACCGATAATAAATTTATATTAATTAAATATAACGATAAAATTTTTAGAATTTTTGCAATTCCGTTACATATCGCCAACCCAGATGGCAAAATTTTGGATAACTTGATTTTCGCCATCCGAATTTTGGACGGGAATAGAAAGATTTTCAGCAACTGAGTTGGTGAAAATATGGCCTCTACGGTTCAAGGGGTGGGTTTGGGGTTAATTGGTACGGTGTGGTTGGTTTAAATGGGGGTGGTTGATTGTGGTTGGTTTAAATGTGTGGGTTTAAATGTTGGTAGTTGGTTTTATATGTTGGTGGGTGTATGTGGGTATTGATGTGTATTATAAGGAGAGGGAGGGATGAAGCAACATTGCATGAAGAGAAGAAGAAGCAGAGAAGAAGAATAAGCAGAGAAGAGAAGGAGAACATGTTTGTAAATTTTTTAATTTTAATTATAATTATGTAATTGTAGTTACTATTTTAACTATTATAATTGTAATGTTCGTGATAGTAGTCATGTTAACACTAAATATTTGATTACATATTTTAACACTAAGTATTAAATATTGCAGATGTGTACCCAAAACGATGAACGTATTTCAGGAGGGCCTACCACAGATACGATTATCCAGCTATGTGAGTCGCACATTTCTAGTCTAGCATTTTCTGGACATGTATATTAAAATTAAATTATTTTAGTAAATATAATTTATATTTTTTTACATATCTAATAATAACATCGTTTATATATGTCATATATAGAAATACGACCATCATGATACGTTTCGAGCACAAGAGCATGTCGCATGGCGTTATGAGGACGACGTTGGGTACTGGATGTTGACTGAAGAACAACATGGTATGGTGAACGTATTTTGTTTTGATCATATTGATCAGATACATTTTCTACGTCACGACCGGGACTTGATCTTCAGTTTAGTTAAGCAATGGTGGCCCGAAAGAAATACCTTTCAGTTACCGTTCGGAGAAATGACAATTTTGTTAGTAGATGTGGCAAATGTCTTAGGATTACTTATTACGGGTGAACATATAATATTTGAAAATGCTGAATCATTTTGCGCCAAAACTGTGATTATGAAGTATTTAGGCGTGGAGCCGCCTACCATATATGGTAAAAGTTTCGTGACGCTTTTGTGACTTCGCCACAACTTTATGCACTACATCGTATTGGTGAGAAAGAAATCTTAGTTGATGCGGAACGAGTAAGTATAACATTTAATGTTATTATTTATGTAATATATATTTTTATTTAGTTTAACTGATATACTTTTTTATTATATGTTCGGGTTACTGCTTGCACCAGGACCTACTTACTAGGTCTAATCAACGGAAATTTATTTTCAAACTCCGGATTTAGGACAAATTTACGTTTTTTACCTTTTCTGGAAAATCTGACATAACCTACCCGTCATGCATGGGAAGCTTCTGTGTTGGCATATCTGTACAACTCCATGTCAAATTTTGTGCATTTTACTTCAGTGGATAAAAGAGAAAAAAATTTGAATGGATGTATGACATTATTACAGGTATAAAATTTTCATATAATTTTATTTACTAAAGAAATATGTACACTTACATGATATATTTTTTCTAGGTTTGGTCTTACGAGCACTTCAGTATCGGTAGGCCAATCTCCCGTATTGATACCGAAGATGGTGTCTTCCCATCAACTTTACGCTTGATGACGGCTGCAGCTGATCTAACTCGATGTGCTCACAAGAATATCACAGTATATCGGGGCCAATTCGATTCACTAAGGTTTAACGAGATAAAATCTTTATAGTCTCTTATATTTTTTTTTTGTATTTCATACAGTCAATATGTTTATTATCTTACAATTTTGTTGACATGAAATATGTTATTTTTTGACCGTACCGGCTTGGACATAATCCTCTTGAGTTACAAACAACGACCTTTGGATTGAGTCTACATAGATTTTTCATAATATTCTACGATAACATCATGTATCATCCAGCTGAACGCGTTATGCGACAGTTCTGGATGATACAACACATTCCTGATGAGACACCATGTTTCAATAGTGGTAAAGGCAATGCAACTACCAGAGCACGCAGATTGATTCCTGGATGATACAACACATTCCTGATGAGCCACCATGTTTCAATCGTGGTAAAGGCAATGCAACTACTAGAGCACGCAGATTGATTCCCGGGTGGAATTCTAGATTTGAGACACATCATGTGGGACATTTGTATCAAATGATGTCCTCTATTGATGATGGTAAGTTATTCCAAAAGTTTAACAAAATTTACTGCAAAAATTATAAAAAATCGTAATTTGTAATGGTGCAGCCTACGGTGATGATGCATATAGATCTTGGTAGGGAGCTTCTCTTATCAGCAACAGAGCCTACCAATTCCAAGAGTTTCGATTCCAACATCGAGCCATAGATGATTATAGTCTTCGTGGCTATTGCGATTATGTAGAAGGGATGATACGTTATTTTTATATGAAAATGTCTATCTTCGTAGTACTTATTTAAGTCTTCTATTGAATTCTATTTAATATTTCAGCTTCCAAATTTAAATACCGTTTACCAAAATCATCTAGTGGGCGACTCGTTGCGCATACCAAAATTATCCACTGTGAAAAAATACGAGTTTCATCATTTACTCCAACGAGCCAGTTGTAAACATATATATTTTCAGCTTTAATTTTTTTCAAACAATAGTTCGCATCTGTTTCATTATAGCATCTAGCAAGATAGTCTAAACTATGTTGAAAATGTGAAAATCTGAAGAGTTTTTTTAATTTTTTTTAAAATGTTGAATACAAAAAAAATGAGCCGATTCTGGAAAGATATCATGCATAGTCCTTATCAATCCTTTTTATTTATCTGATATAAAAGAAATTGTATTCCATGCATCAAAATATTTTTCAAAAGATGTTCTTAACCATTTAAAAACCAAGTCCAAGAATCAGTATTTTTACTCTCAGCAACAGCATAAGCAATTTGATATAATTGATAATTTGGATCATGAGCACAAGCAATAAATAAAATATTTTGATATCTAGAAGAAAGAAAAGTAGCATCAGTATTAATCACAGGTAAACATCCCCTTAAAAATCCATCAATGTATGCCTTAGAACAAATAAAAATTCTTTTAAATCTATTATCTTCTGTAGTCTGTATAAAACATTGGCTACCTAGATTTGTCTCAATAATTCTAAAACCATACTCTTCAAGACTACTATATGCATCAATATAACTACCATTTATTTCGGATAAAGCAAGTTTCCTAGCTTTCCAAGCTTTACAATATTTAATATATATTTCGTGTTCTCTAAATATATCATTTACAACATGCGATGGACTATACGACTAATTATCTCGAATTTTATCAATAATCTTATTTTCAACCCATATAGTAATAGCTAATTGATGAGAACTTGTTATAAGTCCCCTAAACAAGAATGTACGTTTTCTAGCGTAGTAATAACAAAACTTTCACCTTTACCACTTCCTTTAGCGTATACTCTCCAATTATAACTTGAATCGTTACATTTATATACAATCCCACTAGTATTGTTTAAAGTAGCATAACAAGTAAAATTATGTGCAATTGCTATATCACTAATAAAACATCTAAATTCAGAACGATTATCAATTTTTTTTCCAATGATTAATCCTGAAATATTAACAATATCAACATTGCCATCAAATTCATCATATAAATTTTTAATTAAATCATCACTGTTTTCATCGTCGTTATTACCATCATCTACTATATGTTCTTGTTCAGTAAATAAAATAACTTGATGAGAAGAACTAGGAGCAGTATTAACTTCATTAGAAGCACGTATACTACTTACAATATTATTTTTAGGTGGTGGTGAAGTTACATAAATATTAATGTATGTTGCTTGTACATTAACTTCTAGAATAAATTTTCATGCTTGTTCACTAACTAACTTTATACAATTAGTTAAATAAACATGAACCAATATAAATTCATAATTAATAGAACATTGCTCAATAATTTGATTACGTAAACTATCGAACAAAATATTTCGATCAATTAAAAAAATTTCAGTTAAACCTTCTTCAAAAACTAACCCATTAAGCACACCTCCAACCGAACATAATATTGTTAAACTTTGATCCATCACATGAGAATGAGCTTTTAAATACAGAGTGATTGAGCTGAAGTAGCTTCTGTTTGAAAGTATAAGTGGATTGAGTGAGAAATGAATAGCAGAAGGAATTTATAGAAATAAAAAAATAGAGCCGTTGTAAAAATATGAACGTTACAATATGAACATACCCAGATTTACTATGAACATACCTAGAAAATAAAC
Organism: Iris macrosiphon; assembly: GCA_036927795.1. NCBI lineage: Eukaryota > Viridiplantae > Streptophyta > Magnoliopsida > Asparagales > Iridaceae > Iris > Iris macrosiphon. Next base: position 166,610,349 of record JAYESA010000008.1, on the reverse strand, counting down.
CGAAAAAAATCAACACAAAAAAAACCAACAAAAAAAAACCAAACCAAATAAAATCCTAAACATAAATACCAAATAAAAAACCAAAAACCACATTTTCGCCAACTAAGTTGGCGAAAATTCATCCCTCCCCCGCCCAAAAATTTGACACGTTGGATTCTTGTCGAATTTTCGCCAACTCAGTTGGCGAAAATCAAGTTCTCCAAAATTTTGCCATCTCGGTTGGCGATATGTATCGGAATTTCAAAATTTCTAAAATTTCTATCGTTATATTTAATTAGTATAAATTTATTATCGGTACAATAAATTTTCTGAAAGATTAATTATCCAAATTTTTTTAATGTTAGTATTAATGTTCATTTTAATGTTAATTTTAACATTAATTTTAATTTTGAATTAAAATTAAAATTAAAATTGAAAAATTGGATAATTAATTTTTTTTGTTAAAATTTATCATGTCAGCTGTCATGTTAGATGTCACATAATACTATTTAACATGTGACAATTTGGAGGTACAAATAGCATTACTGTTATGCCTCGTTTGGTTTGCGGAATTATTGAATCGGTAAAGAAAATTCATTACTTTCCTATGTGTTGGGTGCCAACGAAATTGAGGAGAAAAAAAAAGTGATTCCTAGTGAAAAAAATATACAAAAAGTAATTTTCTTTATCAATCTAAGAATTCATTTTTTCACCTTTAAGTATTCACTTATCTCTCTCAATTTTCTTGATATTTTCAAACATCGAAAAAAAAAAAATATATAATTTATCAAAGAAAATAAAAGAACATGGAATTAGTTTCCTTTCCTTTAACCAAACTAGACCTTATACCAAAATATACACGCGTGCAACTCACATGCCAGCCAGCCAGACATCTAAAATTGTTGTTGTATCCTCTCTCTCTCTCTCTCTCTCTCTGTGTGACTTTTTTTCTCCCAATAACGCTCTCAACATATCATAATTTTTCGGTTTCCTCCTCAGCGTCGTCGGAGAGGGAATGGGGAGGGGATCTCGGCCGTACGATACGTATCCAACGGCTCCCCCTCGTCCTCCGTCGAGGTGGGTGTCGTGGCTGGTGCCGGTGTTCATGGTGGCGAACGTGGCGGCGTTCGCAGCGACCATGTACGTGAATGACTGCCCGAAGAATGCTCGGGTCCCGTCTATGTGCGTTTGGAGGAAGGAGCTCGGCCGGTTCGCGTTCCAGCCTCTCAGGGAGAACCCCCTCTTCGGCCCCTCCACCGCCACGTAAGCCTCCTCCCGAATTATTCGTTCAGATTCGAATGTGATGTTCCTGAAGAACACATGTGAATTGGTCTTTCCTTGAGAAAAATTGGATTTTTCTGATGACCCATTTGAGTTATTTCTGAGAATTTTTGGTCACGTGTCTATTGAGATTTTTTTATATTGATTATGGCACAAAATCGGGTCTTTCGAAGAACCCATATGATGGTTAATTAGAATGTTGGATTTTTAAGGGATTATTGGTGTGGGTTTCAAAATCTTCGAAATGTTTTTTTTTTTTATGTTGATATTTGGAATTTTTTTGTTGATTATGCACAAAAACATATAAATTGTTGAAAGATTAATATTTAGATTAAGGAACGTAAAATATTATAATATTTTCTTTATAGAGTCTTTACCAGAATTACTTTTGTGAGTTTTCTCAACTTTACAATGGTTGTGACTTCCTTCTTCGTTTTGGGAAATTGTTGAAGATTTTGGGGAAACATTTCAGGATGTAAGTTGATAATTCCATTTCAAGTGATTTAGAAAATTACCTTTCATTTTGATGCCACGAAGACCAAAAACAAAGGATAGAAAATGGAAATAGTGGCTCTTTGAGAATTGATGTGATAGAGATTTTAGTATCAATTTAAAACTCTTTTTAATTGCAAACAAGGGAATTTTCATATTATAATACCCATTGAAACAAAAGTAGAAATGGATGGTAGAAAAGTAATTTGCAAATGTCATAAGAAAGTGGATTAACACGAGGTTTGAAACAAGTTTTTCTTGTTTTAGATCCTTTTGGTAATCTAGTTCACTTACCCAATATCGTGAATGGACAAATGGTTCATGCTTTTGAGGAGAAATTCTCAGGGAGGCATATTGTAGAAGCAAAGAATGAGTAAAATGATAATTTATAATTTGCAAGAAAAGAGTTTGTATTAAGGGTCATACCTGAAAATAATAACAAATGAACTATCAACTATATTCTACTTTTCTTGAGCAGTAAGGATGTTTGCTATTAGGTAATGTAGCTCAACTAGTCGACTTTGTGATTCAATTATAGAGAAGTTCTTAAATGAGCAAGAAGTTCTAAGAGCTGTCATTTGAGACGAACTTTTGTATAGAATATATTTGGGAGCTCCGGGGTATAGGTTATACAAGTGCTGGATGACTGAGACGAAGTTGACAGTTGATAGCGACATCATGCTCACTGGGTGATTTGTGCTCATGATCTCTTTGACAATTTCATCAATCTGACCATCATTTTATTATTCGTATGGAAAGGGTCAGAAGACGTGTCATTTGAGTGAGTTGGTGATCACAATCACTTTGACAATTTTATCAAGTTGACAATCATTTTATTATTCATGTGGAAAAGGTAGAAGACATAAAATAATACCTTTTTTTATGGTTTTGGATGATTTACAAGTGTCGGCTTTATTTAAGGCTAATGTATCAAGTTTCTACTAGACTAGCTCTACTATCTCGGACTATATCATAGCAGTGGTGCTCGGACTATATTTGAGTATAACAGTGGTGTAAATGGATAAGACTTCATGTATGACCACTGATCATGCCTGTGATTAAAGCGTAGTTTACAGTATCGGCCGATACCGATCCGATACGGCCGATACCGATACATTTTGGAATGTTCCGATCCGATACTGACCGATACCCGATACTGACCGATACCGACTTTAGAGATCTCTTTTCCAGTCAATTCGGCAAAAAAATTGAATAAAAAATGCCCAATTAGCAAGGGTGTAAAAACATAGTAAGGTTGTAAAAGCATATAAAAGAGATAATTTAATCTATTGCATGTAAATCAATCGACAAGGGTGACTACTATTTCATTCAATTTCAAAAATACTAAGAAACAACACTGAATATACTTAAAATTATGCAAAAATGTATAAAATATTTTTTTTAAAATGTTAATAATTTACTAATAATTATTTGTTTTCCGATACTAAAAAATCCGATACTCCGATCCGAAACCGCCGATATTACCGATACCGCCGATCCCAATACTGATAGGAATGGTCCGATACCGATTCCGATACCGATATTTTGAACCTTGGATTAAAGCTGCTGATGTAGATGTTCACTCATGTCTGTATGGGCCTGTCTGAGACCTCCCTAAGTTTTGTTTCCATGACTTGCTTTAGGTTTTTATTCATCAATTTGTTTTTCTACCAAAGGTAAATCTTTCATTGACATTGTTGACATTTCCATGAAAATCCTTGGAATGTTGTATTGATTAAAAGAATGGACGTTCCAAAAATCGGTGCCATGTCAGTGTCATGTCGGACACATCTTGTCACTGTACAGATGCTCCAAAATACCTAGGACACACTAGAAACAACGTAGTGGCTATGTTGTGGTCTCCCTATCATGTCCTGTCGTATTCATGTGTGCGTAACGTAGGGTATTGGTATTCACATTATTAAGAAGTAAGATATTATATATAGCAGAGTATCAATATGTATACCTTTATCAGCTAAAAACATACCCTAAATTCAGTTTTCTATATATGTTTTTGTAGGTATTGGGTTTAACAATTGCTATAAATATTTTTTAAAAGCAAAAAATATTGATAGAGGATGGTGTCGTCTTATCGCTATGGTTACAAAGTTATGGCTCCGGCTAAATATAGTGGTTCCTTCCCCAATCAGTTGCTGACTCTGTCGTCTAAAATGTGTTGCTACAGCATTACCTTCAGTTGCTTACCTATATATCCAATTTTGACAGTGTTTTTGGATATTAAAGCATAATTCGTTCTTGAAGGTAAATCCTTTCGAGTAATATAAGTTATAACATGTGTTCTCTTATCCCTCCGATGGTGTTATGTTGCTGATGTGAACAGACAAGGTTTAATTTCTATGTAGAAATGTGGAGAGAAGCCTTAGAATCTAAAAGATTTACAATTGGTATGACACAGACAGAAAAGGTTAAAAAAGAAGAAGAACAAAATGAAATGAAATGTAAGATTGGAAAAACTAGAGAGTAGCATAAGTTCATGATCAAGAACTACATATACCTGAATATTCTTCAGGATCAATCATTCCTCGTATGGGGTAAGAGAGCACAAGTGAATGCCAAGAAGAAAAGTTAACTTATTCTTGAAGGATTATTAGGAATGATTACAGAAGTCATTTGGTATGCAATTATTAATCTCACAAACCAATCTAAGCCTATTACAGGACCAGCTCTTTAATAAAGAAACTGAAACTTCAAATTTCTTCAGGCCTTCCTGAATAGAGTACTCATGGAAACATATTTACAGGCTCTACTAGTAATCTAATACAACTCTAAATGACTCCAATCAAATGCATCATATCCAGAAACTTAGAATAGCCCATTACCTTTTTCAGAATCCAAGCTGAACCTGATTTTATAACTTCATGATTTGTAAGAGGTTGATAAGTTTGACCTGCCGGCCAACCCAGTTTCAGCAGCTTATTGTTGCTATTTGCCGCCCAAATCATCCAGCTGTTGGGACTAGCATGTCTAGTTCTGGTGCATTCTCAAGAGAGATTAGAAGAAAGGAGGAACTTTTGGAGAAATTACAAAGCTACAAACTTTTGAGCAAACTAGTTAAAAGTTTTTTAAAATTTATCTAGCAGAGCCTTTTTTTCTTGAAACTCACAGAAATAGGGCTGGCTTATGCTCTTTTAAAGGAAACTAAATCATTTTGTCTTTATCCCCCCCCCCCCCCCCACCCCCCCCGCCCCCCGCGCGCCTCCCTCATTTTGATCTATATATGATAAGATCCTACTGTGTGGATGCTTATCGTAGAAATTTTTGATTCTCAACATCTTAGTAGACGAGAGGACATGCACATCAAGTAAGTTCTTATATGGTCGTGAACTTTTGGATGTTTGTGCCACCCAAGTACTAGGAATCTGTAATAAGATGATTATACCTTGTCTTTTTTTTGTAGCTATTATTTAACCTGTGCATGGTTTCTTTATCTTTTATAGCGAAACCCTGACAATCAGTATGAGGCTGTAACTGATTAATTATGTTTATTCTGCTTTCTATTGTAACTTTGTGTGTCAGCATCATTTATGACATCGTTAGGCTGAGTACTCCTATTAATCTCTATGCGCATGTACACAAGATCCAGGTGTTCTAAGTTATACCCATCTGTGTTTTCTATTTTAGGTTATTGAAGATGGGGGGTCTAGAGGTGAGTAAAGTGGTCCATGATCATCAACAGTGGCGCCTGATAACGTCCATTTGGCTGCATGGAGGGGTTATTCATTTACTTGCCAACATGTTGAGCCTGCTATTTATTGGAGTTGGGCTTGAACAAGAATTTGGATTTTGTATGTAACAACTCACCTAAGCTTAACCTTTTTTAATCATTGTGATTCCTTCTTGCTTCATATTTTTCAGATGAAATTGAATCTTCATATTGACCCATGAATCCGCTTCATTCACTGGATAAACCGTGTGACTCTATTCTGATTTTCTGGGTTGAACTAACAAGTAGCTACTTAAAGTTAATTGTACGTGTTGTTACCTTTCTGATACGTGTACTAATCAAACATGATATGTCTTCTTGAAGCATATGTTGAGCATCCTATTTATTGGGATTGACTTGAACAAGAATTTGGATTTTGTATGTAACAACTAAGCTATGTTCAACTTCTTTTAAATGTGATTCTATCTTGCTTCGTATTGTTTTAGATGAAATTGAATCTTCACATTGACCCATGAATTCACTTCATTCACTGGATAATAAGTTCCCATGTCTCTTTTCTGATTTTATGGGTTGAACTAGCAAGTAGCTATGTAAAGTTAAGTGTTGGCGTCATTACCTTTCTTATACGAGTTCTAATCATAATTGATGTCTTCTTGAAGCAACCCATAGTGCCAGCAAGTAGCACTGCATGCCAGTAGAAAGCAGTAGCCACAATGGTTGTTTCATATCTGGATTCCAATTTATCACAAACTAACTATTGCTTCTCATATTTCAACATTAGGTGTAACTGTTCTAAAGAATGGATGAAAGTGGAGCTATGGTGGTTAACTGCCAATTGACTCTAAAGAATATGTTGAATTGGGCCTAATAATTGATTTTGAGTTTGGTTCTTGTATTCTGAATTTCATGTACATTTATCCTGTACTGATACTATATAAAAGTATGATGTCTTAATAGTCTGAGGCTTAGACATTTGCAACTTGGGTTTGATCCTTTTTAGTAGACTTTGCATTATGAATCTAGTGAGGTTGGCAGGGACATCTCTTGTTGGCTTCAACTTGATATTTATTTATCAGCTTCCTACATGCTTTATATGTGGTACTATGCAACATTGGTTGGAAAATAGTTGAATTATGTCATAAACAGATGACATTGTTTGCATCATGCTCTTCAGTGGTGTCATTTAACTATCCTCACTTGTGTATAGAATTCCATCTTGAGTTGTTTTGGTTTATTATACATAATTATTATTATGTGTCTCATAGTGCTTGAATCAGGAAAATTTATTTTGGAATCCCGTGGTCCTTTACAGTGAGAATTGGCCCATTATACATCATATCTGGGATTGGAGGGAGTGTGTTGTCTGCTCTGTTCATCAAATCCAGCATCTCAGTCGGAGCTTCTGGAGCGCTTTTTGGACTACTTGGGGGCATGCTATCAGAACTTATAACAAATTGGGCGGTGTATGCAAATAAGGTATTTCAAGAGCCTTGGCATCCAATGAACTTCTGGTAATATGATTTATTATATGCTTCTGCAGCCCATTTTCTAATGTGTTTTATTGGTTATTGCAGTGTTCGGCTTTGATGTCCCTTGTGTTCATCATTGCAATTAACTTGGCCATCGGAATCCTCCCTCATGTGGACAACTTTGCTCATGTTGGAGGATTTATTTCAGGGTTTCTTCTTGGTTTTGTGCTATTGATGCGTCCTCAGTTTGGATATGCTAGTCGAAAAAATGCTCCTATCGGGTATCCTACATATACCACTAAAAGGAAGCACAAGATCTATCAATATGTATTGTGGATTATTGGTGCCATCTTACTAGTTGTTGGGTAAGTGAAGTCATTGACTTTGTGCTTCTTTTTTCATGTGTTCACAACTTCATATGTTTCTTGTTAGTTCTGGACAGTGCACTGTATATCTTTAGAGTGGTAGTAAAAAAAAAGTCACTCTCGTCCACCGATTATAGCATCTTTACCGTTAGAGGACTTAAATGTTTCAATTTATGTTCCACATGTTCTATGTGTTTCTTACTATTGTGATACATTCAACTTCACCTTCCTTAGATCTGTAATGCATGATGGTTGGTCCATTTAGACAGCCAAACATAAGTCCTGAATGGAGTTTAAAGATTACTAGTTTAGGTAAGGAGTTCAGTCGTTCTTAAGCTTGGATGCTCAACTAGTTCTGGGTATAGAGTAGCCATCACTGCAACTACAGAACTGATGTAGAATACATACATCCAGGCAACAACTTAATTCGGTTTAGTTCCCTAACACATATGCGACTATAATGTGGCTATGTGAAACCAATGAAATGAACGAACGATCTGTGTGCAATTCTCTTTCATCCTTTAGTTATGTTGGTTGGTTGCAGCACCATAACCTGATATTTTACACTACTGATAATTATATAATGCATCTTTTAAATATTTGTAGGTTTGCACTTGGTCTGATCATGCTTTTCCGAGGGGAGAATGGATATGAACACTGCTCATGGTGCCATTACCTTAGTTGTGTACCCACTAGATTCTGGAGCTGCAATCAACCGCAGTCGTCAAGTTCCTGCATGGTAATATATTGATCCCGTATACTCTTTCCTGTCGGGATATTACCAAAAAAAAAAAAAACCTGCTTCAGAAAACATTTTTGGTCAACATCTAACATATCTCATCTTTTAACCTCTTGTATACAATTGTTCTTTTGTTAGAATAATATTGGTTCTCTTGGGAAACATGCTTCAAGTTCTTTATGCTGCAGGAGTAAATATGTCCTCTTTTGGATTTCAGACCATTGAAATTAATTGGAATGTTTTTCATATGTTCTTTCTGTGTGATTTCTGTTCTAACAACCCATTGCCCAAATGGACTTCTTTCTGCAGACATCTCAACTCGGAAATAATTGGAACCTGACGTGCTCCGGCTCCGGAAAGACGCAGAGCTACGTTCTAGAAAACGCAACTGAATACCGAATTTATGAGCTATGCACCGAGTTGTGCAGTTGACAAAGTGATGGAGATCTCCCCCATCTGTGATATTGTTGTACATTCTCAAGTATATGGTCCATTTTTTTTGTCAGTACTACTTTGTAATCCAATTCCTACATTGAATATGTTGTTTTTATTTACCATGAAAATAACTAGCAAGGTGTCTGATTACATGTGGGTCATCTGCATGTGTAACAAGGGAATTACTATGGTTTGCTACAGACCAAAATGAAGTTACTTTATAGTTGAAATTATGGGCTTCAGGAGCACAACTCCAGCATTAGAGCGGATGGCAAGTATTTTGCTCCAAACTGACAAGTAGTTGTATAATCCTCTATAGGTGAATTTGTATGGACCTCCAAGCTCGTTATCGAGCTGAAAACTGAACTCGAGCTCGAGATCGACTAGGCCCGCAAGTAGATCAACTCAACTATAGGCAGCTGACCAAGTTGCTGGAATCGAGGTCGAGTACGCTCGAGTGTATTTTACATGATTATATTGGGTTTGTTTTGTATCAACACCAGCATCATTTTCACCTTTGAGCTGATGCCTCTCTTTCTAAAGTACAGTTAGCTCTAATCTAACCAAGTCGTGTTGAGCTCTAAGCCGAGTTAACAGAATCGAGCCATGTCCAAGTACTCGTTGAGCTTTTTCGCGAATATGTTTTAGGGGTGGGCATTAATCGATTTTGGACCGAAAATCGAACTGAACCGAATAAAAGATTTGGTTCGGTTTGCAGAAAGAAAGAAAAAAATCAGTTCGATTTTGGTTTTAAAAAGACTAAAATTTTCTATTCGATTTCGGATTTTTGTTTCGGTCCAAAACCGAAAATGGAAAAGCAAATAAGACTTGGGGGTTGTTTGGTTCGCGGAAGTAGAGTGAAATGAAAAATCTGGAAGTAGAGAGTTTGTGTGCGCATTGCGTATGCGTGTCATGCATACGCATATTTTATGAGTTCATTCGTTTTGATCATTATTGGAAGTGGATTGGAAAGTTAACTTTTTGTAGTTCATTCGTTTGAATGATTGTTGGAAGTGTTAGTTGAGAAGTGATATATATTTTCACTTTTGAATATAGTGAGGTTACCTCCAACTACTATCATTTATTATTATTATTATTATTATTATTATTATTATTATTATTAGGAGTTCCATTTTTTCCGGAACCCAATGTCTCAGATCCGAACAGTTCGATTTTTTTTTTTTTTCAGGAAGTGAAAATGGTGAACTGGAAGTACTATTTATAGGAGTTCCGATTTTCTTGTATGGTACAACCAAACAACCGAAGTGGAACAAAAATGAAAAAGTGGTGATGAACAGTGCAATTTTGCACTTCCAGAGGGTGGAACTCCTTCAACCAAACACATCCTTATACAATTATGTAAATACTCTCAAAACTATGCATAATTCGTGATTAAAATGTGTATATTTTGAAAAAATAATTCTATGTATGTATTTTGAAGTCCAACTTTGATAATTTAACAACTATTCCAACTTTGGACGCAACTTTGAAATACAACAAACGTGTATAAAATTATTGGCCGAACCCATTAAATAATAGAAATTGTCCAACCAAACAAATCGAATAAACTAAATCGATTATTTGGTTCGGTTCAATTTCTGTTTTGGTTAATTTCAGTTCGGTTTTAATTTTAAATTTTTAGCATTTCGATTTATTTGATTTTGACTATTTCGATTCGGTTGAAACCGAATAAACCAAACGCTCTCCTCTAATATGTATGGCTCGTTAATGAAGCTGATTCAGAATTTCATTCCAACCGAGTCGAGCTTGCAAGCTGCTCTATTCAATTGAGGACATGCTGCCTCTGTCATGCTACACAAAACACCCAATTTTGGTGGATAGAAGCCTAATTCTTTGTCTAAATCCAGTAGATGGAAAGGAGTCGAAGAAAAAAAAGCAGCAGGAGATGGATGATGCTTCAGATGAAATTAAATTCGGACTTCTGCTTCATCATGTGCAGTCTGCCTAGCTACTCTCCTCCCCCGTCAATTAAGAAAGAAAGTGTCAGTAAAAGTTAATGGCCCTAACAACACAAATTAAATAGGGTGTGGGCCTTAGCCCTGCCCCCTTAATCTCTGTCTCTCGTCATGTCGAGAGTCGACATGATCCGCATTCTCTGCAGTCAATATCTCGTACAGAATCATATATCTTTCTACAATATCTTTTTGTAAAAAATTGTGCAAGTCCCGGTACGATTTATCTTTGTATTTTCTTTTCGCTCAATATTGATCTCAATCTCATTCAGTGAAGTACATTCTAGTCCTCCCAATTTATAGTTTTTGAGACCGATCACTAGTTCTCTCAAGTAATGGCAAAATTAGTACCGATCCGTACAAGTAAACGAGGAAGCTTACCGTTCCGCTGTCGGTCAATTATTCAAAGCAAGGTATGCGAGGCCATTACTAAGGGGTATTTGTTTTTGTCCCAGTGTTTCTACATGCGAGTCAGTTCTAAAGCTACATGATCGATCATCCTCGTTATCTTAGTTGAAATCTATTCCCGGTCCAAAACCATTGCTAGTGAGGACTAGCACGTTCTTTCACACCATACTTCCATTTAGATTGTTCGTTCGTCTTCGCAATAAAGGTTGTCCCCTAAAGCACCAAATCACTTGTGGTCTGCTTGGATTGAAGGAGAAAAAAATAAATATGATTAAATGGGATTAGGTCAGGTAGAGTTAAGTGAGTAGGAGGGGAGCCAATACTTATAGCCTTGTTTGGATTGGAGGAAAAGTTAAGTGGGATATGTTTAATAAATCTTGATTGAAGGTTTTGAGTGGAGGGAATAGTTAAGTGTGGATGTGTTTATGACTTTTTAAACAAAATTCTTCACTCCTTCCTCGTTAACCTTCCGATTTGGGGGTTAAAAAATGGACAAAAGAGGATTAAACAAATCCTGACTTAACCCTCTATTACTCTCTCTTCTAAACCTCCATCATCAAATCAAGTCTGGTTCTCTTTTTTTTCTCACTTAACTCTCTTAATCCTTAATCCAAGCAGAACCTTAATTGTTAACATCTCCATAAAGTGCAGAAGAAATTTAATTAAGGCATGATCCATAAGTCTTTTTCAAAACACGCCAAAATCAATGACGACACAAACATATTGTTTGGGATGGGAAAAAAATTTGAGGGAAGAAAAAAAGTAAAATGTGAGGAAAATAAAAAAAATAGTAGTGTTTGGAAAAAGGGTAGAAAAAAATGAGGAAATAATTTGAGAGGAAAAAACTCATGGGTTCCACTAAAATTTTTTTTTCTAAAAAATAGGAGAAATATGGAGATAGGGGAGAAATTTTTAAAAATTTATCCAACTACCATAAAAAAGCAAGCTAAACATAAATTATGATTTGAAAAAAACTAAGGACTTAATAGTAATTATATCTTTATTCCACAGACAATTTTTTTTTCACTTTTCTTCCATCCACTTTTCGGTCATCCAAACAATAATAAAAAAAAAATTTAACTTCACCTTCATTTTATTCTCCTTTATTTTATTTATTCTCAAAAAAAAAAAATCTTTTTAATTTTTTTTTTCCAAACCACACCCTAAAGGAAAGGAAAATTAGCCTGCCTAATCAATTGCCAATATATAAGATCACGCTCTATCTATATGGTTGAACTAGCCGTACGGAAGAGGGTATCACCAAATTTATTCAACTATTAGAAGTTCATAAAGATAGTTTTTACACTATATGATTATTTTTATAATAGAAGGGACAATAATAGTTTGCATGTGACAATTCTGATCAACCATTGATGCAAATTTATGGATCCAAAGACAAATAGGAACAAAAGTGGTAGGTTCTTGTGAAAAAGTAGTTGGAGAGAATAATATAGGTCTTTCATTCATCATTATATATATATATATATATAAAAGTAGTTGGAGAGAATAATATAGGTCTTTCATTCATCATTATATATATATATAATTAATGATGAATGAAAGACCTATATTATTCTCTCCAACTACTTCTTCACAAGAACCTACCATATATATATCAACTTGGGCCTAAGCCACATGGGCCAATCACCATATATATAATTTAATCTCAATATCCTCCCTCAAGTTGGAGCATGCAAGTCACAAATCCAACTTGCGCAAAAGAAACTCAAATTATCGTTTGTCCAGAACTCTGGTGAAAACATCTGTCAATTGTCCATCTGTCGGCACATAAGGTGGACGAATAACTCCATCAAGAACAACATCCCTCAAAAAGTGACAATCCACCTCAATGTGTTTTGTGCGCTCATGGAAAACTAGATTCTACGCAAGATGTAAAGTCGATTGGCTATCATAAAACAAATTCATAGTACACGAATGTTGCACCCCCAAACTGCTAAGCAATCATTTGAGCCACTTAAGCTCACACATGACCGCCACCATCGTACGGTATTCTGCTTCGGTCGAAGAGCGGGATACCGTCACATGTTTCTTCGTCTTCCAAGAAATATACGAATCACTAAGAAAAACCAACCAGACAAAGACCGTCTCGTGATGGGACAACTCGTCCAATCGGAATCACACCACTCCCGGAGCCGCAAATCACAATTAGAGCGAAGGAGAATGCCTTGACCAGGACAACCCTTCAGATATCTAACAACCCTCAAAGCCGCATCACAATGATCACGCCGGGGCTCATGCATAAATTGCGACAAGATGTGAACAGCGTAAGCCAAATCCGGCCGAGTAAACGAAAGATAGATCAGCCGCCCCATGAGTCGCCGATATACTTTTCCATCCGATAATAGTGGACTTGTAGAGCGTTCCAGTTGATGATGTTGTTCCATGAAAAAGCTTGTGGGTTTCACCCCCAAACAATCATGTCACAGAGATAATGTCAAGTGTATATTTTCGTTGGCAAAAAAAAAATTTCTCCGCACTCCGAGCTACCTCAACTCCAAGAATAAACTTCAATACCCCAAGATCCCTCATATGAAAGCATGTACTCAGATAATTCTTAAAGGCAATAAGAGCAACAGAATTATTGCCAGAGAGAATCAAATCGTCGACATACACAAGAACATTCATCTGAATATTACCCTTATGAAGAGTAAAAAGTGAGTAGTCAGAGTACGATTGGAAAAATTCGTACTCCCGCAAAAAAGATGCCAACTTCGCAAACCAACAATGAGATGCATGTTTAAGCTCATAAAGAGATTTTCGAAGCCGACATACCTTATCAGGGCGTGTGGTTCAAAAATCAGGTGGCAGTTTCGTATACACTTCTTCGGTAAGATCTGCATGCAGGAAAGCATTGTGAACATCCATCTGATGTAGTTTCCAATTCTTTGCTACAGCTGCAGCTAGAAAAGCACGAACAGTAACAATTTTTGCAATGGAGCAAAAGTTTAAGTATAATCAATCCCTTCAACCTGATGATTGTCGAAAACTACCAAATGGGCTTAAAGCCGCTCAATACTCCCATCAGAATTATGCTTTATCTTATACACCCACCGGCTCCCCAGAGCACGTTTCCCAGCCGGAAGCGTCTGTCACGTCCCAGAACCAGAATATTGGAGAGCGGGGGCGAACAAAGCCAGCTACGTATACCAGAATACTCTATACCCCGAGATACGGTCACTGCTGTCTAGACATTGAGGGTTTACTTTATAATCCAACAATCATTCTTGGGTCAAGAGTCTTAGTTGTCTCAATCTCAAGCAAGCAACAAGTTACAAGAAGCATAATCACCAAACATATAATAGTAATGCATCATAAACTATACATACACAGATGATCATGAAGTTAGTTACCCAAAATGAAGAACTAGCAGAGTACAATATTACATGATCAGCTCTAGCTATAGTCTAGAATATGCTTTACATGTAGGCCCGCAGGCTATAATATCAAATACCAAAACACGAGCTAAACACGTGCTCGACGGCTAAATGCCTCAAAAGTACAAGTACAAGATCAGGTGGGTGATGAAGAAGAAACCCACTCAAGTCCTCGGGTGTTCCTGGTGGTCACCATCTGGAGGCAGGAAGTACGGAAGATCCTGCAGTGTTGCTCCAAAATTTGGCCATACAAACCAGTGGGATCAGACCCCAAAATAGCAAAGTACCACAAGGGAGCCAACTTATGACCTAAAATCAGCATGCAAACATTCAATAGCATAAGGAAATATAAATAAGAGCAATATGTAAATAAGCAGTTTAAGCAGTTTCAGGAATTAATAACGGGTATAGTTCAGGATTGGTAGCTAGATGATCCAAGATAAGACAGGACTAGAAAACATGCAATCACGACCAATCATGACCTACGGCTTACTACCATTAACTAAGTAGGGTTATCACAATCCTGGTTACTAACAAATGCAGCTGAGATTTCATACAGTCACATGCACTGCAGACTATCATGGTTATCCAGACGTAAGAATACATATCATAAATTAATTTAAGTATATAATATTTTACTGGTAGATTGCAACACTCTACGATATGCTAGAAGTGCCCTTCTCGATGGAGAGCTCCAAATCCATCAGGTGTCGCTGGGATACCGGGATTATATGTAGCCAGGAATCTCTCTAGATGCTTCTAGATAATTATTCTAGTTATTAACCTAGGCAAGTTATCAAGGATTTCTGGCCGTGGTGCTCAGGAATTTACCTTAGATATGATGCAAGACTGGACAATAGTTTGACAAGTAAAATCAGGACAGGGACAAGCAGGCAACCACATAAATTATTTTATTAGTACAAGCATATTAGTTCTGGAGATTCTAGCATGTCCGGAGTGAGCTACGCCAAGCCATTATCCGGTTTCTCAGTACATGTCAGGTATCTGGAGTCAGGGATCAGATTCATTCGGTACAAGTCAGGTGCCGAGAGTTCTCAGTTTAACATTTCCATTACATTCAATGTGCTGGTAAGTGTACCATCCAGGTTATAAGCAACTTAGAAATAACACGCATCATATAAATTTAACTAATTGGACCAAGCACAATGAGTAAATAATCCATAATAGAACATATAACAAAGGAAAATATTCCGCTATAAGTGCTAGAGGTGCATGAGATGAGCTGGCCGCATGCCTGAAGCTGGCCGTATGCAAAAAACTGGCCGCATAGAAGAAATCGGCCGCATGCATGAAGTTGGCCACATGCATGAAGTTGGCCACATGCAAGAAACTTGTCGCTTAGAAGAAATTGGCCACATGCATGAAGCTGGTTGCAAGCAAAAAACTGGCCACATGGGTCAAAACAAGGTCCACTCCTTGGGACAAGGGTTGAGTGATAGGAAATAAACACAAGATCAGAAAAGTGACTGATGTGACTGGACAATAAAGCTTGTCAGAAAAGTGACCGATGTGACTGGCCAATAAAGCGTATCAGAGAAGGAAAGACAAAATCAGTGGAAACTGTGCCAAGGCGACGCTGAGTCATGCATTGGAAAATGACGCATAGCTCTGGGCCGCATGGACGACTCGGCTGCATGCTCCTATGGACCGCATGAAATCAGGAACTTAGAGAAATTTCTTTCGTTCAAGTTTTATGCATCTGCCCAAGGGGCGCATGTGCTGATTCAGTCATGCGTCCAACAAGATGGCCGCATGCTAAGTATGGAGCGAGGAGTCCAGGCCGCATGCCAGGCAGGCCGCATGGAGCTCCTTCGTCCCAGAACAACAATTTTCAGCCATAAAAAAGTTTCAAGTCTGAAATCTAGTTCCTCCATGAAATCCTTATTTTCAGTCGAAATCCAGGAAAGTAAAGTTCTAAACCACTTGAAATCAGATGCTCACTCACATAGAACAACTAGTTTTGGAAAACAATAAGTTTTAAGAGATCAAAACTATGAAAACTCAAGAATGTAGATCTAGTCCAACCAAGCTATCAAAACCAAAAATACCAAGAAGTAAACATGTAGAGGAGTTCATATAGCACAATAAAGACTAATAAAATGCAAGAGATTCACAATAATATAAAAGTGCAAGTTCTTCCTCAATGGCAAGATATACTTGCCTAAAACCACCACTAAATACTACCACTACTACCAAGGGAAAGGGGAGGGGGACCGGCCTGGGCTGCTCTCTGCTAGGGAGGAGGGGAGAGGAAAGAAAAAGGAAATAAAAAAGGGGAAAAAGTGAAAGAATGGGAAAGAGAGAGAAAGCGAGGGGTTATATAACAATGGTGGTTAACACTATTCACAAATCTAGAAATTATATGAGAGCAGCTAGAGAAATCTAAAAAATATAAGCAATATTCAGTAATAGCACACATATACAAGATATGAACAACATAAAAAAATATGTGATAGTGAGACGAGTCTCACAGTCTCCATTGTCCAGGTATCGTTATCCTCCAAAGCCCGTATCTCCTTCTGCATAGCTTCACTCCACCCTGCATCATTAACCACCTCTTTAAAGGAGGCCGGTTCTGTACCTATAGTTACAGCTGCAAGAAAATTTATGTGTCCCAGATAAAATCGATCATAATTTAAAAAATGTGCTATAGGATAAGGAGTACCTGAGGAGTGATTGGACGTGGTGGAACATTGGGAGGAAGGACCGAGACTTAACTTTCGTATTGTATTTGTAACAAAATCGTGGAGCTTCACGGACAAAATTTTGGCATGCATTCCACGCCCCAGTACACCTCACCATCTGGCGCCCCCACTGTCGCCTCATCCTCCACCGGCTTATCCTCCACAGTGGCCTCAGCCATGCCACCCTCACCATTAGCCTCCCCCAACGCATTGTTCCCATCCGGAGATACGACCGTCCCATCCATATGAGATAAATCACACCCCATAGTACTATCGATCACAGGATCAAAACCCAAATCATCATCACCCACGATAAGAGGTGCAAGCTCAGGTGAAGCTGTACCACCACGATCATCCTCAACGGAATATAAAAACTCAGTCTCATAAATTTTAACATCTCGAAAGACAAAAAAATTACCAGTACCACGATCATACAATTTTCAACCCTTTTTTGCCATGGGGATATCCCACAAAAATACACTTTCGACTGCGAATGACAAATTTGTCCATTTTAGCTTTTTGGTTGTGGACAAAACATAGACAATCAAAAATACGTAATTCATTATAAGAAGGAGAAACACCAAATAGAATTTCATAAGGAATTTTAAAACCAAGAAGACTTGAAGGGGTTCAATTGATCAAATAACCGGCCGCCAAAAACATTCTTCCCAAAAAGAAATTGGCAAAATTTCCTGAAAACGTAAAGCACGTGCCACATTCAAAATATGTCTATGTTTTCGTTCGACCCTCCCATTCTGCTGAGGTGTACCCACACAAGATGTCTGAAACAAAATATCATTCTGTGCAAAGTAGTCAAGCAGGCAATTAAACTCAGTACCATTATCATTTCGCATAATTCAAACTTTGGAATTAAATTGTCGCTCAATCATAGAAAAATAACGAGAACATCTTGTATACTTCAGTCTTATCAATCAACAAAAACACCTAAACAACATAAGAAAAATCATCCACAATCGTCAAAAAATATCAAGCTCCACACGAAGAAGGCGTAGGATATGGCCCCCAAAGATCATAATGTATCAAATCAAAAATTGCAACAGTCCGAGAGTCACTGACAGAAAAATACCTTGAGTTTGCTTTGCCTGATGGCAAACTTCACATGCCTTATTCACAGAACTACTAGAGCTACTAACAACAGGAAGATACTTTACTACTTTATCAGAAGGATGCCCAAGTCGTTGATGCCAAATGTCCAGAGAAGTCGTTCCAGTCACTGCCAAGGCCTGAGTCTTCGGTATAATATGAAATTAGTAGATTTTGTCATGTCATACCCCGATCTCCCGTAGGAATCGGTCGTCCCCGCTAGGCGCGAATCATCGCGCCAGTGCTCCCGCAAGAAGATCGTTTTCATCGGGACGTGATGCTACACAAGCCTGGAGTTACGCCCGCGCGAGGCAAATACCGAAACGGCAGTTGATAACTAGTTCACCAAGTCGATATAGCAGAAGCATAGAATAAACACAAGTATGATACAAAAATAAGCTCTTTATTGATAATGAATAAGGTTACAAGCGGCGCTAGGCCGAGATTATAAGTCGCTCAAGCTCTCTCTCTCTCTCTCTCTCTCTCTCTCTCTCTCACTCACTCTCAAACAATAAAGGCGTGACAAGCGGCTTATAACTTGGGATGATACATAGGCGATGTTCCAACATTATGTCCTGTATATGTGCTCCAGCTCCGGACGCAACACTTCAAGGCTCCAGAGTGAACTCTACGTCTTAGCGCGCACGAGGGAATATTTCGCACCGAACGAGGTTCTTCCGCACCCTGCAAGCAATCTGGTGGGTTATCAGTACATAAATGCATTGGTGGGGAGGCTTCTCGCCCGCTCGACAAATCCAACACATTATATTAGTTTCGTGCACCAACTATTAAGTTATCTTTCTAGTCTTGCCTTAGGATCAATTTTATGGCATAAGATACAAAGTCCTAACTCGTGTGGCAGTGTGTCGTGCGATATACGAGAAAAACGATGATACTTACCAACTTACCATTTTTCCTTCCTTGTCAAAGTATAAAACCAAGTTAAACCAAGCACAATTTTATATATATATATATATCCCAAGATCGCATAACGAACATATGTATGCTACGATCGTGTTTCTAAATCATGTGCACGATATACACAAATTTTTATACTCATGTTTCTTTGTGACTCAGGTTGTGAAATGTGTTATACTCAGGCCGTACAGATTCCTCAGATGTCTTATATTCATTTTACACAGGCATGTTATACTCATATAGGCATGTTATACTCATTACTATTCAAATGTGTTCAAAGCTTCAGATTACTTGGTTCAATTAACGATCTGCACGCAGAGTGCGCCGTACGTCCGTTACTTGCCACAAGTTCATACGAGCCCATACGCGGGTTGTCGCCACATATGAAATATACTTAATGATACATAATTGGTCTTATGACCTGATGAGCCGCCATAGAAAATTATAGTCTCGGCACGGGAATGGGATACAACGCAGGTAGCGAGCCCTGCTATATGCCTTTCCGTCTGAAGCAAACGACTATCTGAATGTTCCTGACCGGTTCGGATCGGCCTCGGTACGTTTTCACACAGAATGAGTTGAACATGAGGCAGCGTCGGTGGTTGGAATTGATGAAGGATTTTGACATATCTTTGCAGTATCATCCTGGAAAAGCCAATGTAGTTGCCGACGCCTTGAGCAGATATCCGGTAGCTATGAAGTTGACGCATGATCGTTATTTGTTGGAGGACTTGGAGATATTAGGCATTGAGGTGATAGTTTCTAGTTTTGCTATGCAGATATGGGGGGTGCAGATACACTCAGAGTTGATGGACAGGATCAAGGCAACCCAGTATGAGGATGTATCTCTGAGGAGCATCAGAGCTAAGATGAGAGCAGGATTGGAGGATGATTTTACCATTGCTAAGAATGGTTCTTTGAGGCATGACGCTAGATGTTGTGTGCCTAGTGGGGAGATGTGTGAGAAGGTATTACAGGAAGCGCATCGCTCTCAGTATTCCATATATCCAGGTGCCAATAAGATGTATCGGGATATGCGAGAGAGAGTATGGTGGTATGGCATGAAGAGGAAAGTAGCACAGTTTGTATCCAGATGCTTAGTGTGCCAGCAGGTGAAAGCCGAGAGACAGAGGCCAAGTAGTTTACTTCAGCCATTACCCATTCCAGAGTGGAAGTGGAAGCACATTACTATAGATTTTGTGTCCGGACTTCCACGATATCTAGAAGGAAAAGACGCGATTTGGGTCATCGTTGACAGGTTGACCAAGTCGGCCCATTTTTTGCCTTTCAAGGTGAATTTGTCTACAGAGAAGCTGGCAGAGATGTATGTGAGACAGATCATCATGATACATGGGGTTTCCGTCAGCATAGTCTCGGATTGAGATAGTCATTTTACTTCTCATTTCTAGAGGAGTTTGCAGGCGATTTTGGCACCCAGCTCAAGTTCAGTACTACATATCACCCCCAAAGAGATGGGCCGTCAGAGGGGACTATTCAAACTCGAGGATATGTTGCACAGTTGTGTACTAGACTTCGGAGGATCTTAGGAGGACCATCTCCATTTGGTAGAGTTTGCTTACAACAACAGCTACCAGGCTAGTATAGAGATATCACCATTTGAGGCTCTGTACGATCGGAGATGCCGTACTCCCTTGTCATGGGACGATGTTGGAGAGAGAGTTTTGTTAGGGCCAGAGATGGTTGTTGATGCAGCGGAGAAGGTTAAGCTGATCAGAGACAGACTTCGGGTGGCGCAGGACAGACGGCGGCATTGGGTCGATAGCCACCGGAGACTTTTGGAGTTTGAGGTATAGTTTTAGATTTTGTTTTATGCTTGATATTGGTTGTTATTATAGATTAAGTTCTTAAGGTTGTGTTTTTTTCTAGGTTGGTAGTTTGGTGTTTCTGAGGATCTCTCCGACACGAGACACGATTCGCTTCGGTGGAGGCGGAAAGCTTAGTCCGCGATTCATCGGACTTTTCAGTATTCCAGAGAGGGTAGGTGCAGTTGCTTATAGACTAGACTTGCCACCTGCATTGGAGGGAGTGCAAAATATGTCTCACATGTCACAGTTGAGATAGTATGTGGCGGATCCTGGCACGTGTTCGATCACTCGGAGATAGAGGTGGGCCCTACTCTTAGCTATCTAGAGCAGCCAGTTAAAATTCTGGATCGGAGAAAGAATGTGCTGAGGAACCAGACTATTCTCTTGGTACGCGTCGCATGGAGGCATCACTCTCCGGGAGAGTCTACCTGGAGAGAGTATGAAATGCGAGAGCGTTACCCATATTTGTTTGTGCCTTGAGGTATGTTCTATTCTGTTCTTTTCTGTTCTGTTCTATTTTATTTCTGGGGGTAGTTTCGTCTTTGAATTTCGAGGACAAAATTATTTTAAGGGGGTAGACTTGTCACTACCACATTTTCTAGAAAAGGGTATTTTGGTCTTTTTATAATTAATTAAATATTGTGCATGTTGTATAGTTATTTAATTATTGTTAGATGTTGGTTTATTATTTTGGGCTTATGTTAGTGGATCTAACTAGTTTAGATTAGATCCATGGACCAATAATTATAATTAGTTAGAATTGAGCCCAATTATAAGCCCATTCATTAGGAGGAGGATTAATTAAATTAAACCATTTAGACTAGAACCTTTCCTCCTTAATTATTTCTTTATAAGAGGCCTGAAGGGGTATTTTAGACTTTATATAGAAGCTTGGAAAGGGGGTCAAGTGGCCGGCCATATAAAATAGAGGGAATAAATTTTTATCTCCTCATTTTTATTTCAAATCAAGATCTAGAATTCCCTCTTCCCAATTTCATCATTCCTACGTCAAATTCTACCCAATTTTCTTTCCAAATCACCATTGGAGGCTATTGAAGCAAGGATCTACAAGTAGAAAGTAAGGATCTATAAGGAGGAGCAAGGATCTACAAGTTGGAGGCCAATTTTACCTACTTTAGAAGTTTTATTGGGAATCCATCTTCCAATAGGTATAATTCAGTTTTTCCTCTTTAATTAGACTATAAATCTATGTTTTAATTATTAGAAACCACCCCATATGATGAGGCTATCCATAGGAATTGGAATTAGGTTCATAGGAGGCCTATGGAGAAAGTTATGGTATATTTTGTGTCAATTTTGAGAGAATTCTGAAATTGACACATGTTATGTTTGTCAATTGGTCAATTAGACCAAATTGACATGTGTTTATTTGTGTGTGGCTAGTGTCGTATCCATAATTGGATACATGTAGGTCGTATCCCAATAATTTGGAGATACGGATCAATTTTGGGGATTTTTTCTCCGACACGGGACTTTGTGCATGTCATATTTTGACACGGACACGTAGATGTGTAATTGACTCTTTGTATTGCTCATATATACTATTTTAGACTTGCTCGTGTCATTCGGGATATGTTTGGTTGTGTAGTGGTGTGATACCGTATTGGTTTAAAGCCAAGGTATCCACTTAGCATTAGATTAGTTAAGATTATTGTATCTTGATGATTTTATATGTATAATATGATATTCTATATCTTTTAAGAGCGTATCTTACGATACAGTATCTTAGTATCCTAGTTTAGCTAGTGTGGCCTAGTTGCATAGTGTATGGACCCAATATCCTAAAGATAGTCTCATACAACCTAGAAATTTGTAGTTTGACCAAGTTTGACCAGTTTGATTTAGAGTTGACCTAGTTTGACCAGTTTGATTTAGAGTTGACCTAGTTTGACTGTTTTGACTTAGAAATAGCTTTTTGACCTAGATGTTGACCAGTTTAACTTATTTTTATTCTAAAACTTTTTATTGATGTAATATTCCATATTTAGGTCTTCGAGGCACCGTTACGGACATCCGTAATACTGTGCACCGTATTTCAGATGAGTACATTCTCTGATAGTTTCTTATTTATGATATCCTCTATGTTCCTTGTATCTAGTGTAGATATCCTTGATTTTTTGACATGATAGTTACACGGATTGGTATATCCTGATCTCATCATGAGATGTTATTCCTTGGTATGTATGGTGTATCTTGTGCAAGCCTTATTTCCTTGTTCTTCTTGTACATATACAGACCCTGATTCTTGGGGAGACTTGCTACCTTCCTAGAGAATCCCGTGTCATAACGTACCAGGGTTGGATCCACCATACCAGTTGGGGGTGGAAAGTATTTAGTGTAGATATGTTATCATACCCTCCTTGTGCATGTCTTGTTCCTTGTGAGTGTTGGTCATACACCACACGTATGATTAACCAGGCCCTTATCCTTGTGCAAGTTTCTTATGCAAGTTCCCAAACCGATCACATGTTAAAGCTAGTACTCACTCACTTAGTCATTAGTATTCTTGTTCATTGTTATATTGTTCATTCTTGTATTTATTTCTAGTATTCTTTTATTATATATCTCTTGTATATATGTTGCATCTCGTATATTTTACATATATTTATTGTTACATAGTTTATATCATTTATTAAAACTGCTGTTAGAGATGTACTCTGCTCCTTTCCTGATTGGATATATTTTTTCCAGATGATAGTGAAGAGTGGTACCTCACTCACTACGGACCTCAGGATGTTGTGGGCTTAGAGCCAGAGACCTTGGCTCAGGAGGGTCTCATCCTGACTGAGACAGACGACCCAGAACTCGTAGCATAGATAGTTAGTTCCGCTTTGTACTGGATTTGTCTCCAGCTCAGTTTTAGTTTTCTTTGACTCATTTGATATTATTATTTTATCTCATGAGTTGTATTCGTGACTATTCTATTCTTATATCATATTTGTTCTTATTTATATCTTAGATCTATGATTGAGTATATTCATATTGTTGGTGGCATATTTATATTGATAAATAGTTTACCCAACTAGTGTTCTACCACCGATGCTGTGGCGTAGGCTGGACGTTGTTCACTACTTGCATCCCTACACCGGGTGCGGGTCGTGGCACCCGCCAATAAACCCAAATTTTCGTTGAGCCCGTAGATAAAGCCGAATAGATCTCGACCATTCCTCATAATTTTTCCCACAAAATACCACTTTCATAATTATATTACTCGGATTGTCATTAGAACCAAGATAATACAAGGAGGTGGGATCGATCATTGTTGTCGTCGCCACCGACGTAGAAAATGTAACGACCCGCTCTGCATCTATGCAGATAGCCAATTCAAACGGCACAAGTGCGATGACCCGACCTTCTTTGCTCAGCGAGAAGACTTGCTTGAGGCAAATAATTTCCAGACTTGGCCCTTCAGGAGTGCCGACTTAGACTTTCAGAGACTCGCTCGGAGTATCGCTCAACCGAGGCGAATCATCGCTAAGGTGGGTGGCTACGATGAACTTATATTTGCTTAGCCAGCACACTTAAAATATGGTTGATATATGCTAGTTGTTAGACGAATTACCCCTTTCATGCTAATAAAGAATACAACACATCTAGCTAAGGGAATAATTCCATCTGATGCATCTTTGTATAGAACATGGAAGTAGATCGGTTGAACAGAATGGTAGGCTCGCTTTACAGTTCTTATAATTTTATATCGTAGTGTCGCTTTTGTTCCTTATATGTTCTTTGAAGTACATTGGTCCATATGTCTTGAAATGCTCGTCACAAAGATACGGCCTCGGTACAGAAGCACAACATAGATTCTGGTTAACTTACATGTGGCAGAAGACTATCAAAATGGTAAGTTGGTAAGTATCGTTGTGTTTCTTGTATATCGCACGGCACACTAGAACACGAGATAGGCTTTATATCTTATACAATAAAATTGATCCTAAGGCAAGAATAGCAAGAAAAGTTAATAGTTGGTGCGCGAAACTAATATAACGTGTTGGATTTGTCGAGCGGGTGAGAAGCCTCTCCACCAGTGCATTCATGTACTGATAACCCACCAGATTGCTTGCAGGGTACGGAAGAATCTCGTTCGGGGCAGAATGTCCCCTCGTGTGCGCTAAGGCATAGAGTTTGCTCTGGAGCCTTGGAGTATTGCGTCTAGAGCTGAAGCACATATACAGGACATAATATTGGAACATCGCCTGCGTATCATCCCAAGTTGTAAGCCGCTTGGCACGCCTTTATTGTTTAAGAGAAAGAGCTTGAGCGACTTGTAATCTCGGCCTAGCGTCTTTTGTAACATCATTCATTATTAATAAAGAGAGCTTGTTTATGTATTCATACTTGTGTTATTCTATGTTTTCGCTATATCAACTTGGTGAACTAGTTATCGACGGCCGTTCCGGTATTTGCTTTGCGCGAGCGTAACTCCAGGCTCACGCGACATCACATCCCGATGGAAACGATCGTCCCACGGGAGCACTGGCGCGGTGATTCGCGCCTAGCGGGGACGGCCGATTCTAGCGGGAGATCGGGGCGTTACATATTGGTATCAGAGCATGGCTTTACGTCCTTGGACTTCTTATCGATTCTCTCAGTTTTGGAAAGCTCGTTCGTGGGTTATGTTACAGACGCTCTCTCTCAAAGTTCCAATGAGATGTTCCATACAATGAGTCTAAATATTTTCGAAAAGTGCATGTGAATGATATGATTACTTACACGAAATTGTGAAGCGATGGCCTTTGTGCCAACCTGTATCAGACTTTGTGGGAATAGACTTATGTTAGAATCTGTAACTTACATGTGAACCAGAATGCCTATACGATAACACCAAGAGGGTTAGGTGCGAGATAGAATATCGGTCGAACAGTTGCCAATACACACAGCCTTTCGGTTAAGTTGTGTTGAGTATCGTGCGCCAAGACCCTTGGTGCTAGCGAGTTGCAAGCGAGATTTGGGTATCGTTCGAATAAGAATAAAGTTGGACTTAGAAGGCTATCGATAGAAACGTGATCGGACTATCACTAAAGAGAATCTTTGGGAGTCATGCCTGGGTTTTAACGTATAGTTCAGACGGTTGTTCGTATCGATAAGTTACGACTCAAAACATAGTTTGTATGAAGGACTATCGATAGAGGTATATACGAGACTAAGATCGTTAAGGCAACGAATAGGGATTGTGCTGGAGTTCTAAGAAACGAATTGGATATATGAGTGAACGACGCAAATGCGATTCATGATTTAATAAGATGGCTCAATTTTTGAGTAGTGTATTCGATAGTCTCAGGATCGAGTAAGCGAATTGAGAATAAAAATAAGCTATAAAGATTCATAGAGTATAGCTCGAACCCTGAATGATGTATTGGTCGACTTAGAAATATTCGAACGAATAGTTGGTTTCGAAGTATTAAACAGGTCGAGCAGCAAGCGACATTATTATGTGAAGCCTTAGTATAAATGATGCATAGCAAGTAAGCGAATTCGAAGGAATTATGCATGATTTAATTCAAACAAGTTAGAATGAGTTGAATATGGGATAAGGCTTACATCGAATAGAAATAAAGAGTACATGGAATTAATATCATGGTCGAAAAAATATAGTGGATCGTACGAGCGATTGAGTTGAAACAAACGAATTAAAACTTGAGTTGAGATAGAATAATCGGGGATGCGATCGAAGTTAGTGCAATTGGAATATGGTGCGAACGAATGATAGCGCAAGTAAAAAATTTGGATTTGAGTAGGATATCGCTCGATAGAGTTCGTTCTAAGTATGAATACTGCGGTTTCAAATTTAGGAGACTTTATATCATATCAATGGTTGGAAGAATGGCAAGGATTGATGCAAGTTAGAAAATCTTGGTTCAATGATTAAAGTAGGCGATAATAGATTTAATCTTGACTTGGACGAACGATCTTGAGTCGAGTTCAAAGGTAACACTCGACATCAGGCCTAGACGAGATCGATTATTCCACGAGAGCACTGGCGTGGTGATTTCATGTCCGGTGGGGATGATCGAACTCGCGGGGACATGTTCGAAGAGTTTACAAACGAACTCGATAAAATAGAACGTATCGAAAGTGAACATGCTTGGGTTTGGGATTTAAAACTTAGTTGTTTGAGGAATGCTAGAAGTAGACTATGGATTTATCAAATAGAAACGTTAAAGTTGGATAATTTTGCTGGATGAATTATAATCACGGCACGAACGTACATGACTTGATGGATAAGTATATAACTTGGATGGAGCAAAGTGAAATGATAAGGTATCTCGATCATTTCGGTGATAACCATATTGTTCGATGTTCTTGTCTTGTGCGAGCGTAACTCTATGCTCATACATGTGTCACGTCAGGATTAGGACGGTTATCCCGCGGGAGCGTTGGCGTGGTGATTTCACGTCCAAAGGGGATGATTGAACTTGCGAGAGACCAGAACGTGATAATTAAAGGATCGTCTTAACTTGTGGTTAGACACGATAAGATGAGTTTCAAGATACAAATGAATCTAAGTATTTTTTAGGAGAACTTAGTCCAGAACGTGAAGTAAGATATGCTGGATGGTTTCATGAACGATACGTAGATCGTGTTGGACGAGTTAGAGTTTATGATATACATCAATGATTTAGAATGGGATCGTGACTTAGTGGTCCAGGCTTAGAAAAGAATAGATAGGTGGATTCTATCAAACGTAATAGAGGAGATAGACTATGCAAATCGATGGGTTAGAGATACGACGTGGATATGTCGTAGATTTGATTGAACAAATGTGTCTTAGGAACGATTTTGTCAAACGAACCTGGATCCTGTACAAATGAACGTGTGTATGTGGATAGAATGATCTGTACTCGATGTTTAGAAATCTGAGTAAAATGAGCTTGGGTAGAATATCCCGTACGAAAGAACAATGGTTTGACCTTAGGAATTTGGTGCGAGTATCGTGCAACGAATTTGCTCGATAAGAATCATAAACTTAAAATGTACCTATGACCTTGTGAGCTGACCTAGAAGCTAGGCAGACGACCATGTGCCTTGAGTTGAACTAGAGTGGCGGACTTCAGAGTATCGTTCGAGAAAATGATAGAACTGGGGCAACGAGACTTAGAGTTAGGACTTAGAACTAGAAGTGTATGCTAACGACGTTGGCGTTGAAACGAACGCAATGGAATATAGGACTTGAGTGATAATTGATTTGGTTGGATAAGTTATGAGACGGTGAGGAATAAGACGGTATTAGAGAATTGTCGGACGAAACTCTTAGGATTGGAATTGGTGATATTCGATATAAATTGGCATAACAAGTTAAATAGTTGCTTGGAAAAGGTGCATTGCTAGTAGGGAAATACTTGAATTTGGGTGAGATTGGAGTAGTCGATAACTAAAACGAATCAGAGTTCGGCTATTCGAGTAGCGAAGCGATCGGCGATTCGAAAGATTTTTACGAGTAGCTTGTCCGACTTAGCTGTCACTAAGCTTGGTTGAAATACACATATTTGGGGGACGCCTTGAATATGGGTACGATCCAGACTTAGCGATATGCATAACTCGAATGCAGTTGCAAATAAAAATGTTCGAATTTGCATGGACGAGTATAGCAACTGAAGTAAGACTGCCTCAACCCAAGATCATCATTTGTGATGGATTATAACATACTCCGCATTAAGCGATATATGTTTCGTGCTAAGTCGCCGTAAAGACCGAGTCAGAAGTTGGATTGAATGATAGAGTCATTCAATGAGGAAGACCCCGCACGCATGTGATACGGAATGAGAAGCGAGTAGAAAATTGTGTTCGAACGAATCTAATGATACAGATTGATATGCTTGAGTTAGATTCTATAGTGTGTGATAGAACAATTTTCGCTCAGGAAGTCTCGAGGACGAGACTTGTTTTGAGTGGTGTATAATGTAACGACCCGTTCTGCATCTATGCGGATAGCCGATTCAAACGGCACAAGTGTGATGACCCGACCTTCTTTGCTCAGTGAAAAAACTTGCTTGAGGCAAATAATTTTTAGACTTGGCCCTTCAAGAGTGTCGACTTAGACACTTAGAGACTCGCTCGGAGTATCGCTCGACCGAGGCGAATCATCGCTAAGGTGGGTGGCTACGATGAACTTGTCTTTGCTTAGCTTGCACACTTAATATATGGTTGACATATGCTAGTTGCTAGACGAATCACCCCTTGCATGCAAATAAAGAATATAACACATCTAGCTAAGGGAATAATCCCATCTGATGCATCTTTGTATAGAACATGGAAGTAGATCGGTTGAACAGAATGGTAGGATCGCTTTACAGTTCTTATAATTTTACTTCGTAGTGTCGCTTTTGTTCCTTATATGTTCTTTGAAGTACATTGCTCCATATGTCATGAAATACTCGTCACATAGATACGGCCTCGGTACAGAAGCACAACATAGATTCTGGTTAACTTACATGTTGCAGAAGACTATCAAAATAGTCGTTCCAAGCCAAACAATATAAACATGGAAAGTCTTCGGGGCCATTGGGTCGCCAAGGCATCTCCCAAAATGGAAACTGCAATAAGTAGTAAGACGGCAGCGTAAATAATGCATGGAATGGAACACACCAGATTATGAGATCTTTGAACGAGTAAAATTCATAATCACTGTGTCAAGTAGCTATGTTCATTCAAGGTCTTCAGATATCGCATATAATAAAAGTTTAGTGTTGATGGTCAATGGTCATTGACAACCTGTGCACAGGCTTCAGGTTCCTGTGGACGGTACGTTGGTCGCGCCGAGGCCGATCCAAACCGGTCAAGAATATTTCAGATAGTCGTTTGCTTCCGACGGAAAGGCGTGTAGCTAGGACCACTAACTGCGTTGCATTCCATTCCCGTGCCGAGACTATACCTTGTCCATGGCGGCTCGTCAGGTCATAAGACCAAGTTTGTATCATTAGTATAATGCATACGTGGCAGCAATCAGCGTATGGGCTCATAGGAACTTGTGGCAAGTAACGGATGTAAAGTAGTCTGAATCTTGAAACACAATTGAGTAGTCTAAGTAAAACATGTCTATACAAGTATAACATGCCAGAGTAAAATGAGTATAAGACATCTGAGTAATCTGCACAACCTGAGTCACAAAACGATATGAGTATTGTAAATCGTGTATATCGTGCACCTGGTTTAGAAACACGCCCGTAGCATACATGTGTTCGTTATGCGATCTTAGGATTTCTATATATCTATTTTCGTGCTTGGTCTAACTTGATTTTATACTTGGACAGGGAAAGACAAATGGTAAGTTGGTAAGTATCGTCGTGTTTCTTGTATATCGCACGGCACACTGCCATACGAGTTAGGATTTGTATTTTATGCAATGAAATTGATCCTAAGGCAAGAATAGCAAGATAACTTAATAGTTGGTGCACGGAACTAATATAACGTGTTGGATTTGTCGAACGGGCGAGAAGCCTCCCCACCAGTGCATTCATGTACCGATAACCCACCAGATTTCTTGCATGGTGCGGAAGAATCTCGTTCGGCGCAGAATGTTCCCTCGTGCTCGCTAAGGTGTAGAGTTCGCTCTGGATCTTTGGAGTGTTGCGTCCGGAGCTGAAGCACATATACATGACATAATGTTGGAACCTCGCCTACGTATCATCCCAAGTTGTAAGCCGCTTGGCATGCCTTTATTGTTTGAGAGAGATAGCTTGAGCAACTTGTAATCTTGGCCTAGCCGCTTGTAACCTCATTCATTATCAATAAAGAGATCTTGTTTATGTATTCATACTTGTGTTATTCTATGTTTTTGCTATATCAACTTGGTGAACTAGTTATCGACGGTCGTTTCAGTATTTGTCTTACGCGAGCGCAACTCCAGGCTCGCACGACATCACGTCCCGATGGAAACGATCGTCCCGCGGGAGCGCTGGCGCGATGATTCGCGCCTGGCGGGGACGGTCGATTCCAGCGGGAGATCGGGGTGTGACGGAAAACTCGTCGCCGTCACCGCTCGTCATGCCGTCGGTCGAAGGGAGACTCGTCGCCGCCGCCGTGAAGAAAAAATGCTCTGATACCATGTGAAGAAGTAGTAGGAGAGAATAATCTAGGTCTTTCATTCATCATAATATTACATATATATACATTCACATAACAACTTGAACCTAAGCCACATGGGCCAATCACTATATATACAATTTAATCATACAATTTAATCTCAATAGTTCTCTTTTGTGTTACTTATTAGGGGTCACTAGTTTAAGGGCTTTTTGCAATGTGGTAGTTGGTGTACTTATTGCATAGATTTAGAACAAGATTGTCCTTGCATTCCTTTTTATTTGCTATATGTCGCAACTAATGAGATGCAAGATTTTGGGGGTGTACAAGTTAGAAAAATATTGATGGGTTTATATAACATTTTGATCTACCATATCTCTACTATTATAAAAGATGTTTTAAAATGGTTCAAAATAAAATGTCTAAACTGTATGTATACTTTCACGTAATTTAAAAGAAAAATCATAACTAATAGTTTAACTGTCTAATATTATCTACCTATCGTATATATAAAAAAAATCTAATTAAAATACAAACACAATTAAAATATAAACATAACTATAACAAATCATAATTAAAATAGAATTTTTTTCTGTAGAGAATTATAATTTGACTATATGCGTGTATAGAAAAAAAGTTTTCATAATTTGCAGAAAAAGAATCCAAACGTATTTACTAAGGACGTATTCACAAAATATTCTTACTAAGGACGTTTGATTTTTTTTCGCTGAACAAAAAAAAACCTAAAAAAAGAGAGTTTAATTTTTTTGTTTTGTTTTTTTATTTGAAGATAAAATCAACGTCCATGCTATGGGCGCACACTGTGCTTCAAACAAACCAACACCCATACTATAAGTTTTTTTTATTATTCTTTCAGCCAAAAAAAAAAAAAAAAAATTGGAAACATCCTTACTAAGGACGTTTTAGACATTGTATAGACCCTTAGTAAGGATGTTTTAGGCATAGTATAGGCCCTTAGTAAGGATGTGTGTAATTTTTTCTTAGTTTTTCATTTTTTCTGCCAAAATAAATAAATAAATAAATAAATAAATAGTAAATGTTCTTATTAAGGACATTTAAGGCTTACGATACGTCCTTAGCAAGGACGTGTTTATTTTTAAACTTTAAATCAAGATAAACTTTTTTATTAAGGACGTTTGGGTTTTTTTTCCTGCAAATTATGTCAACTTTTTTCTCTACATGCAAAGTAGTCAAAGTACAATTCTCTACAAAAAAAAAAAAATATGTAATTCAAATATATAAAAAATTGACTTATCCTCGGGTGCACTGTTTTACATTAATGTACAAAAGTTACTTTGAGAATTTTCTTACGGTCACCCCCAACCCAGTCTCCCGCTATGGAGAGCGACGGGGTCACCGGTGGCCGCATGACTTCACCATCAACACAGTCCTCCGCTCCCACGTCCTCTAGATCGCCACTGCTGTCGACGATATCGACGCCATCAACTCTTTCACACTCAGGTTGGAGATGCCGACCCGGGGTTTGAGATCTCCACGGTTGGAGATGCCGATGCGGTCACCGGTGGTCACACGGCTCTTCCGACCAAAAAACATAAAAAATGGAGGCCGGCACCAACAAGTCCGGGTAGACGGCATCGGGGACGAGGTCCGAAACTGGGTGAAGGCCACTCATTTAATAATAATAATAATAATAATAGTGGTAGGAGTAACAATAATAATTATAAACTATATTAATAATAATTATTATTATAAACTATATTAATAATAATTTATATTGTAAATGAGAATTATTTCTATAAATAAAATTCGGGGGTAAGCAAATCCATATTTACCATATCTCCAATCAACATCAACTTTCAACAACCATCCAAACAACATAACTTATCTTTTATTCACTTTCATATTTTTCAATTACACCATCCAAACAACTTTTGAAAAGTCAAAAATTATGCCTACGCATCGCGCACGCAAACTCCATTTTTTTTTTCTTTGGCACTTTCGTACACTTTCGTGCAACCAAACAGCCCCTAAGCAATGTTATGACTTAGAATATTTGCATCATTTAGGATAATGATTTGAGTCTTGGAAACATCAATTTGACTACACAGGCTCAAATAAGACCTAGGAATAATAACTTGTAATATGGATGTGACCATGTAAATTACACTAACATTGAAAGTGTGCTTAATATTTTTTTTTTAACCTGGTGAGAAAACCAATGTATCAGATGAATGTAGTCCAACGACTTTTCATGGCCGAGTTTGAAAAATTATAAACTTACGAGTTTCTCTAGAAAAATTTTGCCTTTTCGTTAGCTTCCTCGTATCCTTTATCTGTGAAGCCGTCCACGTGACACCGAAGGGATAATTGTGCAAATAAATTGTCTGTGATTGCTATATGGACCTTAGAAGGCAGAAACTTTTAGGAGGTCAACGGATCTCAGTAAGAATCTTGATTTGGCGGTTCTTACTTGGGAGTTCGTTGGGAGCTCGTTTTCCCGATGACGGGAGCTCGTTTTTCCGGTTACGGAAGCGCGTTTCTCCGACGACATGAGCGCTTCTCATAATATGACCATAATTTAAAATGATGACATAAATTTTGAGAAGAAAGTTAGATTTTTTTTTAATACACGTTTATCAAAATACCAAAAAATTAAATATTACTTATCTTGACATCATAAAAAATCAATATGTGAATAATATTTCTGTAACTTTATAATAAATTTTATAAATTCTAATATATATTAAAATATTTATAACTTTTAATAATAATAATTAATAAACATAATCCGCTCCTGACCTGTCGAGCATGATCCCGTAGAAATTATTTATGCGCCCTAAGAAACAGAACGCACCATCACCCATGTTACTTTATCATGAGTTTGAATCTCCTCTTCCAAAATATCATGTTATGTTATCCTGATATTCTGACACACTCTTAGTTCCCTCCCTGTATTTGAATGTTGAGAGTTTTTTTTGTTTGGATGTGAATGTTGTTGCTCAATCATTTAAACCATTCTAACATTTGTTTCCGGCGACACTTTAGGCTTGGTTTGACTGAATTGAGTGTAAAAATTATTTGGTAAATATACGAACGAAAATCGTTGTAAAACAGTAAAGTGTTTGCTAAAATATGCTTTACAGTTATAGAATTGTTGAAAATAACAAAACTAATATATACATGTACAATGATGGATTTGAGCAGCTGTAACAGATTTTGGAAGCACCTTGCTTTCAAAATTAGCTCAAACAATGAAACTATTTTTTGATAAATTTATTACTAAACAACCATAAATTATTTTTTAAGAAAAAAAATATATATAAGCAACCACCAATATGCAATTCCAAACCCGGCCTTTAACATAACAACAAATGAACTACTTTTTCCAATTTATGCAGCATTTATCACGAGCAATATAACAGCAACATAAACTATATAGTTTTATTGCAGAAAATTTGAATTTACGGGCAATGAACCCCTAAGCTTAATATTGGTACGTGATTTTTTTTCTTATTCTCGAGTAAATTTAGAATTGAAAATCTATTACTATGTTTGGTTGGAGCTATAAAATTTATTCTCCAATATTTTGAAAACCTGAAAATTAACATATACATGAATCATGAAAAACTAATTTCCTCCGAAAGGTTGATATAGTAATCTTCTATGGAAATAAATTTGGACCAGCTCAAGTTTGGGACGCCCAATCGAGTCCTAGGTCAAACCATGAGATATAGTTTATAAAAAATTAAGAAATTTTTTAACTTCCGTCCCACTTAATGATATCATTTTAGACTTGCATCCCACCTTTTGTGTTTATTAGACTTATATATTATTTTTTGTCACAAAAACTATTAACGACAGTTTTGTTTGACAAAATAAATATATTTTTGTGACAGAAAATGAAATGTAAGTCTAATAAATAGAAAATGTGGTGTGAGACTCTGTCTCACAGTATCTATATCGGTATATGGATGCATTTTTTTTTTTACAGTATGTTTTATTTTTCTAGATTTCTTGGGATTTTAAAAACTTAAAAAATTAAAATTTTACTACCTGACCAGTATACCGGCGGTATACTACAGAATATCGACGGTATACCGATCCTGAAGATATTTGTTTCACTTTTTGAGAATTATCTATAAATAGTGCTTAGTTTCTTTTCATTTCTCTTTTCTCTTTCTCTTTCTTCTCTCCACCATTTTCCTCTTGAGCTTGAAGCTTGGTCTTGAGACCTGGAGAGTAGTTTCTGAACCCTTTCGTGGTGGTGGGCTAGAAGGTTGAGGCTGGGAGCTCACTGCAGGCAAGTACATCTTACCGATTCTATGAACTTTTTTTGCTTTCTGTCATTTTCTTTCCTGGAGCCTTGGTAGTTGCTTTTTAGCTTAGACTTGCTTTACTATTATTGTTCATCTCGTGATTTCTAGCCTTTTGACCATCTCGGTTTTGATTTCTGGTAGAATCTCGTCCCGTCCCTTTTTGGTAACTCGGTACGGAGAACGGTACCGGAGTTGTGATCGTGAGTTTTAATCCATATTGTGATATGAGACTTACAACTAGACTTGACTCCTTGTTAGTCTTGGTTTTGGTAATTTTTTGGGTTTGATTTGGGTCCCGAAATCAGATTTGGCTTTGGCATAGTTTCCTTCGAAAACCGGCATACCGACGGTATACTCCAGTATACCGACGGTATACCTATTTCGACCGACTTGATTTATAGATATTTTTTCAGTGACCCCTATCGGCATACCGATGGTATACTGATCATGCCGACAGTTTTATATATTTATCTTGGTCGGTATACCGACGGTGCACTGGACTGTGTCGACGGTATATCGATTGTGGACCCTTATTTTTTCAGCAGCTTTCTTGCCTGCTTGGAATGGCATACCGATAGTATACTCCAGTATACCGACGATATACCGATTTGTTAGAATCCATAACTTGCTGTATTTTTATGTCTCTGGACCAGTATACCGACTGTATACTGGAGTATACCGACGGTATACCGATCATATTCTCTTTTGCATGTAATTTTTTTCTTGTGCTCCTTGATTGCTTGTACCTGGCATTACTTGCAATTATTGCTTGCATGTTTATTTATGCCTTATTGTCTCGACTCGACCTTTCGTATAGTTAGGGGCTTTATACCCTATATACACCTGCCCAGTACAAGTTACCGATCGATATCCCGACGACCAGGCATATGTATTAGTAAAGAATGATTTACACTCTATGTACATATGGAGACGACCAGGCATATGTATTAGTAGAGGATAATTTACACTCTATGTACATATTGACTCGACAAGACATATGTATTAGTAGGGGACGATTACAGCCTATGTACATTTGACCAGTGTTTAGTAGGTAGTGGCTAGTATCAGCATTTTTGTGTTTCCTGTTCGTGGTACTTTCTATATGGCTTGAGTTGTGTACCTTAGCTCTGTGTTTTTACCTGTGTAGTTGTGATTGATCTGTCTCGTGCATGTGTAGTTGTGATGTTCAATTATATTGCCTGAGCCTTTACTTTCTGTTATAGTTACTTTCTGTTATAGTTATGTGTATCGGTAAGTGACTTGAGACTAGGTCTGACTAAAAAAAAAATCATAATCCTGGTTCTTATTTGATTTAAGGGTTATGATTCATATTTCGAAGAGTTCTCAAATATTTTCGTTGCTTGCCGACTTATCCTTCCTCGTATTTTTTTTTCTTCTCTTTGGCATGTATCGATTATTTGGCATGTTTCATGTATCCAGTTATATTCATGTTCATATTGTGCTCTTTAATATTCCTAGTGGTTATATGTTATTCAGCTTATGGTCTTCTTTCTCGGGATAAGTGCAATGGTAGCGCACGAGTCTCGGATTGCATTTATTTATTCATGTTGCTTAGAGTATTGTAGCTCTATGTTGTTTTTGCTGTATTTAGTCCATAGCTCTTGGCCTCCTTTGTGGTACTTACTATTTGGGGGTATGATCTCACTGGTTTTGCTTGGCCAGATTTGGTAGCAGAGCCCGAGGATCTTACTTTCCTTCCTGCGGATGGTGACTACCCGGAGCACCAGACAACCTGAGTGGGTTTCCTTCTATGCCCACTAGATCTCGTACTGTTTATTCTTTTGAGGCGTTTAGCCACTGAGCACGTGTTAGCTCATGTTTTGGACTTGACATTCTGCCTACAGACAATGACATGATTAGCGTATTCTAGACCATGGATAGTGTTGATCATGTATGACTTATACTCTACTAGTTCTCCATTTTGTATTACTAGCTTCATGATCATCTATGTATATTTGGTTTGGGACGCTTTACTATTTTGCTCCAGATGATCTTTTTTTTTCTATTGCTTATCTGCTTGTGATTGAGACACCTAGGACTGTTGACCTAGGATTGGCTGATGGATTATAGTATTAACCCCCATGTTTTACAGCTTCACCGTATATGCGGAGTACCGGTGTGCTCTAAGTATATGTAGCTGGTCGTTGTTATCCCCCACTCTCCAGTATTCTGGTTCTGGGACGTGACATGGTTTTAGTGGTGGCCCATGCAGGTCTGTTTTTTAAACATATGGGGGTTGTTGCTGATTACATGTCTCAATCTACTTATTTCCTCCATGATATCATTTACCTTACTCTATACCTCTGATCTTGACATGTTACCAAGTTTGATCGTTGATCCATCATGTCCCTTCGATTTACTCATTATGTCCTTTGAATTTTAGGGGCACTGTTCCTGATCCTTCTGGACAGATTGCTCGAGTTTCAACGATGGCAGAGCGGAGACCAGTAGGCCAGCCGATTCTTGAGGATCAGCATCAGCATTCAGGAGCAGAGTTGATGATTAATCCTGAGGCAGAGCAGCATGTTCAGCCCGATCCGTTGGCAGTACCCGTGCAGCCAGTTCAGCTAAAGCAGACAGATGTTGTACGAGCACTGATGGACGTTTTGACGGGTTTTATGGTGACTCACCAGCGACAGAGTGACGTCCTCACTCAGTCAGTCCAGATGGCCAGGGAGCGAGGTGGAGCACATATCTATAATTTAGCGACCAGCTTTAGGCGTCTCAATCCTCCGTTCTTCATGGGTACAAGGACGCTATCTCGTCCGATGCTTGGCTGCAGGATACTGAGGCCATCTTAGAGGCAGCAGGGACTCCGGCTAGAGAGCGTGTCTCAGTAGTAAGGCTGCAGTTACTGGATTTGGCCCGCGACTGGTGGGCAGCTCAGGAGGTTTCACTGACGACGTCGATTCTATGGGAAAACTTCAACGAGAGGTTCGAGGCAAGATATTTTGACACGGTGGCGCGTTACGAGCTCCAACAGAGGTTTAACAACCTTAGACAATAAGGCAGGACCGTCGACAGTTACGCGGGGAGTTCTGTAGACTCAGTCGGTTTGTCCCCACCTTGGTGGCGGCTGAGTTAGACTGAGCTAGGAGGTTCTAGGAGGGGCTTCATCTAGAGATTATACTGGCAGTGGAGCAGCATGAGTTCCAGACTTTCAACGTTGTGATGAGAGCAGCGAGGAGGCACGAGTACACCTCTCAGAGGATAGCTGATAGGACTTGGAGTCAAAAGAGGTCTCACTCTACCTTGAGGGACTCTTTCACCCAGTCCTTGGCACCAACACCAGCATTCAGGGCATTAGAGATTGGATCCCAAGGGAGGCCAGCATCGGTGCCTTTATTATAGCAGTCAACGTAGACGCATCCACAGCAGCAGAGGTCAATTTCTTCAGTAGGGTGTTCCCACTATAGGAAGACAGGGCATGTTCTTTCGGAGTGCCGCGAGACGCAGCGCTTATGTCTGGTATGTGGTGGAGCGGACCACCTGATGAGGACTTGTCCACGGAGGGCTCCAGTCGAATCCTCCTCAGTCTAGCCAGCAGCCTCGAAGTTCAGGGCACCAGCACCGGTCCAGCAGCATCAGGCCCCGAGGCCTACGCCGACGCAGACCCAGACAATACTGGAGCAGAGTTCGCAGCAGTATTCTCAGGCCCTAGTTCAGGCTAGGCATGGAGGCCAACAGCAGAGGGGACCCGCACCCAGAGGGCTAGGTCAGCAGCAATATAGGGCAGCAGTCTTGAGGCAGGTGCCAGGAGAGTTTGGCATCTTGGAGCAGGTGTTGACCGAGGGTGGTCAGATTGCAGGTGATGTCCTGAGCATCCTTTCGTTCATATCTTTTCTTGGGTTCACTTATATTTTGTGAGTGAAGATAAGTATCTCGCCTCTTACTCTTCTGCCTGTGTATCTCGTGATACGTGATATTTATCATATATTATGACTATGAAGGTATGTCCCGGGCAGAGTCATGTCTTCGACTGAGTCGTTGGTACCAACTTACCTCGAGACTTGATCCATGTCCATTTTGGTAATCAGCGTAGGCTAGGGAGGATGAATTCCTACTTAGCTGATTCAAGAGGCATATTTATCATTGTGCCTCTATGCCCTTCTTCCTTGTAAACCCCCTGAATTTTCAAAATTTTAAAAACTGGATTTTTCACAATTTTCTGGAATTTTCTGGGAATTTTCTGTAATTTAAAAACAGGGTTTTAATTTTTAAATGATTTTTATTTGATATTAAACAATATTAAAATATTATGAAAATAATATTTTTGGATGTAAAATGAAAAACTGGACTTAGGGCAATTTTTCTGGAATTTATCGGACCCCGGACCCTTCTTTTTAAATGCCTAAAAAGTATTTTAACTAATTAATTATTTAATTAATTATTATTAATTAATTACTGTTTTTATTAAATATTATTATTATTATTTTTTAAAATAAGCGCAGCCCGCAGCCCGTTGGGCCGGCCCGGCCCAGCCCAACCCGAGCCCAGTCTCTAGCGGGTCGGGTCGGATCCGCCAGACCCGACCCGAACCCGACCCGGCCTCCACCCTCTCCCCCACGACTCGGCTGCCCGACTTTTCCGCCGCCCCGCCCGGCCGCGCGCCGCTCGCCCGCGCCCACGTCCACCCCACGCCCCCGCGAGCCCCGCCTCCCCCGCCACGTCGTCCGCCTCCCTCGGCTCGACCCCCGGCCGCCCGCTGTGTATAAAACCCCCCCTCCTCCTCCGATTCCCCCTGCCACGACCACCGCCACCGCCTCTGCGCCTCGCCCAGCCTCGCCGAGAGCCGCCGCCGTGCAGACCCCCGCGCAGCCGTCCTCCTCCGCGCCCAGCCCCTCCTTCTCCTCCCCTCCCCTTCGTCTCCGGCGACGGCCAGCTCGTCAACAGCAGAAACAGCTAGGGCAGCTGCTCCCCGCGCCTCCGGCCGCCGTGCTCGCCGCCGCCGCCTCCACTCGAGCGCCGCGCCGCCTCACCGCGCTACCCCCGGCCGGCCAGCCGCCGTCTCCGCCGTCCCCGCCCTGAGCGGCACCCCAAGCCCTAACCCTAACCCTAATTTCAGAGTCCCTGTGTCCGACACGAGTCGGACACGTGTCGGACACGATTTTGACCCCGGTTTCTCGGGTCCCTTCAGGTGCGTGTAACTTTTTGCTCGTAGCTCCGTTTTCGTTTCCGCAAATTACGTTACGAAGCCTGTATGACCCTCTCGGTGTCCGGATAAACTGTTCGGGACATCGCGTCCTGTGGTGATCGCACACCGCGATCCAAAACAGGAAAAACCAGACCCTGTTTCACCCCGGAACTGAGTTCGCCCCGCCAAACGGGACAACTTGGTCGTGCGCGGTCTTCACAGATACGTGCGCCTCATCGATACGGACGTGTGGGTTTTCGCGGAAGTTGATTCGGGTGTGCGTGCACACCGGAATCAACGCGTATCCGCGGACATCGCCCCGTATCCGTCTTTTCTGCAATTCGACCTAACTTTGTGTACACACGTCGGATCGAGACGAAACTTGTGCCATCGGACTCGTAGCAATACGCTGGTCCTGTGGGTCAAGTTTGGTTCGATTCTGAGAACGTTGACGAAATCGCGTGTCGTGGGCCCCATAGGCCCCGCTCGACGGGCGATTTCGTGATCGGCTCATCGGAATTCAAATCTGAAAGTTCCGTTGGGTTCGTATCATCGTTCCTGACCTGTTGACACTAAGTTTGGTGAATTTAGAGACCGTTGACC
Source organism: Iris macrosiphon (assembly GCA_036927795.1). NCBI lineage: Eukaryota > Viridiplantae > Streptophyta > Magnoliopsida > Asparagales > Iridaceae > Iris > Iris macrosiphon. Next base: position 166,569,475 of record JAYESA010000008.1, on the reverse strand, counting down.
CTGATGCATTTTTCGGTGCAAAGCGGGCCCACATGTGGACCCCGTTTTGACCCGAAACTGCCGTTTCTGCCCTTGTCTCCAAATTGGACCCAAGGACAGGCGTTTCTAGCTGATTGATATTTTTTGGATCTGATGGTAATGTTTGTTTCAGCAACCGGAGTACCGCCTGCAATTCCTGCCGAAGTCAGAACCGCGAACATAGCCGGAACCACAGGCAAGTGTACCTTGCCAAACCCTGCAGCTTGCTAATTATTTTCTGGACTTAATCATGCAATAATGGACAAATAAAGCCTGCCAAATCTCAGTAATTCTTGACATAGTACTTTACTTGATTTCTTGCGAATTAAATATAAACATGTTTTAACTGCTTGACCTAGGAGACGTGTGATGTACTTAGTGTCCGATCATAGTCGGGTGCCAACGCCGTACGCGGGGTTGTGTAACGTCACATAGACATGGATATCGAGACCCGATAATTCTCGTACTTGTCCTATCAAGTACACCAGAACCCAGGACACTTGACACTATTTCATGAGACAGAGTCTTCCTGAGACATTCAAGGTGATTCTGTATAGGATGCATGTTATATGACATAGACGTTACATCCTTAGACATTTTGATTCATAGCTACCAGACTTGCTGCATTAGTTATAATCCCGCTGACATGGACATGAGATGTTATGGTCATGGCTTGCGTGATTACATTGGGTGGGGAGAGACACACAGACTACAGGCTGATATTATATATATAACATAGTATATATCATAGTGAAATTCATAGTTATTGCCGCTACCGGCTCCCCGACACAGAGCTTGTAGTGGCTTCAGCCTGAGACCTAGTGCTGCTCTCATATTGCATATCACATAGTTGGTTACTTAGTTTACCCTGCTGATTATCTTATTGCTGCACTGATATTCATTTGGCTTAAATTTTTCTGTACCTTGCTATGTCCCCTGAGGACCTGGAATGGATGATGTCCCCAGGTACAGCTGAAGAGAACTATCCAGAAGTGTACGGTACCGGAGCACTCCTCGGAACAGAACCAGGAACAGAGGACGAGATAGTGGCCGAAGACTTCTCTTGAGCGCCGGCTTCAACTACACAGTATTTTCATTTTCAGCATTTCTATTCCTGTCTATTTTTCCTTAATTGTAACAGAATAATTCTCGGATTTGTTTCCCGGGACAACCTTATTTGTTATTGCATATTTATTTCCCTTGCATTATTTCTGGCAAATAATCTGTGTTAATCTGTGGATGAGAATAGATATACCTGAGACTTGTACTTAGTCCTGCTAGACTACAGCTTAAGCATGCCCCGATGGATCCATTTAATTGGGTTGTCCATCGGTGCGTGCTGCTGGCCATTGCTCACGCTTCTCCAGTCGCTCGGCATTTTGGGACTGGGGCGTGACATAGTTTTTGTGGTGGCCCATGCAGGTCAACGACTAAATTGTTCGGTTTCAACTTAGGGACCGAACAGGCCTGCAATAAAGAATATGATAAGTTTTAGAATCCCATCCACTTGCTTGAATCGTTTTTGATCTCTATATCGACTTCAAATAATTTACTTGCATCTTGCCTTGATTCCTGTGCGCCTCTTATTGGTTATTTTGGATACAGGAAAATGGACCCACAAGAATGCAACGAGACTCCCGTCGGAACACCCCAAGCTACAGGTGTCACCTATGACGACGAAGTGACACCAGTCGAAGGAGTTCCACCAACTCAACAGAGCCAGCAGGCAGGTCAACCTACCTCCCGATTCCGACGCGATGACATTCCACCTCCGCCGCAGTTCGTCCCACCAACCCCCGTACTCCCACAAGGACAGCCAATTGACGGGCAGCAGATATTCCAAATGATCTACGCGATGATGCAAGCGCAGCAACAAGTCCAACACGAGGCTCAGCGTCGCGAAGCTAACTTCTGGAGGGACAGCATCGTAACTGTACTGGAGCAGGCCAACCTACCAGCCCGACGGCCATCAACAGGCTCAATCACTGACTTCCGCCAACTGAAGCCCCGCACTTTTTTCGGAAAAGAGGAGCCCACCGAAGTTCATGAGTGGCTCACCAACATACGGCATCAACTTGAAGCAGCTGAACTTCCACGGGAACGCTGGATGACTGCCGTCCGAATGCAGTTGACAGACAATGCGCACCACTGGTGGTTGTCTGAGGAGGCGCGACTCGGACCAGACCGAGTCACCTGGAAGGAGTTCTCCAGACTCTTCCAAGAGATGTACATTCCGGCTATCGCTCGATCAGAACTGCGGGACAAATTCAATCGCCTCACCCAGGACTCTATGACGGTGGAAGAGTACAACGCAGAATTCATTCGTCTGAGCCGCTTTGCCCCAACCCTGATCCCGACAGAGGAAGAAAAGGCCGAGAAATTCTTCGACGGACTGAACATTGAGCTGCAGAAACTAATTGGGTCCTTCGCACCAACATCATACTCCGACGTTCTCGCTGCAGCCCGACGCATGGAACGCGTCACCAGGAGAGAGTCTCGCCTCAAGCGGCCAATCACCACAGCACAAGACAGATCATCACCGGGAGAATCTGCAAAGAGATCTCACACGCACCAGCCACCCAGGACAGCTTCGCAGACCCTTCCTACCTGTCACTACTGCGGCAAGCTAGGTCATATCGAGAAGGACTGCAGACGCAAGTTGGGATTGTGCCTGATTTGCGGCACCAATCAGCACATAGCCAAGGACTGTCCACAACATCGAGATGGAGCACCAAGGGCAAACCAACCAGCTTCACCAGCACCGAGGCCACCTCTGGCACCTCAGGCGACACTGTTCCAGCAAGCCCAACAGCAGCAGAGGAATCTACCTCAAGGACGAGGGCAAGCTTATGCGCTGACTGTGCAGAACGCTGATGCGAGTAAGTGATTTGTAGTTATCCGTTTTAGTCTTGTTGTAGTTCGTGCCCGCTGGTTCGTGACCTCAGCCCCAACCTAGTAAATTATAACCTGTTAATAACAACCTGGTTTTCATAAAAGTTGTAGATCTTTTGTTTTAACTAGATTTTCTGGAAGTGCATAACTTTCATTTTTAGGGAAATGGTACTTCCCTAAGTATCTTGTGATGTGTTTTCAAACGATGCTTGCGACCGCGTCATCTCTGTTGACCGGTTATTCTTTTGATTGCGAGGACGCAATCCTCTTAAGGGGGTAGATTGTAAATCTCCTGAATTTTGAAAATTTTAAAAACTGAATTTTTCACAATTTTCTGGAATTTTCTGGGATTTTTCTGTAATTTAAAAACAGGGTTTTAATTTTTAAATGATTTTTATTTGATATTAAACAATATTAAAATATTATGAAAATAATATTTTTGGATGTAAAATAAAAAACTGGACTTAGGGCAATTTTTCTGGAATTTATCGGACCCCGGACCCTTCTTTTTAAATGCCTAAAAAGTATTTTAACTAATTAATTATTTAATTAATTATTATTAATTAATTACTGTTTTTATTAAATATTATTATTATTATTTTTTAAAATAAGCGCAGCCCGCAGCCCGTTGGGCCGGCCCGGCCCAGCCCAACCCGAGCCCAGTCTCTAGCGGGTCGGGTCGGATCCGCCAGACCCGACCCGAACCCGACCCGGCCTCCACCCTCTCCCCCACGACTCGGCTGCCCGACTTTTCCGCCGCCCCGCCCGGCCGCGCGCCGCTCGCCCGCGCCCACGTCCACCCCACGCCCCCGCGAGCCCCGCCTCCCCCGCCACGTCGTCCGCCTCCCTCGGCTCGACCCCCGGCCGCCCGCTGTGTATAAAACCCCCCCTCCTCCTCCGATTCCCCCTGCCACGACCACCGCCACCGCCTCTGCGCCTCGCCCAGCCTCGCCGAGAGCCGCCGCCGTGCAGACCCCCGCGCAGCCGTCCTCCTCCGCGCCCAGCCCCTCCTTCTCCTCCCCTCCCCTTCGTCTCCGGCGACGGCCAGCTCGTCAACAGCAGAAACAGCTAGGGCAGCTGCTCCCCGCGCCTCCGGCCGCCGTGCTCGCCGCCGCCGCCTCCACTCGAGCGCCGCGCCGCCTCACCGCGCTACCCCCGGCCGGCCAGCCGCCGTCTCCGCCGTCCCCGCCCTGAGCGGCACCCCAAGCCCTAACCCTAACCCTAATTTCAGAGTCCCTGTGTCCGACACGAGTCGGACACGTGTCGGACACGATTTTGACCCCGGTTTCTCGGGTCCCTTCAGGTGCGTGTAACTTTTTGCTCGTAGCTCCGTTTTCGTTTCCGCAAATTACGTTACGAAGCCTGTATGACCCTCTCGGTGTCCGGATAAACTGTTCGGGACATCGCGTCCTGTGGTGATCGCACACCGCGATCCAAAACAGGAAAAACCAGACCCTGTTTCACCCCGGAACTGAGTTCGCCCCGCCAAACGGGACAACTTGGTCGTGCGCGGTCTTCACAGATACGTGCGCCTCATCGATACGGACGTGTGGGTTTTCGCGGAAGTTGATTCGGGTGTGCGTGCACACCGGAATCAACGCGTATCCGCGGACATCGCCCCGTATCCGTCTTTTCTGCAATTCGACCTAACTTTGTGTACACACGTCGGATCGAGACGAAACTTGTGCCATCGGACTCGTAGCAATACGCTGGTCCTGTGGGTCAAGTTTGGTTCGATTCTGAGAACGTTGACGAAATCGCGTGTCGTGGGCCCCATAGGCCCCGCTCGACGGGCGATTTCGTGATCGGCTCATCGGAATTCAAATCTGAAAGTTCCGTTGGGTTCGTATCATCGTTCCTGACCTGTTGACACTAAGTTTGGTGAATTTAGAGACCGTTGACCCTGATGCATTTTTCGGTGCAAAGCGGGCCCACATGTGGACCCCGTTTTGACCCGAAACTGCCGTTTCTGCCCTTGTCTCCAAATTGGACCCAAGGACAGGCGTTTCTAGCTGATTGATATTTTTTGGATCTGATGGTAATGTTTGTTTCAGCAACCGGAGTACCGCCTGCAATTCCTGCCGAAGTCAGAACCGCGAACATAGCCGGAACCACAGGCAAGTGTACCTTGCCAAACCCTGCAGCTTGCTAATTATTTTCTGGACTTAATCATGCAATAATGGACAAATAAAGCCTGCCAAATCTCAGTAATTCTTGACATAGTACTTTACTTGATTTCTTGCGAATTAAATATAAACATGTTTTAACTGCTTGACCTAGGAGACGTGTGATGTACTTAGTGTCCGATCATAGTCGGGTGCCAACGCCGTACGCGGGGTTGTGTAACGTCACATAGACATGGATATCGAGACCCGATAATTCTCGTACTTGTCCTATCAAGTACACCAGAACCCAGGACACTTGACACTATTTCATGAGACAGAGTCTTCCTGAGACATTCAAGGTGATTCTGTATAGGATGCATGTTATATGACATAGACGTTACATCCTTAGACATTTTGATTCATAGCTACCAGACTTGCTGCATTAGTTATAATCCCGCTGACATGGACATGAGATGTTATGGTCATGGCTTGCGTGATTACATTGGGTGGGGAGAGACACACAGACTACAGGCTGATATTATATATATAACATAGTATATATCATAGTGAAATTCATAGTTATTGCCGCTACCGGCTCCCCGACACAGAGCTTGTAGTGGCTTCAGCCTGAGATCTAGTGCTGCTCTCATATTGCATATCACATAGTTGGTTACTTAGTTTACCCTGCTGATTATCTTATTGCTGCACTGATATTCATTTGGCTTAAATTTTTCTGTACCTTGCTATGTCCCCTGAGGACCTGGAATGGATGATGTCCCCAGGTACAGCTGAAGAGAACTATCCAGAAGTGTACGGTACCGGAGCACTCCTCGGAACAGAACCAGGAACAGAGGACGAGATAGTGGCCGAAGACTTCTCTTGAGCGCCGGCTTCAACTACACAGTATTTTCATTTTCAGCATTTCTATTCCTGTCTATTTTTCCTTAATTGTAACAGAATAATTCTCGGATTTGTTTCCCGGGACAACCTTATTTGTTATTGCATATTTATTTCCCTTGCATTATTTCTGGCAAATAATCTGTGTTAATCTGTGGATGAGAATAGATATACCTGAGACTTGTACTTAGTCCTGCTAGACTACAGCTTAAGCATGCCCCGATGGATCCATTTAATTGGGTTGTCCATCGGTGCGTGCTGCTGGCCATTGCTCACGCTTCTCCAGTCGCTCGGCATTTTGGGACTGGGGCGTGACATAGTTTTTGTGGTGGCCCATGCAGGTCAACGACTAAATTGTTCGGTTTCAACTTAGGGACCGAACAGGCCTGCAATAAAGAATATGATAAGTTTTAGAATCCCATCCACTTGCTTGAATCGTTTTTGATCTCTATATCGACTTCAAATAATTTACTTGCATCTTGCCTTGATTCCTGTGCGCCTCTTATTGGTTATTTTGGATACAGGAAAATGGACCCACAAGAATGCAACGAGACTCCCGTCGGAACACCCCAAGCTACAGGTGTCACCTATGACGACGAAGTGACACCAGTCGAAGGAGTTCCACCAACTCAACAGAGCCAGCAGGCAGGTCAACCTACCTCCCGATTCCGACGCGATGACATTCCACCTCCGCCGCAGTTCGTCCCACCAACCCCCGTACTCCCACAAGGACAGCCAATTGACGGGCAGCAGATATTCCAAATGATCTACGCGATGATGCAAGCGCAGCAACAAGTCCAACACGAGGCTCAGCGTCGCGAAGCTAACTTCTGGAGGGACAGCATCGTAACTGTACTGGAGCAGGCCAACCTACCAGCCCGACGGCCATCAACAGGCTCAATCACTGACTTCCGCCAACTGAAGCCCCGCACTTTTTTCGGAAAAGAGGAGCCCACCGAAGTTCATGAGTGGCTCACCAACATACGGCATCAACTTGAAGCAGCTGAACTTCCACGGGAACGCTGGATGACTGCCGTCCGAATGCAGTTGACAGACAATGCGCACCACTGGTGGTTGTCTGAGGAGGCGCGACTCGGACCAGACCGAGTCACCTGGAAGGAGTTCTCCAGACTCTTCCAAGAGATGTACATTCCGGCTATCGCTCGATCAGAACTGCGGGACAAATTCAATCGCCTCACCCAGGACTCTATGACGGTGGAAGAGTACAACGCAGAATTCATTCGTCTGAGCCGCTTTGCCCCAACCCTGATCCCGACAGAGGAAGAAAAGGCCGAGAAATTCTTCGACGGACTGAACATTGAGCTGCAGAAACTAATTGGGTCCGTCGCACCAACATCATACTCCGACGTTCTCGCTGCAGCCCGACGCATGGAACGCGTCACCAGGAGAGAGTCTCGCCTCAAGCGGCCAATCACCACAGCACAAGACAGATCATCACCGGGAGAATCTGCAAAGAGATCTCACACGCACCAGCCACCCAGGACAGCTTCGCAGACCCTTCCTACCTGTCACTACTGCGGCAAGCTAGGTCATATCGAGAAGGACTGCAGACGCAAGTTGGGATTGTGCCTGATTTGCGGCACCAATCAGTACATAGCCAATGACTGTCCATAACATCGAGATGGAGCACCAAGGGCAAACCAACCAGCTTCACCAGCACCGAGGCCACCTCTGGCACCTCAGGCGACACTGTTCCAGCAAGCCCAACAGCAGCAGAGGAATCTACCTCAAGGACGAGGGCAAGCTTATGCGCTGACTGTGCAGAACGCTGATGCGAGTAAGTGATTTGTAGTTATCCGTTTTAGTCTTGTTGTAGTTCGTGCCCGCTGGTTCGTGACCTCAGCCCCAACCTAGTAAATTATAACCTGTTAATAACAACCTGGTTTTCATAAAAGTTGTAGATCTTTTGTTTTAACTAGATTTTCTGGAAGTGCATAACTTTCATTTTTAGGGAAATGGTACTTCCCTAAGTATCTTGTGATGTGTTTTCAAACGATGCTTGCGACCGCGTCATCTCTGTTGACCGGTTATTCTTTTGATTGCGAGGACGCAATCCTCTTAAGGGGGTAGATTGTAAATCTCCTGAATTTTCAAAATTTTAAAAACTGAATTTTTCACAATTTTCTGGAATTTTCTGGGATTTTTCTGTAATTTAAAAACAGGGTTTTAATTTTTAAATGATTTTTATTTGATATTAAACAATATTAAAATATTATGAAAATAATATTTTTGGATGTAAAATAAAAAACTGGACTTAGGGCAATTTTTCTGGAATTTATCGGACCCCGGACCCTTCTTTTTAAATGCCTAAAAAGTATTTTAACTAATTAATTATTTAATTAATTATTATTAATTAATTACTGTTTTTATTAAATATTATTATTATTATTTTTTAAAATAAGCGCAGCCCGCAGCCCGTTGGGCCGGCCCGGCCCAGCCCAACCCGAGCCCAGTCTCTAGCGGGTCGGGTCGGATCCGCCAGACCCGACCCGAACCCGACCCGGCCTCCACCCTCTCCCCCACGACTCGGCTGCCCGACTTTTCCGCCGCCCCGCCCGGCCGCGCGCCGCTCGCCCGCGCCCACGTCCACCCCACGCCCCCGCGAGCCCCGCCTCCCCCGCCACGTCGTCCGCCTCCCTCGGCTCGACCCCCGGCCGCCCGCTGTGTATAAAACCCCCCCTCCTCCTCCGATTCCCCCTGCCACGACCACCGCCACCGCCTCTGCGCCTCGCCCAGCCTCGCCGAGAGCCGCCGCCGTGCAGACCCCCGCGCAGCCGTCCTCCTCCGCGCCCAGCCCCTCCTTCTCCTCTCCTCCCCTTCGTCTTCGGCGACGGCCAGCTCGTCAGCAGCAGCAACAGCTAGGGCAGCTGCTCCCCGCGCCTCCGGCCGCCGTGCTCGCCGCCGCCGCCTTCACTCGAGCGCCGCGCCGCCTCACCGCGCTGCCCCCGGCCGGCCAGCCGCCGTCTCCGCCGTCCCCGCCCTGAGCGGCACCCCAAGCCCTAACCCTAACCCTAATTTCAGAGTCCCTGTGTCCGACACGAGTCGGACACGATTTTGACCCCGGTTTCTCGGGTACCTTCAGGTGCGTGTAACTTTTTGCTCGTAGCTCCGTTTTCGTTTCCGCAAATTGCGTTGCGAAGCCTGTATGACCCTCTCGGTGTCCGGATAAACTGTTCGGGGCATCGCGTCCTGTGGTGATCGCACACCGCGATCCAAAACAGGAAAAACCAGACCCTGTTTCACCCCGGAACTGAGTTCGTCCCGCCAAACGGGACAACTTGGTCGCGCGCGGTCTTCACAGATATGTGCGCCTCGTCGATACGGACGTGTGAATTTTTGCGGAAGTTGATTCGGGTGTGCGTGCACACCGGAATCAACGCGTATCCGCGGACATCGCCCCGTATCCGCCTTTTCTGCAATTCGACCTAACTTTGTGTACACACGTCGGATCGAGACGAAACTTGTGCCATCGGACTCGTAGCAATACGCTGGTCCTGTGGGTCAAGTTTGGTTCGATTCTGAGAACGTTGACGAAATCGCGTGTCGTGGGCCCCACAGGCCCCGCTCGACGGGCGATTTCGTGATCGGCTCATCGGAATTCAAATCTGAAAGTTCCGTTGGGTTCGTATCATCGTTCCTGACCTGTTGACACTAAGTTTGGTGAATTTGGAGACCGTTGACCCTGACGCATTTTTCGGTGCAAAGCGGGCCCACATGTGGACCCCGTTTTGACCCGAAACTGCCGTTTCTGCCCTTGTCTCCAAACTGGACCCAAGGACAGGCGTTTCTAGCTGATTGATATTTTCTGGATCTGATGGTAATGTTTGTTTCAGCAACCGGAGTACCGCCTGCAATTCCCGCCGAAGTCAGAACCGCGAACATAGCCGGAACCACAGGCAAGTGTACCTTGCCAAACCCTGCAGCTTGCTAATTATTTTCTGGACTTAATCATGCAATAATGGATAAATAAAGCCTGCCAAATCTCAGTAATTCTTGACATAGTACTTTACTTGATTTCTTGCGAATTAAATATAAACATGTTTTAACTGCTTGACCTATGAGACGTGTGATGTACTTAGTGTCCGATCATAGTCGGGTGCCAACGCCGTACGCGGGGTTGTGTAACGTCACATAGACATGGATATCGAGACCCGATAATTCTCGTACTTGTCCTATCAAGTACACCAGAACCCAGGACACTTGACACTATTTCATGAGACAGAGTCTTCCTGAGACATTCAAGGTGATTCTGTATAGGATGCATGTTATATGACATAGACGTTACATCCTTAGACATTTTGATTCATAGCTACCAAACTTGCTGCATTAGTTATAATCCCGCTGACATGGACATGAGACGTTATGGTCATGGCTTGCGTGATTACATTGGGTGGGGAGAGACACACAGACTACAGGCTGATATTATATATATAACATAGTATATATCATAGTGAAATTCATAGTTATTGCCGCTACCGGCTCCCCGACACAGAGCTTGTAGTGGCTTCAGCCTGAGATCTAGTGCTGCTCTCATATTGCATATCACATAGTTGGTTACTTAGTTTACCCTGCTGATTATCTTATTGCTGCACTGATATTCATTTGGCTTGAATTTTTCTGTACCTTGCTATGTCCCCTGAGGACCTGGAATGGATGATGTCCCCAGGTACAGCTGAAGAGAACTACCCAGAAGTGTACGGTACCGGAGCACTCCTCGGAATAGAACCAGGAACAGAGGACGAGATAGTGGCCGAAGACTTCTCTTGAGCGCCGGCTTCAACTACACAGTATTTCCATTTTCAGCATTTCTATTCCTGTCTATTTTTCCTTAATTGTAACAGAATAATTCTCGGATTTGTTTCCCGGGACAACCTTATTTGTTATTGCATATTTATTTCCCTTGCATTATTTCTGGCAAATAATTTGTGTTAATCTGTGGATGAGAATAGATATACCTGAGACTTGTACTTAGTCCTGCTAGACTACAGCTTAAGCATGCCCCGATGGATCCATTTAATTGGGTTGTCCATCGGTGCGTGCTGCTGGCCATTGCTCACGCTTCTCCAGTCCCTCGGCATTTTGGGACTGGGGCGTGACATTCCTGGTAGTGTAGTTGCTTGTGCTTTTATTTATATTGTTGATTGCTTTCATCTCATGTCTATATGACATGCTTGCCTTATTGAGTTATTGGTGTTTTCTGGAGCTTCTTGGTTTTGGTGCCTGAGTGAAATTTTGAGGACGAAATTTTTCTAAGAATGGGAGGGTTGTGAGACTGTCTCATAGTATCTATATCGGTATATGGATACGTATTTTTTTACTGTATATTTTATTTTTCTAGATTTTGTGGGATTTTAGAAACTTGAAAAATTAAAACTTTACTGCCTGATCGGTATACCGACGGTATACTATAGTATACCGACGTTATGTCGATCCTGGAGATTTTTGTTTCACTTTTTGAGAATTCTCTATAAATAATGTTTGGTTTCTTTTCATTTCTCTTTCTCTCTCCTCTCCACCCTTTTCCTCTTGAGCTTAGAGCTTGGCCTTGATACCTGGAGAGTGGTTTCTGAACTCCTTCGTGGTGGTGGGCTAGAAGGTTGAGGCTGGGAGCTCGCTGCAGGCAAGTACATTTTGTCGATTCTATGAACTTTTCTTGTTTTCTGTCATTTTCTTTTTTGGAGCCTTGGTAGTTGCTTTTTAGCTTTGACTTGCTTTACTATTATTTTTCATCTCGTAATTTCTAGCCTTTTGACCGTCTCGGTTTTGGTTTATGGTAGAATCTCGTCTCGTCCCTTTTGGTAACTCGGTATGGAGAACGATACCGGAGTTGTGACCGTGAGTTTTAGTCCATATTGTGATATGAGACTGACCACTAGACTTGACTCCTTGTTAGTCTTGGTTTTGGTAAATTTTGGGGTTTGATTTGGGTCCCGAAATCAGATTTGGCTTTGGCGTAGTTTTCCTTGAAAACCGACATACCGACGGTATACTCCATTATACCGACGGTATACCGATTTCGACCGACTTGATTTCTAGATATTTTTCCAGTGACCCTTATCAGTATACCGACGGTATACCGCTCATGCCGACCGTTTTAGATATTTATCTTGGCCGACATACCGACGGTGCACTGGGCTATGCCGACGGTATACTGATTGTGGACCATTATTTTTTCAGCAGCTTTCTTGCCTACATGGAACGGCATACCGACGGTATACTCCAGTATATCGACAGTATACCGATTTGTTGGAATCCATAACTTGTTGTATTTTTTATGTCTCTGGACCAGTATACCGACGGTATACCGATCATGTTTTGTTCTCTTTTGCATGTAATTTTTTTTTCATGTGCTCCTTGATTGCTTGTACCTGGAATTACTTGTAATTATTGCTTGCATGTTTATTTATGCCATATTGTCTCGATTCGACCTTTCGTATAGTTAGGGGCTTTACACCCTATATACACATGCCCAGTACATGTTACTGATCGATATCCCGACGACCAGACATATGTATTAGTGGAGGATAATTTACACTCTATGTACATATAGAGACGACCAAGCATATGTATTAGTAGAGGATGACTTACAATCTATGTACATATGGAGACGACCAGGCATATGTATTAGTAAATGATGATTCACACTCTATGTACATATTGACTCGACCAGACATTTATATTAGTAGGGGACGATTACACCCTATGTACATTTGACCAGTGTTCAGTAGGCAGTGGCTAGTATCAGCATTATTGTGTTTCCTGTTCGTGGCACTTTCTGTATAGCTTAAGTTGTGTACCTTAGCTCTGTGTTTTTACCTGTGTAGTTGTGATTGATCTGTCTCGTGCATGTGTAGTTACGATGTTCAATTATATTGTCCGAGCCTTTACTTTCTGTTATAGTTATGTGTATCGGTAAGTGACTTGAGATTAGGTCCGACTCGAAAAAAAGAATCATAATCATGGTCCTTGTTTGGTTTAAGGGTTATGATTCCTATTTCGAGGAGTTCCCAAATCTTTTCGTTGCTTGCCGACTTATCATTTCTCATGTTTTATTTTCTTCTCCTTGGCATGTCTCGGTTATTTGGCATGTTTCATGTATCCAATTACATTCGTGTTCATATGGTGCTCTTTAATATTCCTAGTGGTTATATGTTATTCAGCTTATGGTCTTCTTTCTCGGGATAAGTGCAGTGGTAGCGCACGAGTCTCGGATCGCATTTATTTATTCATGTTGCTTAGATTATTGTAGCTCTATGTTATTTTTGCTGGGTTTTAGTTCATAGCACTTGGCCTCCTTTTTGGTACTTGTTATTTGGGGGGTCTGATCCCACTAGTTTTGCTTAGCCATATTTGGTAGCAGAGTCCGAGGATCTTACTTTCCTTCCTGCGGATGGTGACTACCCGGAGCACCAGACAACTTGAGTGAATTTTCTTCTATCCCTACTAGATCTCGTACTGTTTATTCATTTGAGACGTTTAGCTGCCGAGAACGTGTTGGCTCGTGTTTTGGACTTGACATTATGCTTACGGGCAATGACATGATTAGCGTATTCTATATCATGGCTAGTGTTGATCATGTATGACTTATACTCTGCTAGTTTTCCATTTTGTATTACTTACTAGCTTCATGATCATCTATGTATATTTGATTTGGGACGCTTTACTACTTTGCTCCAGATGATCTTATTTCTTGTTAATTGCTTATCTGCTTGTTATTGAGACACCTAAGACCGTTGACCTAGGATTGACTGATGGATTGTAGTATTAATTCCCATATTCTACAGCTTCACCGAATATGTGGAGTACCGGTGTGCTCTAAGTATACGTAGCTGGCCGTTGTCATCTTCCGCTCTCCAGTATTCTGGTTCTGCGACGTGACAGGTGGAAAGTAAGTCTAAAAACATATTATTAAGTGGGATGAAAGTCAAATATTTTCAAAATTTTAATTATGTTTTTGTTTTTCTCCTTCTTTTTTTCTTTCGCTTTTTTCAAAAAAAAAATTTCATTTTTTCCCCCTTTCTTACATTTGTCTTAAAGTTTTTTTTTTTTTGCTCTTTTTCAATTTTTTTTAAAAATATCTATTTGTTGTTCTTTTTATACATATTTATATATTCATCGAATATGAAAATATAATTTTTCAATTTATTTAATTTAAAATTTTTTATTTCTGATTTTTTTTTTTTAAATTATATAGTATTTCGTGTACCATTCGTACACAAAGAATCTACGCTAGATATTTCCTTTTACCATGAAGCAAACTTGGCCTTAATTTGTAGCAAGAAAAAGGGAACATGACCATGGTCCCTTATAGAACATGCTTGCATATATATCACCGTGACCCACCCACTTTGCTTTTGGCACACCTATAGACTCATTGGTTTCTCCCTTCATTCAACTTGAGAATTTTGAGTTGTACATAAAAAAATTAAAATAAAAATGTGGAGATGGTCTATCAATCGATATCAAATATATGCCTTCCCCCACCAAAGAAAATACTTTTCGACTTCCCATGAAATTAAACAATAGCTTGAAATTGTTACTTTCGCATGTGAGCCCAACCAGACCCGAGACCTAACCCAACATTAACATAAACCTCTATCTAGCTTTTAGGCTCTAGTTTAGGTCACGAAGACATCCATAACCTAACCGGACCCAAACAACAGGGGGAAAAAAAATGTATATTAATATAGACAAGATAAATTGAAAATGTGGTTTGTAATTTTACATGAAACATTCAGAGATACTCGTTTACAAGGGGACGAGAATAGGAGGAACACGTATTGTGTGTACAATTTTTAGTAAAAAAAATATATTTATTACAAAAAAAAATATATTATTTTAATAATGACATATAATTATGTTATTATTTAATTTAATTATATATTATAATCAATTAAACAATATTTTCTTATCAAAATTGATTAATTTTAAATTAAAATCTACCGAGAAGTTATATTATATTCAAGTTATAAATAAAATTTGGATGAGATTTATTCTTACTCAACTGGTTAAGATATTAACCGCATAAGGATCCATCTTTCACTGTAAATGAATAAATGTATTTTTTATTTCTAAATAATTTAATTTTTAAATAAGGAAGTATTACATAAAAAAGAATTACCAATACGTCTACTATAAATTTACAAAATGATAAAAAAAGGTATGTTTGAAATAAGCTGAAACAATCAAATATCTTACATGGACAAATTGTAACGAAGTTCCGGTGCATATTGGAACATATATGTCATTATTTCTCAATGGATAATTAGTAAGTTTTATATTGTGTTAATTATCATTCTCTTTGACAAATTAACCCCTGAAGCAACTCACTAAATAATGGTAAACAGAAGAAGAGAAACAACAAAAAAGGGGGAAGACTCGCAAGAAGTTCGCAAACTATAAATCCAACTAAATGGTAAATTCTTAGCGTTATAAGTATTCAATTGATACGAAAGAATTGAACTCGGATAACCAAAAAAAATATTTTTCATCTTAACGACTTTAGTTAGAATTTTTTAGTTATAAATAAATCGTATTAGATAGTTAAATAGTTAATTTTTTAAAAATAATTAATAAAATATGTATAAATGATTTAGACGGTTCAATTTTGAATCATTTTCTAGCCACCTTATATTAGTAGAGATAAATATGAACTCTTTCTCTCTATAAAAATAGCTAAATTTAGAGATACGGTCGGTTACCAACATTCTAAGAACAATGTATAAATACTAAAAAATAATTTTTTAACCACTCTAAACAAAGACATTTTTTTTTGACAATCTAAGTTAAGTGTTATTTTACTGCAGTTTTTAAAATAAGAATGTCTAAATCTAAAAAATAAATTTTCATATTAGTAATATATACAAAAAGTAAAAAAAAAAAAAAAAATTTGATACATTTTTATTTTTAAGGTTCTGTGCGATCAGACGGTTGGTACACATGCTAAAAAATAATCGTGCGTGAAGAAGGGATGGGCCTCCATTCATAATAACGTAAATAAATGGGAATATTTATGTAGACAAGCCCGTCCAAGTTAGAACACAATAGAGTCGATTCACGATTAGGTAGTGCTAGACCCTGTCACGATTGATATGGACAAAAAAAGAACATTTTATTTATAAAAATTACGCATGATGATATGATCTACTAATTCTTGTACCTTATCTCTTGTAAAGTTGATGTTAAAATAAACAGAAAATTTACTGTAGCAAAATAGATTTATATTAAATTTATGCAAACGAAACAAGTTTGTAAAATTTTAAAATACACAAAGAATCCGCCAACAGTGTTGGCGGAAAACACAACAGAAGTACACGTAGGCACGAAAAAAATTAAAGTGGACCTCATAAGCCAATTTCAGCCAACTCTGTTGGCGGAAATTGGGTGTGGGGGCCCACGGGTTCGGTTGGGTTGGTTTAATTGGTTTAGTTGGTTTGCTTTGGTTGGCTTTGTTTGTTTGTTTTAATTAATTAAGTTTTGGTTTTATTTATTTAGTTTTTTTTTTGTAATTAGATTTAAGAAAAAATATTTTAACAAAAACAATTAATTCAAATTTATTTTGTTTTATTTTGGTTTTTTTACTTATTTTATTTGTTTTTTTGATAGTTGATATAAAACAAATAATTTAAATTTTTTCTTGTTAAATTTTTTCCTAATTTTTTTTGGGAGGTCGAAACATCGTTTTAAATCCGTGGGCCCCCACATCCAATATAAATTTATTTCGCTACAGTAAATTTTAAATATTCGAAAATAAAATAACCGAAAGTAAAATTTGGAGGTCGAAACATCGTTTTTTTGCGATTCTAAAAATTTGATAAGTCCATCAAACTGTGAAACGGTTTATCCCGTAGTACTTTTTGATACGGTCATTTTGGCACAAACTGGACCTTGTTTCGATCTCTCAGTCAAAAGTTATGATACTTTAAAGTTTTAAAATTTATATTTTTGTCTGTAACATGTGCGTCTTGCTTCGGATAAAAAAAAATTTCTACACAATTTGTGTTACTCTCGTCGAAAACATACAAATCGACTTATTGTTTAACGAAAAACGGTTTCAAAATAAATAGTTATGATCGTTCGAAGTCTGCCCGACGGCAGACATAATATTTTTACGACAAATTTTTATTATTATTTTTTTAACGTCTATTAACGACAAAAAAATTAACGATAGAAATATAATATTAAAAAATATAAACGCTCAAATGACGTTTTTATATTTTTTCGTAATTTTTTAAACTTTGATGCTTTAGATAAAATTTATACAAATTTTGATGTTCTGAATGCAAATTTCGAAAAAAATATTTCTAAATTTTACTTAATTAATTTATTTTAATTTTATTTTGTTAAAATATATTTTATTAAATCAAATTCCAAAAATAAACTAAATAAATAAATAAATAAAAATATAATAACTAATTAAAATAAACCAAACAAAACCAACCAAACAAAATCCAACCACCAAAACCAACCCGCGGGTCCCACAAGCCTAAATTTTGCCAATAGTGTTGGCAGAATTTGGACTTGTGAGGTCCACTTTTGACTTTTTGTCTACGTGTTCGGTTTTTTTTTTCCGTCAACACTGTTGGCGGACTCTATCATTATTTCAAAATTATCCAAATTTGTTTTGTTTATATAAATTTAATATAAATTTATTTCACTACAGTAATTTTTTTTTTTAAATAAATCGAGAGGTAAGGCAAAAGAATGGAAAGGCCCCAAAGTGAAGACCCATTGACATAAGCATGACATCATAAATAAATTGAAGGGCTTTACTTCATTGCTATGGGCATAAAGAGAGAGAGAGAGTAGGGAAGGGGCCCACTAAAAACATAGGGTTAGGGGATGGGCCCCCCACCGGGCATGTTCCCCTCACATGGGTGATGGATGGAGTGTTTGAGGAAAGGGGCTTGTGCATGTTTCCCTTATTTTGTTGGTTCCATCCCCACCATGCCACAGCTTAACATGGATTGGTCCACATTGATAAGTAAGGGACAGAGCTATTGTTCAAATGGACTATTAGTTAGACCCCATCCATCGCTAAGGCCACGAGTCAACCGTTCATTTAGTTCACTTTTCATTTCGTTAATCTTATTCATGATTGTTTATGAATATGTACAAGCATGACCGTCCTGACCATGTTTATCTGGACCGACCGAACATGATCTTTTAATGTAGAGGTTGCTTAATTTTGAAAACTTATTGTTATAATATTTTTATAATGAATAGTTACATATCATAATCTATTAATGTAGCTCAAGCGGTTAAGTACTTGTTTTGCATGTGGGAGGTACAAGATTCAATCCCTCGCATCTCTATTTTATTTATATTGTTTTTTTTTAAATAACTTTTACATCCAATAACCTCTAGTCTCTACTAGAAAAAAAAAATCAAGAAATAATTCGATATATTATTGAAAAAAAATTAATTAGCAAGTTCCTTGGGAAAAAATATGGTTTTAAAATTTTTCGATGTGTACTATTTGAATTTTTTTGTTAAAATAGCTTTTATATGCAATAAATCTGTAGCATTTGCGAAAAAATTCATATAAGGTTTGAACTTGAAAAAAATAACTTGGTATATTTTTGAACATAATCATAACAAGTAAAACACGAGTTGCTGAAAAAAATAAAACATGATTCAAAAAAAAATTCCTTCGAATAAAAAAAAATCTTGCTAGTATGTATATTTAACATTTTGATCAACGTGTTTCGTCTTCTCTTTGCTAACAAGTTTCTTCTGCAAACTATTTTTTATATATTTTGTAAAGTTTAGTAGTATTTTTCTACTATTTAGATGTTATAGTCGTTCGATCTACAATTATTATCATACATGGAAGTTAAATGATATTATTAATCTTTACTTATACATATGGGACATTTTTAAAGAAAAATAAATAAAATTTAGCATTATTAATATATGATATTAATTTTTTTATACATAAAATATAATCTTATATTAAGTTTTTTAACATGATCCTCGGAATCTCATGATGGGCCCTGTGTACAAGCACATGATCTCAAACACTGGAATGTTAAAAAAAAAGAAAAAAATCTTCGTAAATTTTGTATGTTTTTAGATTGAGTTCAACTACAGAAACTCAAATAAGAACTCATGAGTTGGACTTGCAATAAGAATATATATATGCTTTACCAAAAGAGAGGAGAGCCCACCAGTCATATAGTGGTTGTATAAAAATTTTGATACAGCCATATGTATCTGTGTTTTACTCGTGTTAGTTGATGTAGTTTCTTAAAAATATAGAGGCATAAATATGTAAAACAAAATTTTTAGAGGAACTCATGAGTTCTTAATTTTTTTTTTAACTCATGCAATTTATAACCGTTGGATTACATCCATCTTATTTTTTGACTTTTTCAAATAGTCTAAATGTAAAAATATAAAGAACAAAATTGGAAATTTTGTCCACTCGTCATATCTAAGTTCAACTAATGAGTTTTTATTTGAGTTTCTTTAGTTGAACCCTAAATATATAGAGAGGAGGTCCACATGTTGTATTAAATTTTTGATATAATCATTTGTATCAAAGTTTTACTTTATTAACATGGTCCTTAGAATATTAAAAACATAAAAACAAATTATCTTTAAGTGCGTGAAAAAAAATAAAAAATTGTACATGATTTTTATTATATCAGAATCAACTTTCAAATGTCCTCATCGTGAACATTACTTGGTTTTTAAAACATTGCTAAAAAAGCTACGAAGTGGCCAAGCAAATCTGTTGTCCTTCAAATTCTATCTTCTATTTCTGTACCGACTCTATCACATGTGAATTCCGACTGATATTAAAAGAATAAAATTTATATATAATAGAAAATGGACAAAAGTATAAGACATAATTACAGAACAGCAGATCTGCTATGCGGAGCGGCCGGGGCAGTTCCCAACGCGTCAATGTGGTTTCTATGCTCGCAACTACTATACGTCTCATTCCATTCCTTTCGTCGCAATTTTTTCATAGGAGTCCCCATTTAAAATTCAGTACTTGCATTCTCAACCCAGATCTATGTACTTTTTTTTTCTTTTCTTTTTTTCCAGATCTATGTACTTGATTCTTGAGAATGGAAAATAAAAAGAAAATATAAAGTAATCCCTTGCAATTGAAGCAAAGCGAATGGCTTATATGCCATCGTTTCTTTTTGTCTCCTTCTCTCAGCCGGCCCTAACTAGAATTTTCCAACTGTAAAATGTTAACTTTAACCTTTTACTATTTGTCCCCTTGGAAATTATGAAATACCACCAATTGGCAAAACTTCGTTGCCTATGAAATTGTGTGTATTGTTTCCCAAAAAGTAGATGCGCAGTCAGTATGGCACGAGGATGGTGCTTGTCCAATCCGAGTAATTAAAATAAGGATGCTTAAATAAATAAATAAAAAGCTAAATAGAGTTTAGATTCTGAATTTTATAACCGTTTAAGATTTGAGTTCTGATTTATCTAACCGAAAAGTTTAGATTCTAAATTTTTATTATTTTTCTCTTTATATCCTTTCTTTCATGTAAATAATAAAATCTATCTATATAGACTATGAATGATAAGATAGTAAAATAAAATAAAAAATAATAAATATTCAGATCTAAAATATTCAATTAGACATATGTCAGGACTTAAAAGTACGTGGAGGGGACATGACCTGCTTTCGACATTTGGCGGTGTTGTCTGTCTCGAGCAGTACAGCGTGTTAGAAGGCGCGAGCAGCTGCTTTCGGCGTTTGGCGGCGTTGTCTACCTCGTGCAGTGCAGTGTGACTTGCGGCGCCGACGGCTCTGTCACCCGGATTTGGAGGATCTGGTCGGTCAGTGCTTATGCGGCCTGGAGTTTTCTCAGGCCGCATATGTGCCATTTTCTTCTATTTATATAGAGGACCTCATCTTTCATTTGAGAAGAGGAGAATACAGATGAAAAATCGAGAACACCAGATCATACGCAGCCCAGAGTGTTTCTCTCTCACATGGTGTTTCCGAGTATTTTAGAAGGTGACTTTGAGCGTTTCAGAAATTCTTTTGTGAACTTACTGGTTCACGGGGACAGATCGTCTGTACGACAAATCTTACTTTTAGCAACGGTGGTTTTGACTACCACAACAAGGAGTTTTTTTTTAGTTTTTTCTTTGCTTTGTTCTTTCTCATTGTAGCGTCTGCGAACGTAAAAAGAAGAACATTTTACTTGTTGTTTGTTGTAATCTTCATTTTCTTTGGAGCAAGTTTGTAACCTGCTTTTGGTTCGTGCTTCGTTGGAATCGAAAAATATCAGATGATGAACTCTTGTGTGAATCTCTGATCTCGATGACAATTTGAATTTCAGTAGAAAGCGGACCTTCGGATCTCGCTAGTAGCTCTGCTATGACCCGCGTTACCTTCTTTGATCCGTCTTGGGACCAACAAGTTTTACTTACACGAAAATTTTCATAGAAAGCATTAAACTTCAAAAAAATTATATGGGAAAAACATAGTTCACCAAAAATTTAAATTGAGAACTAAGATGTACTACCATTGGCTGTTGTTCGAACAAACGTACAACAAATGAGTGTTTCTTTTGAGGCTGAGGATTATTTCCGCTAGAGGATTAATTAACAAATCAATGAAAAAAATATAAAACGATTAGGTATTTTTTACACAAAAAATAATCAGAAAATTGTAAACCCCCTGATTTTTTAAAATTTAAAAAAACTGGATTTTTCACAATTTTCTGGAATTTTCTGAAATTTTTTCGTAATTTAAAAACAGGGTTTTAATTATTCAATGATTTTTAATTGATAATAAATGATATTAAAATATTATAAAAATAATATTTTTGGATGTAAAATAAAAAACTGGACTTAGGACAATTTTTCTGGAATTTATCGAGCCCAGGACCTATTTTTAAAGCACCTAAATTTTATTATTTAATTAATTATTTAATTATTAAATAATTACTGGTTTTAATATTATTATTTTATTTTTAACCCTAACGGGCCGGCCCAACCCAATACCCCAGCCCACTGGGCCCGGCCCGAACGCAAACCCAGCCGCTCCCCACCGGGTCGGGTCGGGTCTGCTCGCAGCCGCCCGACCCGTCCGACCCGTCTCCCCCCCCCCCCCCACGCTGCACGACCCGGCCAGCCGCCCCGCGTCGCGTGCCGCCTCCGCCGCGCCCTCCGCCCGCTCCGGCCGGCCCTCACCCCCACGTCCACCACCCCTCTCCCCGCCCGTCTCGGCCACGACAGCTCCGGCCACCCCTATAAACCCCCCCTCTCGTCGAGCCCCACCGTCAGCTACCCCCTCCTCCGCCGCGCCCCTCCGCCATAGCCACCACTCGCCGCCGCCGTCTCCTCCCCCGCAGCACCGTCCCCGAGCCACCGGACGCCGCTCCTCCTCCTCCTTCCCCGGCGAGCAGCACCAGCAGCAGCAGCACGAGCCGCCGTCGACGCCGCTCGCCGCCGCCGCCTCCGCTCGAGCGACGCGCCGCCTCGCCGCAGAGCCCCGGCCCCCTCCGCCGCAGCCCGGCCACCCAGCGCCGCCCCTCGCCGGATCCCGAGCCAAACCCTAACCCTAATTCGGATCCCTGTGTCCGACACGAGTCGGACACGTGTCGGACACGATTCGACCCTGTTTTTGGGTCCCCTTCAGGTGCGTGTAACTTTTTGCTCGTAGCTCCGTTTTCGATTCCGCAAATTGCGTTGCGAAGCCTGTATGACCCTCTCGGTGTCCGGACAAACTGTTTGGGGCATCGCGTCCTGTGATGATCGCACACCGCGATCCAAAAACAGGAAAAACCAGACCCTGTTTTACCCCGGAACTGAGTATGCCCCGCCAAACGGGACGACTTGGTCGCGCGCGATCTTCACAGATACGTGCGCCTCGTCGATACGGACGTGTGGGATTTTGCGGAAGCTGATTCGGGTGTGCGTGCACACCGGAATCAACGCGTATCCGCGGACATCGTCCCGTATCCGCCTTTTCTGCAATTCACCATAACTTTGTGTACACTCGTCGGATCGAGACAAAACTTGCGCCATCGGACTCGTAGCAATACGCTGGTCCTGTGGGTCAAGTTTGGTTCGATTCTGAGAACGTTGACGAAATCGCGTGTCGTGGCCCCACAGTCCCCGCTCGACGGACGATTTTGTGATCGGCTCATCGGAATTCAATTCTGAAAGTTCCGTTGGGTTCGTATCAGCGTTTCTGACCTGTTGACACTGAGTTTGGTGAATTTGGAGACCGTTGACCCTGACGCGTTTTTCGGTGCAAAGCGGCCCACCGGTGGACCCCGTTTTGGCCGAAACCGCCGTTTTTGCCCTTGTCTCCAAATTGGACCCAAGGACAGGCGTTTCTAGCTGATTGATATTTTCTGGATCTGATGGTGATATTTGTTTCAGCAACCGGAGTACCGCCTGCAAATCCAACCGAAGTCAGAGCCGCAATCAGAGCCGGAACCACAGTCAAGTGTACCTTGCCAAACCCTGCAGCTTGCTAGTTATTTTCTGGACTTGTTTATACATCAGTGGGCAAGTAAAGCTTGCCAATTCTCAGATAATCTTGGTTATAGTATTTTACTTGATTTCTTGTAGATTCTTATGCAACATGTTTAACTGCTTAACCCATGACACCTGACACTCTTCATGTGACGGAATTGCCTGAGATATACCCGGTGATCCCGTATAGGTTACATTTTCATGTCATTACAGTTTACGTGCTTAGATTTTAACCTGACTCATTGCATTAGTTCAATCTTGCGTGACTTGTACCTGTGACATTCTGGAACTGTGACGTGAGATTACATGGGGTGGGAAGAGTATTGTCATATCAAGGCTGAATATAATATAATATAAATACTTATATCTGGCGGTGCCTTAGACTCTGATACAGAGCTTTGGTTCCTTACTGGCTCCTCGAGAAAATACTGCTATGGTTTCTTCGACACTGATCCTGTAGTAGTCAGCCTGAGTATGACTAAAACTCTCACTTGCATATCACTAGCTGGTTTACATATTTACCCTGCTGTTTATTTTATTGCTGCACTGCATATATTTTGGCTTGTATTTTCTGTACCTTGTTATGTCCCCTGAGGACCTGGAATGGACTATGTCCCCAGGTGTAGCCGCAGAGAACTACCCCGAGGTGTACGGTACAGGAGCACTCCTTGGAGCAGAACCCGGAACCGAGGACGAGATAGTTGCAGAAGACTTCTCCTGAGCACCGGCTTCATATTCACAGTATTTCCATTTCAGTATTTTATTTCCTGTCTTTTTCTTAAAATGTAACAGAATAATTCTCGGATTTGTTTCCCGAGACACTTATTTGATATTGCTTATTTATTTCTATTGCATTATTTCTGGCAATTAATCTGTGTTTATTCTGTGGATGAGATTAGTAATACCTGAGACTTGTACTTAGTACTGCTAGACTACAGCTTAAGCATGCCCTGATGGATCCATTAAATTGGGTTGTCCATCAGTGCGTGCTGCTGGCCATTGCTCACGTGCTCAGTCCCTCGTTATTTTGGGACTGGGCATGACATGGTTTTTGTGGTGGCCCATACAGGTCTACGACTAAATTATTCGGTTTCAACTTAGGGACCGAACAGGCCTGCAATAAGGTAGGATAAGTTTTTAGGATCTCATCCACTTGCTTGGATCGTTTTTGATATCTGTATCGTATTCGAACTAATTTGAACTTGCATCTTGCCTTGATTCATGTGCGCCTCTTATTGGTTATTTTGGATACAGGAAAATGGACCCACAAGAATGCAACGAGACTCCCGTCGGAACGCCACAAGCTACAGGTGTCACCTACGACGACGACGTGACACCAGTCGGAGGAATCCCCACAACTCAACAGAGCCAGCAGGCAGGTCAACCTACCTCCCGATTCCGGCGCGATGACATCCCACCTCCGCCGCAGTTCGTCCTACCAATGCCCGTGTTCCCACCAGGACAGCCGATCGACGGGCAGCAAATATTCCAAATGATCTATGCGATGATGCAAGCACAGCAACAAGTCCAACACGAGGCTCAGCGTCGCGAAGCTAATTTCTTGAGGGACAGCATTATAACTGCACTGGAGCAGGCCAACCTACCAGCTCGACGGCCAACTACAGGCTCAATCACTGACTTCCGCCAACTGAAGCCCCGCACTTTTTCTGGAAAAGAGGAGCCCACAGAAGTTCACGAGTGGCTCACCAACATACGGCATCAACTTGAAGCAGCCGAACTTCCACGAGAACGCTGGATGACTGCCGTCCGAATGCAATTGACGGACAATGCCCATCACTGGTGGCTATCCGAGGAGACACGGCTCGGACCAGACCGAGTCACTTGGGAGGAGTTCTCCAGACTCTTCCAAGAGATGTACATTCCTGCCATCGCTCGATCAGAACTGCGGGACAAATTCAATCGCCTCACTCAGGACTCCATGACAGTGGAAGAATACAACGCAGAATTCATTCGTCTGAGCCGCTTCGCCCCCACCCTGATCCCGACTGAGGAAGAGAAGGCCGAGAAATTCTTCAACGGACTGAACATTGAGCTGCATAAACTAATTGGGTCTGTCGCACCAACATCATACTCGGACGTTCTTGCTGCGGCTCGACGCATAGAGCGCGTCACCAAGAGAGAGACCAGACTGAAGCGGCCTTCCCCATCCGCACCAACCAAAGCAACACAAGAGGAGTCTGCAAAGCGTCAACAAATAAGCTCGCCACCAGCAGCAGCACCAAAAGCCTTCTACCTTCCTACCTGTTACCACTGCGGCAAGATAGGCCATGTCGAGAAGGAATGTAGACGAAAACTCGGACTATGCTTAGGCTGCGGATCCAGACAGCATGCAGTGAGAGACTGCCCTGAGCGTAGAGAAGGAGCACCAAGGGCGAACCAGCAAACTCCACCAGCACCTCGAGCAGCACCCTACCAGCAAGCTCAGCAACAGCAGAGGAATCTACCTCAAGGACGAGAGCAGGCTTACGCGATGACTGTGCAGGAAGCCGATGCGAGTAAGTGATTTATAGTTATCTGTTTCCAGTCTTGTCGTAGTTCGTGCCCGTTGGTTCGTGACCTCAGCCCCAACCTAGTAATTTGCAACTTGTTAATAATAACCTGGTTTTCATAAAAGTTGTAGATCTTTTTCTTTAACTAGACTTTCCTGGAAAGTGTATAACTTTCAATATTAGGGAAACGGTATTTCCCTGAAGTATCTTGTGATGTGTTTAACTGCTTAACCCAGGACACCTGACACTCTTCATGTGACGGAATTGCCTGAGATATACCTGGTGATCCCGTATAGGTTACATTTTTATGTCATTACAGTTTACGTGCTTAGATTTTAACCTGACTCATTGTATTAGTTCAATCTTGTGTGACTTGTACCTGTGACATTCTGGAACTGTGACGTGAGATTACATGGGGTGGGGAGAGTATTGTCATATCAAGGCTGAATATAATATAATATAAATACTTATATCTGGCGGTGTCTTAGACTCTGATACAGAGCTTTGGTTCCTTACTGGCTCCTCGAGAAAATACTGCTATGGTTTCTTCGACACTGATCCTGTAGTAGTCAGCCTGAGTATGACTAAAACTCTCACTTGCATATCACTAGCTGGTTTACATATTTACTCTGCTGTTTATTTTATTGCTGCACTGCATATGTTTTGGCTTGTATTTTCTGTACCTTGTTATGTCCCCTGAGGACTTGGAATGGACTATGTCCCCAGGTGTAGCCGCAGAGAACTACCCCGAGGTGTACGGTACAGGAGCACTCCTTGGAGCAGAACCCGGAACCGAGGACTAGATAGTTGCAGAAGACTTCTCCTGAGCACCGGCTTCATATTCACAGTATTTCCATTTCAGTATTTTATTTCCTGTCTTTTTCTTAAAATGTAACAGAATAATTCTCGGATTTATTTTTCGAGACACTTATTTGATATTGCTTATTTATTTTCATTGCATTATTTCTGGCAATTAATCTGTAACCACCTGAAATTTTAAAAATTTTTAAATTTAATTTTCTGAATTTAATTAGTAATTTTCTGTATTTTTTAGAACCAATAAACTAGAGTATTCTAATTTAAAATGAATTTTTAAAAGATATTTAATAATATTAAAATGTGATAAAAATTATATTTTCAAGTGTAAAATTAAAAACCGAGCCTGGGATATTTTTTCCGGGAATTTATTGGACACCGGATGAATTTTTAAAGCATTAAAAACTGTTGTAAAATTTAACTGATAAATTAAAACAAATTAATTAAGAAAACCAACCCAAACCATTGTTCAACCCGGACCGGACCGGTCGGTCTGACCAACCCGGACCGCTCGGGCTAGCGGGTCGGATCCGGGTCAGACCCGACCCGCCAGCATCCAACCCGACCCGTTACCAAACCCTAACCCCCAAATGTGAACAGCCCGACCCTTCGCCTGGCCGGCGGCCGTTTCCGCCGCCGTGGCCGCCGGCCGACCCCACGGTTCGGCTCCCCGCACCCGCCGGCTCATTCTCTTCCCCTTCCGGCAACCTCTGCCTTTTTTTCTCCCCAAACCCGCTATAAGAGCAGTAGCAGCCGGCCGGAATCCCCTTGAAACCCCTCTCCTCCGGTGAGAACCTCTCCTCCGGCTAACCCTCACGACCTCCAGACTACGGCGGCACCGCCCAGACCGCCGGACACGTCCGCCTTACCACGAGCAACTTCCCGCCGCACCTCCAGTCAGTCGCCCTTCCCAGTCCGGCGATCCCTCAGCCTCCAACACCCGCAGAACCACGCCGAGCCCAATCTCCCTTCCGTCCAGGCGAATCCGGCCGCCGCAGCACCTGAATCCGGCCGCCCAGGACGTCGACGACCACCCAGGACCGGCGCCGCCTCCTCCTGAACCCCAGGCCAACTTCGGCAGACACGGACACGACTCAGAACGTGAGTTCCAGCTTGGACACGGATCCAGGACACAACCCTAGTTCAGACGCGTGTCGGACACGAGTTTGACACAAGGAAACTCGGATTTTTCGGACAAGTTCAGGTACCCATAACTTTTGACTCGTAGCTCTGTTTCATGTTCCGTAAATTGTATCGCGTAGCCTGTATGACCCTCTCGGTGCCCGGACAAACTGCTCGGGGTATCGCGTCCTGTGATGATCGCGAACTGCGATCCAAAAACAGGAAAAACTTAGCCCTGTTTCACCCCGGAATCGAGTACGCCCCGCCAAACGGGACGACTTGGTCACGTGCGGTCTTCACCGACACGTGAGCATCGTAGATACGGACGTGCGGGCTTTCGCAGAAGCTGATTCGGATGTGCGTGCACACCGGAATCAGTGCGTATCCGCGGACATCGCCCCGTATCCGTACTTTCTGATTCTTGCTGTAACTTAGTGTATACACGTCAGATCGAGACGAAACTTGCGCCATCGGACTCGTAGCAATACGCTGGTCCTGTGGGTCAAGTTTGGTTTGATTCTGAGAACGTTGGAAAATCGCGTGTCGTGGGCCCCACAGGCTCCACCTGACGGGCGATTTTGAGAACGGCTCGTCGGAATCCAACTCTGGAAGTTCCGTTGGGTTCGTATCAACGTTCCTGACTTGTTAACACTAAGTTGGACTGATTTGGAGACCTTTGACCCTGACTCGATTTTCGGTGCAAAGTGGCCCACATATGGACCCGCTTTGGCCCAGAAATATCGTTTTTGCCCTTGTGTCCAAACTGGACTTAAGGACAGGCATTTTTAACTAATTCCTATGTTCTGAGACTGTTGGTAATGTTCATTTCAGCTTTTGGAGGAGTTATTGCTGAACCCACTGTTACTAGGACCGCTACCGGTATTCCAATCCCAGGCAAGTGTACCTTGCCATAAATTGCAGTTTATTAGTTTATTTAGTTCCTTTGCTTTATTTTCTGGAATATTGTACATGCTATAACCTAGGACCGTATGACGTACTTTGTGTCCGATCACAGTCGGGTGCCAACCCCGTACGCGGAGTTGTGTATGTCATTTAGTGATGGACATTCGAGATCCTTTATATTCTCGTGCTTGATTATCAAGTACACTACAACCTAGGACACTTGACACCATACATTGACAGAATCTTCCTGACATATTCAAGGTGATTCTGTATAGGATACAGGATGGACATAGTTATATATTCTTAGTTTATGACTGTTGCATTAGATCTGATCTCACGTGACATGGACATGAGACGTGTGGTTACATTGGGTGGGGAGAGACACACAGGATACAGGCTGTTCTATACATATATACTACTATTGTGAGGTTGTAGACTCTCGAGCAGAGCTAGACCACTACTAGATATTGCTGCTACCGGCTCCCCGACACAGAGCTTGTAGCAGTCTCAGCCTGAGTACTAGTGTTGCTCTCAGTTGCATTTTCACTTAGATGGTTATGTAGTTACCCTGCTTATTTCATTTACTATTTCACTGCATTTATTTCTGGCTTGTATTATTTGTACCTTGCTATGTCCCCTGAGGACCTGGAATGGATGATGTCCCCAGGTTTAGCAGAAGAGCATTATCCCGAGGTTTACGGGACAGGAGCTGAAGCTATACCAGGAGCTGTTGCTGAAGGAGAACCTAACATAGAAGCAGAGGTGATGGCAGAAGATTTTACTTGAGATTATGTTATTTGTACTCTTCAGATACTTTATTTTGGACTCTTTTGTTCTGGTCGGATGAACCAGTGTTTTAGACTCTTGTTGGGTTGTTCCCCGACATACTCTGCTGAGACTGGACTTGATGTACTTTCTTTTATTTGCTGTTGTTCTTATTATTCTGTGTGCGGATGAGATTAGTTTTTGATATGATATTGTAGACCTATATTACAGCTTAAGTATGCTCGATGGATCCATTAAATTGGGATGTCCATCGATGTGTACTGCTGGCCATTGCCACGTGTCTAGTCCTACGACATTTTGGGACTGGGGCGTGACATGGTTTTTGTGGTGGCCCATGCAGGTCTACGACAAATTGTTTGGTCTCAACTTAGGGGCCAAACAAACCTGTAAAAGGATAGGATAGGCTATAGGATCTCATCCATTTGTTGAACGTTTTTGAAACTCTATATCGTATTCGAATTAAGTACTTGATTTTGCATCCTGCTTGACTCTACTAAACGTTCTCATAAAGTTTATTTTGGATGCAGAAAAATGGATCCAAGAAGTGGAGATGAAATTCCTTTTACACCACAAGACGCTGTGGTAACCTATGGTGATGGAATTACACCAGAGAACAGAGGTCAATCCTCTCAGAGTGGACAAGATGAGCAGCATAACTCAAGGTTCAGGCGTGATGATATTCCACCACCACCTCAGCCTGCCTTCCCACCAGGACAAGTAATGGATGGGCAGCAAATGTTCCAGATATTTTACGCCATGATGCAAGCTCAACAACAAGTTCAACAGGAGGCGCAGCGTCAGGAGGCAGAGAACTTGAGAAACAGCCTAGTAAATGCGTTGGAGCAGGCAAACCCGCAAGCTAGGCGACCAGCGACGGGATCTATCACTGATTTCCGTCAACTCAAGCCCCGTACCTTTTCGGGCAAGGAAGGACCAACTGAAGTGCATGAGTGGCTCACCAATACACAGCATCAGTTGGAAGCAGCTGAACTTCCTCGGGAGAGATGGATGACTGCTGTCCGAATGCAACTGACGGACAACGCGCACCACTGGTGGCTAGCTGAAGAGAGGAGGCTCGGACATGACCGAGTCACTTGGGAGGAGTTCTCCAGACTCTTCCAAGAGATGTATATCCCAGCCGTTGCTAGATCAGAACTCAGAGATAAGTTCAACCGCCTCATCCAGGGCAACATGACGGTGGAGGAGTATAATGCTGAATTCATTCGCCTGAGTCGTTTTGCCCCTTCTCTAATTCCTACCGAAGAAGAGAAGGCGGAGAAATTCTTTGACGGACTCAGGTTCGAGCTTCAAAGGTTGATTGGATCTGTTGCCCCTACATCGTACAACGACGTCCTTGCGGTAGCACGACGCATGGAGCGCGTCACCAGGAGGGAGTCAAGCCTGAAGCGACCATTTTCCTCAGCACCATCCAAGGCAGCCCAAGGGGATTCTGCAAAGCGACTCCAAAGGAATCTACCGCAGAGAGCAGCACCAAGAACCCTGCCTACTTGTCATTTCTGCGGCAAGTTGGGTCACATTGAAAAGGAGTGCCGACGTAAATTGGGACTGTGCCTGGTATGCGGCTCCAACCAGCATCTATCCAGGGACTGCACAGCACGTCGAGAGGGAGAACCACGACTAGCTCTACCTGCACCACGGCCAGATTATCCAGCAGTGGGAGCACAACAGACGGGAGTTAGAGGAGTCAGACCACCAGCTCCAGGAGGATATCAGCCAAGACCTCCATTGCCACCTCAAGCAGCACTATTCCAACAGGCTCGTCAGCAGAGGGGACCAGCACAGGGACGAGGTCAGGCTTTTGCATTGGCTGTTCAGGAAGAAGCTATTGCTGGAGAAGTTATAGCAGGTACCATCTTAGTAGCTTCATTACCTGCTGTAGCTTTATTTGATTCTGGGGCATCGCACTCATTTATAGCTGCTAGCTTCGTAGCCACCCATAGAGTAGCTACTGCACCCCTTCCGAAGACTAAGAGAATTCTTACGGGAGGTGGAATTATACCTGTTAGTGATATCTGTAGATCATGCTCAGTAGTAGTCTGCGGGAGAGAAATGCGAGCCCAATTTTTGATCTTTTCTATGCCTGACTATGATGTGGTACTTGGTATGGACTGGTTAAGTCAGTATCATGCTACTCTTGATTGTCGGCTTGGAAAAGTTATATTCAGACCACCTGGACACTCAGAGTTTGAATTTCTTCGAGGAGCTGTAGAACAAGGTGTTCAGCCAACTCTTAGGGTATTAATTACAGAAGGGGAGTCAAGTTACCCAAGAGTTATATCAGAGTTTGTGGATGTATTTCCCGATGATCTTCCAGGTCTACCACCTGATCGGGAAATAGAATTCACCATAGACTTAACTCCAGGAGCAGAATCGATCACTTCAACGGTATATAGACTAGCCCCTAAGGAGTTAGTAGAGTTGAAGAAGCAAGTTGATGAACTTCTGGAGAAAGGTTTCATCCGGCCCAGTGTTTCACCTTGGGGAGCACCTATACTATTTGTACCTAAGAAGGATGGAACAGTTCGCCTATGCATTGATTACAGGGCATTAAACGTTATGACCATTAAGAACCGGTATCCCTTGTCTCGTATTGATGACTTGTTTGATCAGTTGAGTGGAGATAGGGTATTTTCGAAGATTGACCTAAGATCCGGTTATCACCAGATTAGGGTGAGGAGGGAAGATATCCCGAAGACAGCCTTTAGAACCAAGTATGGACACTATGAGTTCTTAGTAATGCCGTTTGGTTTAACCAACGCGCCTGCTGTGTTCATGAGCTTGATGAACCGAGTTTTCCATCAATACTTGGATAAATTCGTGGTTGTATTTATTGATGACATTCTGGTATATTCTAAAAGCCACGAAGAGCACGAGGAGCATCTCAGAATCGTGCTAGAGACGTTGAGGCAGGAGAAGCTTTATGCTAAGCTCAGTAAATGTGAGTTTTGCATGGATAAGGTGCCATTCTTGGGGCATATTATCTCAGGAGAAGGGCTGTCAGTTGATCCAGAGAAGGTTGCTGCTATTGAGACTTGGCCTACACCAACATCAGTTGCTGAGGTGAGGAGTTTTCTAGGACTTGCTGGATATTACAGAAGGTTCGTAGAAAATTTCTCAAGGATTGCGGAGCCAATGACGAAGTTGACACGAAAAGATCAGGACTTTGCATGGACAGAAGAATGTCAGTTGGCCTTTGAAGAATTGAAGAGGCGTCTAACAACAGCACCAGTCTTGACTCTTCCTTCAGGGTCAGGCGGTTTTGTTGTTTATAGCGATGCGTCAGGTAGTGGCCTGGGATGTGTTTTGATGCAACACGGCAAAGTTATTGCTTATGCATCGAGACAACTGAAGGTCCATAAGAAGAACTACCCAACGCATGATCTGGAGCTAGCTGCTGTAATATTTGCACTGAAGATTTGGAGGCATTATCTTTATGGTGAGAAGGTGGAAATCTTCACTGACCACAAAAGTCTGAAGTATGTATATACTCAGAAAGAGCTTAATATGAGGCAAAGACGCTGGCTTGAGTTAATGGTGGACTTTGATATAGATCTGCAGTACCACCCAGGGAAGGCGAATGTAGTAGCAGACGCACTCAGCAGGAAGCCTACAGCATATTTCTTGACAATGCAGCCTGAGCTATTGAGAGATCTACAGGAGCTTCAGATAGAGGTTATTCTACCAAGACAGAGTGGCTTGCTAGCTAATCTGGAAGTGAAGTCATCGCTCGTGGAAAGGATTAAAGAAGCCTTGCCTACTGATGCAAGATTTCGAAGACTCAAAGAAAAGACCGAAGCAGGTTTGCAGACGGGACTTCGCATACATGAGGATGGTACATTAAGGTGCGGAGATCGTCTATATGTTCCAAATGGAGAACTGAGACAAGAACTAATGACTGAAGCACATAGTTCCATATACTCTGTTCATCCAGGAGGAACAAAGATGTATCGAGATCTAAGGCAGTACTATTGGTGGCATGGAATGAAGAGAGAGATTGCCAGATTTGTAGCTAAATGCTTAGTCTGCCAACAAGTGAAAGCCGAGCATCAGAGGACTGCAGGAATGTTGCAGCCGCTTCCCATACCAGAATGGAAGTGGGAACATATCACCATGGACTTCGTCACAGGATTCCCAAGGAGCCCCAGTGGAAAAGATGCGGTATGGGTTATCGTGGACCGACTCACTAAATCGGCACACTTCTTGCCATTTAGAGTTGGACAATCCACAGAGATACTAGCCGACATGTATATGCGACAAATAGTAAGATTGCATGGAGTGCCGGTTAGTATTGTATCAGATCGAGATTCGAGATTTACCTCCCATTTCTGGCGAAGTATGCAAGAAAGTCTTGGCACCAGACTAAAATTCAGCACTGCCTATCATCCCCAGACAGATGGTCAATCAGAACGTACAATCCAGATCTTGGAGGATATGCTGCGATCCTGTATGTTAGATTTTAGAGGGTCATGGGAAGATCATTTGCATTTGGTAGAGTTCTCCTACAACAACAGTTACCAGGCAAGCATCAAGATGGCACCTTTCGAGGTGTTATACGGTAGGAAGTGCAGATCGCCAATATGCTGGAGTGACGTTGGAGAGCGTCAAATTTGGGACCAGAGTTGGTGATGCAAACAGTGGAGAAGGTGAAACAAATCCAGAATCATCTTCGAGCAGCTCAGGACAGACAGAAACATTGGGCTGATACACACCGACGTCCCCTAGAGTTCAAGGAAGGAGAACATGTATTCCTGAGGATTTCACCTACTCGAGGAACCATTCGCTTTGGGAGCAGAGGCAAGTTGAGTCCAAGGTACATTGGGCCCTTTGATATTCTGGAGCGCATTGGTGAGGTGGCGTATCGTCTTGCATTACCTCCATCTTTAGAGGGAGTGCATGATGTATTCCATGTCTCACAGTTGAGAAGGTATGTGACTGACCCAAGTCACATAGTGGATCATTCTGAGATCGCCGTAGGCCCAAGTCTGAGATATGAAGAACAACCGGTGGGTATACTCGGAACCAGTGAGAAGACACTGCGAGGGCATACAATTAAACTGGTTCGTGTGGCATGGAAGCAGCACTCACCTGGTGAATCTACTTGGGAGAGGGAAGATATCATACGCCAGAAATACCCCCACCTATTCGAGGATGCAGGTATATCTTAAGTAAATTTTTAATTCCTGTAGTTCTGTGCTATTAGTAGTTTAATCTTTAAATTGCGAGGACGCAATTTTCTTAAGGGGGGTAGATTGTAACCACCTGAAATTTTAAAAATTTTTAAATTTAATTTTCTGAATTTAATTAGTAATTTTCTGTATTTTTTAGAACCAATAAACTAGAGTATTCTAATTTAAAATGAATTTTTAAAAGATATTTAATAATATTAAAATGTGATAAAAATTATATTTTCAAGTGTAAAATTAAAAACCGAGCCTGGGGTATTTTTCCGGGAATTTATTGGACACCGGATGAATTTTTAAAGCATTAAAAACTGTTGTAAAATTTAACTGATAAATTAAAACAAATTAATTAAGAAAACCAACCCAAACCATTGTTCAACCCGGACCAGACCGGTCGGTCTGACCAACCCGGACCGCTCGGGCTAGCGGGTCAAATCCGGGTCAGACCCGACCCGCCAGCATCCAACCCGACCCGTTACCAAACCCTAACCCCCAAATGTGAACAACCCGACCCTTCGCCTGGCCGGCGGCCGTTTCCGCCGCCGTGGCCGCCGGCCGACCCCACGGTTCGGCTCCCCGCACCCGCCGGCTCATTCTCTTCCCCTTCCGGCAACCTCTGCCTCTTTTTCTCCCCAAACCCGCTATAAGAGCAGTAGCAGCCGGCCGGAATCCCCTTGAAACCCCTCTCCTCCGGTGAGAACCTCTCCTCCGGCTAACCCTCACGACCTCCAGACTACGGCGGCACCGCCCAGACCGCCGGACACGTCCGCCTTACCACGAGCAACTTCCCGTCGCACCTCCAGTCAGTCGCCCTTCCCAGTCCGGCGATCCCTCAGCCTCCAACACCCGCAGAACCACGCCGAGCCCAATCTCCCTTCCGTCCAGGCGAATCCGGCCGCCGCAGCACCTGAATCCGGCCGCCCAGGACGTCGACGACCACCCAGGACCGGCGCCGCCTCCTCCTGAACCCCAGGCCAACTTCGGCAGACACGGACACGACTCAGAACGTGAGTTCCAGCTTGGACACGGATCCAGGACACAACCCTAGTTCAGACGCGTGTCGGACACGAGTTTGACACAAGGAAACTCGGATTTTTCGGACAAGTTCAGGTACCCATAACTTTTGACTCGTAGCTCTGTTTCATGTTCCGTAAATTGTATCGCGTAGCCTGTATGACCCTCTCGGTGTCCGGACAAACTGCTCGGGGCATCGCGTCCTGTGAGGATCGCGAACTGCGATCCAAAAACAGGAAAAACTTAGCCCTGTTTCACCCCGGAATCGAGTACGCCCCGCCAAACGGGACGACTTGGTCACGTGCGGTCTTCACCGACACGTGAGCATCGTAGATACGGACGTGCGGGCTTTCACAGAAGCTGATTCGGATGTGCGTGCACACCGGAATCAGTGCGTATCCGCGGACATCGCCCCGTATCCGTACTTTCTGATTCTTGCTGTAACTTAGTGTATACACGTCAGATCGAGACGAAACTTGCGCCATCGGACTCGTAGCAATACGCTGGTCCTGTGGGTCAAGTTTGGTTTGATTCTGAGAACGTTGGAAAATCGCGTGTCGTGGGCCCCACAGGCTCCACCTGACGGGCGATTTTGAGAACGGCTCGTCGGAATCCAACTCTGGAAGTTTCGTTGGGTTCGTATCAACGTTCCTGATTTGTTGACACTAAGTTGAACTGATTTGGAGACCTTTGACCCTGACTCGATTTTCGGTGCAAAGTGGCCCACATATGGACCCGCTTTGGCCCAGAAATGTCGTTTTTGCCCTTGTGTCCAAACTGGACTTAAGGACAGGCGTTTTTAACTAATTCCTATGTTCTGAGACTGTTGGTAATGTTCATTTCAGCTTTTGGAGGAGTTATTGCTGAACCCACTGTTACTAGGACCGCTACCGGTATTCCAATCCCAGGCAAGTGTACCTTGCCATAAATTACAGTTTATTAGTTTATTTAGTTCTTTTGCTTTATTTTCTGGAATATTGTACATGCTATAACCTAGGACCGTATGACGTACTTTGTGTCCGATCACAGTCGGGTGCCAACCCCGTACGCGGAGTTGTGTATGTCATTTAGTGATGGACATTCGAGATCCTTTATATTCTCGTGCTTGATTATCAAGTACACTACAACCTAGGACACTTGACACCATACATTGACAGAATCTTCCTGACATATTCAAGGTGATTCTGTATAGGATACAGGATGGACATAGTTATATATTCTTAGTTTATGACTGTTGCATTAGATCTGATCTCACGTGACATGGACATGAGACGTGTGGTTACATTGGGTGGGGAGAGACACACAGGCTACAGGCTGTTCTATACATATATACTACTATTGTGAGGTTGTAGACTCTCGAGCAGAGCTAGACCACTACTAGATATTGCTGCTACCGGCTCCCCGACACAGAGCTTGTAGCAGTCTCAGCCTGAGTACTGGTGTTGCTCTCAGTTGCATTTTCACTTAGATGGTTATGTAGTTACCCTGCTTATTTCATTTACTATTTCACTGCATTTATTTCTGGCTTGTATTATTTGTACCTTGCTATGTCCCCTGAGGACCTGGAATGGATGATGTCCCCAGGTTTAGCAGAAGAGCATTATCCCGAGGTTTACGGGACAGGAGCTGAAGCTATACCAGGAGCTGTTGCTGAAGGAGAACCTAACATAGAAGCAGAGGTGATGGCAGAAGATTTTACTTGAGATTATGTTATTTGTACTCTTCAGATACTTTATTTTGGACTCTTTTGTTCTGGTCGGATGAACCAGTGTTTTAGACTCTTGTTGGGTTGTTCCCCGACATACTCTGCTGAGACTGGACTTGATGTACTTTCTTTTATTTGTTATTCTCTTATTATTCTGTGTGCGGATGAGATTAGTTTTTGATATGATATTGTAGACCTATATTACAGCTTAAGTATGCTCGATGGATCCATTAAATTGGGATGTCCATCGATGTGTACTGCTGGCCATTGCCACGTGTCTAGTCCCACGACATTTTGGGACTGGGGCGTGACATAATCTGTGTTTATTCTGTGGATGAGATTAGTAATACCTGAGACTTGTACTTAGTACTGCTAGACTACAGCTTAAACATGCCCTGATGGATCCATTAAATTGGGTTGTCCATCAGTGCGTGCTGCTGGCCATTGCTCACGTGCTCAGTCCCTCGTCATTTTGGGACTGGGGCGTGACAAAAATTTACTGTAACAAAATAAATTTATATTAAATTTATGCAAACGAAACAATTTTGAATAATTTTGAAATAAAAACAGAGTACGCCAACAGTGTTGACGAAAAAAAAAAATTACGTTTTGGCACAATTTTTCGTAGTACTTTTCGATACGGTTATTTTTGCACAAACTGAAACTTATTTCGATCTCTCAGTCAAAAGTTATGATACTTTAAAGTTTTAAATTTTATATTTTTTTCTGTAACATGTGCGTCTTGTTTCGGATAATTTTTTTTCTACACGATTTGTGTTACTCTCGTCGAAAATATACAAATCGACTTATTATTTAACGAAAAACGATTTCAAAACAAATAATTATGGCTGCTCGACGGCAGACGTAATATTCTTACGACAGTTTATTATTATTATTATTATTTTAACGTCTGTTAACGACGATAAAATTAACGATAGGAATATAGTATTAAAAAATATAAACGTCCAAATGATGTTTTGATACTTTTTTCGTAATTTTTAAAACTTTGATGCTTTAGATGGAATTTATACAAAATTTGATGCTCTTGATGCAAATTTCTGAAAAAAATAGTTCTAATTTTTTCTATACAATTAGTTTTTTTTTATTTTATTTCGTTAAAATATATTTTCTTAAATCAAATTTCAAAACTAAACTAAATAAAAAAAATCAAAACATAATTAATTAAAACAAACTAATAAAATAAACCAAACCAACCAAACAAAACCACCCAAACCAACCCGCGGGCCCCACAAGGCCAAATTCTGCCAACAGTGTTGGCTGAAATTGTGCTTGCAGTGTTGGCGGAATTTGGACTTGTGGGGTTCACTTTAGACTTTTTTGCCAATGTGTTTGTTTTTTTTTTTTTTTTTCGTCAACACTTTTGGCGGACTCTGTCTCTATTTCAAATTTATCGAACCTTATTTCGTTTGCATGAATTTAAAATAAATTTATTTTGCTAAAGTAAATTTTCTGAAAAATAATATACAGTTAAGCGTTTTTTTTACAGAAAATTTACTGTAGCGAAATAAATTTATATTTAATTTATCTAACCGAAACAAGTT
Source organism: Iris macrosiphon (assembly GCA_036927795.1). NCBI lineage: Eukaryota > Viridiplantae > Streptophyta > Magnoliopsida > Asparagales > Iridaceae > Iris > Iris macrosiphon. Next base: position 166,530,454 of record JAYESA010000008.1, on the reverse strand, counting down.
TGGAAAAATTGGAAAAACAGTCTTTGTGAGCACAACAGTCTTTGTGAGCACAACAATCCTTATTGTTGAAGGTCTTTATTCTATTCTTCTTCATTTATACTTTTATTTGTATATGCAATATTTGATGTTAGTTTTTATTTTTTAAATATAAGTTATGTAATGTGCAAAATTTCGGGCAGCCAAAATTTATTTTTTGACAACGATAATTGTACAGATGGACAGCCAAAACGACGGACGTATTCCTGGAGGCCCTACTACGGATTTAATAATCCAGCAACGTGCGAAACATATATCTACTTTGGTATTTTATGGGAAGGTACAATAAAATATAATTGTGTAAACAAATATGAATGATATTTTGTACATGTCTACTAATAACATCGTCTATGTTTTTCATATATAGCAATACGATTATACTAATAATGAACGGTGCCGGGAGCATGCCTCGTGGCGTCACGATAACAGACTTGGGTATTGGAGGTTGATCGACCACCAGGTGGCACTGTTAAAAATATTTGGCTTTTATTATGTTGACAAGATACATTTTTTGCAACACGATAGAGACCTAATATTCAGTTTAGTTGAGCGTTGGTGGCCCGGACGAAATACCTTTCAGCTACCATTCGGAGAGATGACCATTATTCTAGCTGATGTGGCCAATATTTTAGGTTTACCTATTACGGGTGAACCTATAATATTTGATAAATCAATTTCCGCCGACATTATGATTACAAAGTACCTAGGTGTGGAGGTGCCGCGTAATAAACGTGGTAAAAATCTTGTGACGTTTACGTGGCTCCGTCATAACTTTTTGCACCTAGATCGTATTGGTGATCAAGTTATCTCAGTGGATGAGGATCGGGTAAGTATAGTTTTTTTTTGCAACTTATGTTATTATTTACGTAGTATATTTTTAATTGAATTTAACGCATATAATGTTTTTATCATTTGTTCAGGTCACTGTTTGCACCAGAGCCTACTTGCTAGGTTTATTAAGCGGAATGTTATTTCCAGACTCATCCAATTTAGTTGATTTACGTTTTTTACCTTTTTTGGTAGACCTGACCGCACCTACGCGCCACGCTTGGGGAGCGTCAGTGTTGGCATATTTATATAGTTCCATGACAGATTTTGTACAGTTTGAAGACATGAATGCAACGAAGGTAAATCTAAGTGGTTGTGCGATATTAATACAGGTATGAAAATATGTGCACTTATATCATCAGAAAAGTTTTACTTAATTCCATTTACATTGAAAATAGATGCACTTATATCATATGGTCATATTTTCTAGGTTTGGTCCTACGAGCACTTTCATATTGGTAGGCCAGTCCCCCGCATTAATACCGACGTTGGTGTCTTTCCGTCAGCTTTACGGTGGACTACGGATGCAGCAGATCCAGTACACTGTGAACATGCGGCTATCTCTTTATACCGGGTCGAATTTGACACACTGAAGTATAACGAGGTAAAATATCTGTATTATTATTTTATAAAGTCATTATAACCATTATCTTATAATTTGTCATAAAATAGGTGACATACTGTCCGTACCGGCTTGAGCAAAATTCTACTGAAATCCAAACAACAGCCTATGACCTTAGTGTCTATAGTTGTTTCCTGATATTCGACGGTGAAATCATGTATCATCCAGCTGATCGCGTTATGCGACAATTCTGGGTGAAACAAAAGATTCCCGATGAGCCACCATGTTTAAATCGTAGTAAAGGGAGTGCAACTAAAAGGGCAAGCAAAATGATTCCACAGTGGAATTCTAGGATGGAGACACAGCCCGTGGTACAGATTTCTCAACTAATGGACTCTATAGATGAGGGTAAGTTATTTAAAAAGTTGAACAAAATTATTTTTTTAAAATTATATGAAATTAAACGCTCATATTTGTTTAAATGGTGTAGCATTAGGTGATATAGCCTATAGATCTTGGTGGGGAGCTCCTCTTATCAGTAACCGATCCTACCAATATGAGGAGTTGCGATTCCAACATCGGGCCGTTGATGATGCTAGTTATCGTGAATGGTATCAAAATGTAATGGAGAAGGTACGTATTTTATTGATAAAAAATTTTGTTTCCATAGTTTTTTATTATGAATTAATTGGATTCTACTTAATATTTCAGCTTCCAAATTTGATTGTAGCATGTGAAAATCATCCAGTGAGAGACTCGTTAAGCACAGCAGTAAGATCATTTTTGGATGATGTGCAAGCATTTCCGACTCCACCCAACCCTCCATTAAATATTCCACCATATTATCCTCAAGGCTTAGTTAGCCGACGGCAACCACGTCCGCGTAGAAACTATCCCCATGTTTGGCATATGGATAGCCCGCCTCAACAAGATGACGAGGTCCCTGAGCAGGACATTTTCCAACAGGCTGACCAGGGCACTTCCCACCAGGCTGACCAGGGCACTTCCCACCAGGCTGACCAGGACACTTCCCAGTGGTCTGGCCATGGCACTTCTCAGTGGGCGGGCCAAGGCACTTATCAGTGGGTGGGCGAGGGAACGTCACAAGCACGTACCCCACAGATGGACCGAGAGGCGGACGAGGGGACTTCACAGCCTGGTGTTGACTATTGGGATTATTACATGCAGATGTCCAATTCTATATTTGATGCACCCCGGTTTGATACAGCTACTCAGTTATCTGTGACTCCAACAGCGCCGGTGCAGACACAAGAGGCTGATGAATTTGACCCATGGGCACCATTGCCAGGGGAGAGACTTGAGGATACAGTAGCAAGAAGAAATAGACTCGGTCTTAGGCCAAGGCCTCGTAGGAATTATGACAGGATGGCAAGAGGCAGAGAATGAAATTCTTGTACTGCTAGGTTATATGAGAAATTTATGTATTAGAAATTAAATTACATCAATGAACATAACTTTTCTAAGAAAATCTATGCCAATGCATTTATTCTCTTGGTTGGTTAGTACATCTTCTTCGATTGTGTCCTAAACCATTACAGTTGCTACATCGGAGATCTCTTGATGGTTGATCCTTCGCCATGATGCGGTTCTTCTTTGGTCTTCCCGCTTTCCGTCGTACATCTGGTACTCCAATGTCACCTATAACTAATGTACTTTGAATGTTGTAAGGGACTGGAATTGGCTCCAGGTGCGGCTCATATACGCTTCTTAATGCTTCTTTGGAAAAAATACCTGGATAAAAACTCTCGATGCTAATATTTTTAGAATTACAAGCATAACATACATGTACACATGGCAGACAAGTATGATACCATTTAAAACATGTACAATATTTTTCATCTAAGTTCACAACATATGTTCTGTTTGTTTCACGATCTAGTATTTCAAACAAATAACCAACTATACTCAATATTTGCAGCTGGTGTCTTTTTTTTGTGATACTGGCCATAGTATTTAACATCTTCGGACAATAATCAGTTGCAAGATTATCAGCTTTTTGTCGATTTTTGTCCTGAAGTGTTATGATTTTGGCTCGAATACCATCAAGTAGTGTTGTTATTGGTTTATCGCGTAAGTTTTTAACCCAGTTATTGAAGCATTCAGCAAGGTTCGACGTGTTAATATCTAATCTAGGACAAGCAGAATAAGCTGTTATCCAGTGTGATAAAACACGAGTTTCATCATTTACTCCAACAAGCCATTTGTAAACATCAATATTTTCAGCCTTAATTGTTTCAAAGCAAATATTCGCATCTGTCTCATTATAACATCTTGCAAGGTAGTCTAATTTACGTTGAAAATAAGGCAGTCTACATACTAGTTTTAAATTTTGTTTAAAATGTTGAATACAATAAAAATGAGGTGATTCCGGAAAAGTAGCACGCATGGCATTTATTAATCCTTTCTGTTTATCTGATATAAAAGAAATTGTATCCCACGTATTAAAACTACCTTCAAAAGATGTTTTCAAACCGTTTAAAAACCAAGTCCAAGAATCCGTGTTTTCGCTCTCAGCAACAGCATAAGCAATTGGATATAATTGATAGTTAGGATCATGAGCACACGCAATAAATAAAATACCTTGAAATTTAGAGGAAAGAAATGTAGCATCAGTACTAATCACAGGTAAACATCCCCTTAAAAAACCATCAATGCATGCCTTGAAACAAATAAAAATTCTTTGAAACTTATTATTTTCTGTAGTCTTTATATAACATCTGCTACCTGGATTTGTCTCAATGATTGTAAAAGCATACTCTTCAAGACTACTATATGCATCAATATAACTACCATTTATTTCTGATAGAGCAATTTCTCTAGCTTTCCAAGCTTTACAATATTTAATATGTATTCGGTGTTCCCTATAGATATCATTTATAACATGCGATGGACTATACGACTGATTATCACGAATTTTATCAATAATCTTATTCTTAACCCATATAGTTGTCGCTAATGGATGATTTTCCGTTATAAGTCCACCTAAACAAGAATGTACATTTTCTAGCGTACTAATGACGAATGTTTCGCCGTTGCCAATGGCTTTAGCGTACACTCTCCAATTACAACTAGAAACGTTACATTTATATACAATTCCACTGGCATTGTTTCTAGTAGCCCTGCAACAAATTTTTTTTGCAATTGCTATATCACTAATAAAACTTCTAAATGCATGACGATTTATAAATTCTCTTCCAATGAATAAATTATTTAAACTATCAACATTATCATCAAGTACATCATCTATATTTTCGATTAAATCATCACTATTTTCATCGTCGGTATTACCATCATCTACTCTATGTTCTTCTTCAGTAAATGAAATAACTTGGTGAGAAGAACTTGGACCACTACTAATTCTTTGTTGTGGTGGTGGAGGAGTCACAAAAATATTAATATATGTTGATTGTATATTAACTTCAAGAATAAATTTCCATGCCTCCTCACTAACTAAATTTATGCAATTAGATAGATAAATATGTACCAATAAAAATTCACAGTCAATAGCAAATTTTTCAAATATTAGATTACGTAAATTATCAAACGAAATATTTTGATCAATTAAAAGAACTTCAACTAAACCTCCTTCATAAGCTAACCCATTTAGTACACCACCAAGTGAGCATAGTATTGTTATACTTCGATCCATGGCAACAAGAAAATGGGCTTCAAAGATTGTATATTGAACTGAGCTTCTCCTGTGTCGAAAGAAAGAAATTTCGTATGAAAAGAAATAAAATTTTTGATTGCAATGTTTGATATGCTGATATCAAATAAATACTACGTTTATATAGGTAACTTCGAACCGATCGTTAGACGAACGTTGGATATGAACGTTAAAAAAATAAGAGCCGTTGAAAGAGCCGTTGTAAAATAGCCGTTGTACATAAACCAACTACTAAACCAACCCATAGACCCAACCCAATTTCAAACCAAAATCAAAACCAAATCATTCCTCGATATTTGTCTTTTCTTCTTTACTTTGTCTTTTTTTTTTCATATAAAAAAAAACTAAACCATTAAAATAAACAAAAAAATTAGAGGACACAAATAAATACTAGTTAAAATAATTTATTTTCTTCTTTAGAGGACACAAATAAAAAATTAGAGGACACAAATAAATTAGAGGACACAAAATTTCTTCTTCTTCTTTATTTACTTTTTTTTTTATTTTCCGAAAATAATATTTCTAAATATTTCTTTCCAATTAATTTATTTTAATTTTATTTCGTTAAAATAAATTTACTTAAATCTAATTACAAAACTAAACTAAACTAAATAAATAAAACAAAAAATATAACTAATTACAATAAACCAATAAAAAAACCAAACCAAAGAAACTAAAAAAACCAAACCAAACCAAACGAAACAAAATAAAAATTAAGTAGGCCCAGGGCCAATTCCGCCAACAGAGTTGGCTGAAATTGGCCCCCCCCAATTTCAGCCAACTCTGTTGGCGGAAATTGGCCGTGGGGCCCACTTTTTTAAATTTTTTTTTTTTTCTGCTTACGTGTACAGGCGGTTGTGTTTTCCGCCAACACTGTTGGCGGAGCCTGATTTTTTTTCAAATTTTTCAAACTTATTTCGTTTAGATAAATTTAATATAAATTTATTTCGCTACAGTAAATTTTCTGTTTTTTTTATTATAAAATGTCTAACCATCAGTACAAATACTATTTAGAAGTTCTCCATATTTACCATATTCGAATTAGTCAAGAAACAAAAGTTAAAAGCCATGTTCAAACACAGGGGTGAGCATTATTAGGTTTTGGACCGAAAACTAAATCGAATCGAACCGAATAAGAGATTCAGTTCGGTTAAAAAAAAATCGGTTCGGTTTCGATTTTGAAAATACTAAATTTTTTTATTCGGTTTCGTTTTTTGATTTCGGTTTCGGTCAAAAACCGACAATCGAATAAGAAAAAAAAAATTATATATATATATATATATATATATATATATATATATATATATATATATATATAGGAATATTTATTTATTATATATATATTAACAAAAAAATCCGCAAATAAATTGAAAAATCGAATAAACTGAAAATCAAACCTATTTAATTCGGTTCGGTTATGGTATAATTCGATTCGGTTTCGATTTTGCTTATTCGATTTTCGGTCGAATTTGATTTTTCTTATTCGGTTCGGTTTTGAACCGAATCGAACCATTGCTTTTACCCCTATTCAAATCGGGTCAAAATTCAATTGGGTCAGACTGTTCGATAGTCTGACTGGTCAGATCGACTCGGTCGACCGAGTTTTTAGAAGAAAAAAAAAATCTATATTAAACCAATAAAAAAAAAGCTCCCAATATACAAGTTAATCGATTTAGCCATCCGATCCAATCTGATTTTTATAACAATACTTAAAAAAGAAGAAGAAGAAGCTTATACACTGCTGATGGGCCAAAATATCAGCAGGGCCAAAATATATCTTCAATGATAAGAAAACGTTGTTTGTGAATTGTTGTCGTACTAACAATATCTATTCTACTATATAATGTCAAAACTAGGCTTCATCGTAAAATTTTTTTATTCCAAAAATACCCTTCATTATATTTCAGTATGTATTAACGTTGATAAGGATATCTAAGTAATTAAAAACAGTAATTAAATATGTATTAAATGTATGTATGCATGCATGAGACAACTTGGAGAATGATAGTTAATAAAACAAATATATGCATGTATGCAAAGTAGGTAGTTTGGAGAATAAAACAAAAATTAATAAAGAATGCATGCAAAGTAGGCACATGAACCCAAGAGATAAGAGAAACCTTTTCTATTCCCGTCATTTAATTTCTCCCAACTTTCATGCTCCTACCTATTATATTTCCACTTATAATAAAATTAAAAAAATTTGGTTTGCTCTTTTAATAAACTATTATTTTTTCAAGTAATATGAAATACGTGCAACGCACGTGCGTATATACTAGTTAATTATTAGTAGGACAGCAGACGACAGTCGATTGTAAACTTTCTGAACCGAATTCGAGTGGCTCTTGTGGTTATTGAGAAGAGATATAAAATTCCGACTGAATGGTAGAAGATCAATGGATCGAACCATGGGAGCGTATTATTATTTCTATTTATAAATGATGTAAAACGTTACGTTGGATCCCGTACGTTATGCCGTAAAGTAAAAAAATAAAAATAAAAAAAAATTGCAAACTCCCTGCCTCAAAATATACATTATATTAATATTTACATTTAACCGGACTGGTGTGTATGGATGGGTGTTTTTTCTTTCAACTTTTTACATTTTGCACCAATAAAAAAAAAAAAAAACATTTATCACACTCCCTCACATTATCTCCAAGCTCCCCAACTGCCCACTCTCCATAAGTATAGCCCCTTCCCCTTCCTCTTTCCTTGCCATCTCTCCCTCTCTCTCTCTCTCTCTCTCTACAGAATGATGGCACTAGTCTTCATTGCTCTCTCTCTCCTCACATTCTTCAGTGTGACCGACGCACGCATCCCCGGCGTTTACACCGGCGGCACCTGGCAGTCCGCCCACGCCACCTTCTATGGTGGCAGCGACGCCTCCGGCACTATGGGTACCTCTCTTTTTTCTCATTTTGTTACCTACATTTCTCTTCTTTTTTTTTTAACGCTAGGTCCCTTAGCGTCGCTACTTTGTAATTTTACTTTTTACAGGGTGTTAATTAGTGCAAAAGTGCAGTAAAAAGGGGGGAGTAATTAGCGTTTAGACCCTCGATTTTATATAGCTTACGGTTCATGTCCTCACATTTTCAATTTAAAAGTTTGGATCATGATTTTTTTTCTAAACATTAGTATAATGCCAACATGTGTTGAAAATGCGGGTATAGTAAAAAAATAAAACAAAAATAAAGAGTTATTTACCCTCATTTTTTTATGCTTTCAGTTTATTAAACGAATATTTTTTATTTGAATTATTTTGTAACATATTCTCGTTTGTATGTATATATATATATATATATATATATATATATATATATATATATATATATATATATATATTAGAGTTTGAGTTTCCAAAGTATTTGATATTAAATTTTGGATATCAAAATTACTGTTCACTAGTCTATTTGAACAGTATTTTTGAGATCTAAAGTCTTAACATCGGACACTTTGAAGATCTAAATTTTAATTTGAACCAGTGTAATTTTAACTATTATGTGAGCTCCTATTACTAAAGTCTTTTTTTATTTTAAAATTAATTATACTATTTTTTTTTAAATTTATTATACCGATCTCTATTATTTTTTATATTTTATGTAAAATGTTATTATATTAACCACACTTTTTGGGACGAAGGTAAGGAACGTTGTCTGATAAACCGTAAACATTAGAAAAGTTGCTGTAAATAATCCAAAAAATTAAAAACATTGGTTTCAAACTTTTCAACTTAAAAATGTCAGAATTTAAACTCTAAACTGATTTAAAATCCAGAGTCTAAGCACTAATTACCCCTAAAAAATGACCCATTCTACATTCTTGCTCGATAATTAGTTGCAGATGCAAAGTGCAACTTATTTATATAATACATTGAATTTTCTTTTCTTTTCTTTTCTCAGGACTCATCACAACTGGATTTATTTCATGATAACTTCCTAGATTTATAAATCTAAAATTTAAGGATTTTTTTTATATGAAGCAATCTATATTAAAAAAGAAATATGCCAAATGATATAATTTTTTACAGTTTTGAGCTGAGTTTGGAATTTATTTACAACTCATCCCTCCTCTATTCTCACACTGCAATTAATATGTTGTTGTGATTTGAAGGTGGGGCTTGTGGTTATGGGAACCTGTACAGCAAGGGATACGGAGTTGAGACTGGCGCACTGAGCACGGCGCTGTTCGCTCAGGGGCTGAGCTGCGGCGCGTGCTTCGAGATCAAGTGCGCCGACGACCCCAGGTGGTGCCACCCGGGGAGCCCCTCCATTTTCATCACCGCCACCAATTTTTGTCCCCCCAACTTCGCCCAGCCCTCCGACAACGGAGGCTGGTGCAATCCTCCCCGCCCCCACTTCGACCTCGCCATGCCAATGTTCCTCAAGATCGCCGAGTACCGTGCCGGAATCGTCCCCGTCTCCCACCGCAGGTACATCATCATCATTAGTCAAGACAAATATTTCAAGCACGACGAAAGTTACTGTGTACAACAAATTTCAATTGTGCACTGTTAATTTTTTTAATATATATTTTAGTATCGTCAAAATTTTAAATGTTCTCGATATTCAACTACTATCAAAATTTTTAATGGTCCTAAATTTTTCAAGAATGTCAATTTTAGTAGTCTTGAATATTCAAAAACTGTTAAAATATTGGCAGTTCTAGATCCGATCAAAACTGTTACTTTTAGGAAGTTTGTAGTGTCCGATAGCATTCCAACTCCTCTATCATACATTTAGAAAAAAAAATTGTCAAATATTTATTATTAATTTTATAATGTAATTGTTAACAATTGTTACAGATAACATTGTTAAGTTGTTTGTATAGGTCAAGATAATACATTTCTCAATGTATTCCTCTTTATGTTATCAATTATAAATAAAAAATATTTTAAAAAATTAATGAGAAGTTAAAAAATTAAATATCTTAATATTTTTAGGTTGGAAAATATTTTCTTTTATCTAATTATTATTTTTTAAATATAATCTTATAGATATTGTTTTATTATTCATGCCGCATGAGAAACATTATCACCCCTCTAAAGAAGACGATAAATCAATATTACCACTACACGTGACTGGTTGTTAAGCTGCCACGTCATACGCTATATTTTATTATTATTTATTTAATTTAAGTTTCCTACACAATCTGTTATTTTTATTTCAGTCCCTTGTTTTGTTCACTTTTTCTTCTCACTTGAATACGGAGAAAGGTGATTTTTTTCTCGAAAATTGCATATTTTGTCAGAAGTAGTCCAAATAACTACAGTGGGAATAGTAAACGAGAAGAAAGAAAATTGGAGGGAGAAGGAACAGTTATGGCGGGATGTTTTGTACTCGGCCGTTGCTTTTTAGCCGCGTTCCTACGAAATGACATTGTTACCCCTATCGTTACTGTGGGGCGCTACAATAACCTACCTGTTATGGGCATTTTCGTAACCTACCCAAAACGAGTGAGTCCGACTGACAAACGCACATGCCTCCCACGCGAACGCGCAAACTTCTGTCTCCTTTGTGGGCCCGTCCTTTCCCGTCAGAGTAAATTACATTAATACCCTTTATTTGGAAGTTCGATTTCTTTACATACACACCCTTGAAATTATGATAATTGCATCCTAACTACTGAAACGTAGAGAGCACACCAGTTCCCCCAAACAAAATGTGGGTATAGTTGTGTTGTCTCGGACACTCCATAGTGTATTAGGATGCAAAAAAATATGTTTTGTGTCCATATCACCGTATGCTTGCTAGATAGCGTCGTATCCTGTGTCCGTACATCGCAAGACTGAAAAATGGTTGGACTTTGTACTAATAATACAATGTATTGTTTGGATAACTTGTGCTAATTACATACTTTGTTGCACACCCGCCCGCAGGGTCCCCTGCAGGAAGAAGGGCGGGATCCGGTTCACGATCAACGGCTTCCAGTACTTCAACCTCGTGCTCGTCAGCAACGTGGCGGGCGCCGGCGACATCCGCAAGGTGATGATCAAGGGGACCCGGACCGGGTGGATGCCCATGTCGCGCAACTGGGGCCAGAACTGGCAGTCCAACGCCGTCCTCGTCGGCCAGGCCATCTCGTTCCGGGTCACGGGGAGCGATCACCGGACTTCCACCTCCTGGAACGTCGCCCCTGCGTCGTGGCGGTTCGGTCAGACGTTCTCCGGGAAGAATTTCAGGGCTTGATCGGGGTCAGGGGGGTTCTGGGGTCATATGCATGTGGTGTCCTTTGAGTTTTAGTAAATATTGGCGCCAGGATTTCATTTGAAGGGGGTAGACTGCTATTATAGCCTATTAGTGAGTAGCAGTAGTAGTAGTGGAAGCAAATATAGCTGAAGTGGCTGCAGTTTTTAAGGAAATTATGTAGCCCGCAGCTTTCTTTTCAGTATATGTTATATGTTGTGTGTGCTATAATTTTAATTTGGATTGCATAGTGTTAGCAGTAAAATAGTAAGAGTCATCACGGCCTTAATGGAACAAAGGGCTCGGTGATTTATGTACGTCCTGACGCAAGTATTATTGAAGCAGTGGAATTTGATATATTTGATCACAGAATGTGATGTATTGTTGCAAGTCTTTTTGATGTCATTAGTACAATGTCACAGAATGTGATGTATTGTTGCAAGTCTTTTTGATGTCATTAGTACAATGTCACAGAATGTGATGTATTGTTGCAAGTCTTTTTGATGTCATTAGTACAATGTTTTGGGCTTATTTAACGTTGAGATGGGGATGCACTGAAAGCAAAAAGTATAAAGTTAATTTTGGATTGTAGAAAAACTATTTTCTCCATTTGTTTTGGGAATATTTTTGTGTCATCCAAGAAAGAAATAGTTTTCTATTTTAAAGGTTACAGAAAATTTACTGTAGCAAAATAAATTTATATTAAATTTATAAAAACGAAACAAGTTTAAATTTTTTTGAAATAGAGACATTGTCTGCCAATCTGTTGGAAAAAATACAACAGACGTACACGTAGGCAGAAAAAATTTAAAAAAGTTAAAGTAGACTCCACAATCCCATTTTCGTCAACACTGTTAGCCAACTGTGTTGGCAAAAATTGGGTGTGGGGGCCCACGGGTGTTTGGTGATAAACAAAATGAAGGAGAAGAGGGTTTATATGAAACCTTTCTTTTTTTGCTTACAAACAAGAAAAAGAGTACAATTAATCCTATACGAGGATATTAAGTACAATAAAAATAATTCTGGGAAAGTATTGCTATAGAAGTCTGATCTGCGGTCGATCACTTTGTTCCTTGGACCACACGATAATGAAGAAGTGCTGTAGAAGAAGAAGAAGCTTCAAAGGTTGCAAGTGTGATTGAATTCTCGTTGCCAAAGTTGTCAACCAACACTCTCTGTCTGTGCTCTCTCTCTCTGATCTCTTCTTGTGCTTCCGTCTGATCCCCGTGTTTTATCGCCTTTGTGCCTGATCCCCCTGCTGATGATCCTCTCTACCCTGTGACCAGGGATCTCTATTTATAGAGATCGATCAAATAACTGCCAAGTTGGCGTAAAAACCAAGCAACTGTCTTGTTGGCGTAAAATGCCAAACTGTGAAGAAAGTTGTATCTTTTACGCGGCGGTTATAATAACTGCTACCCACATTCAAATAATCTTCTGAATCTGCGTATGACACGTGTCCCATTATAAGGTAACGCGTATAACTGCTTCTCGAAGATCATGGCATGCAAGCCACGTAAGTAACTGCACCTTGCGAAAAGATGGTTGGCGTAAAAGCCAAATAATTGTCTTGTTGGCGTAAAAGTCGAACTCTGCGTAAAACCCGATGATTCATGAATAATAGATAACCAGCGTAAAATAGCCAATTATCCATCACGACTGAGGTCTTGAGCGTATTCTGGGCTAAATAGCCTTATCACGTACCTTTGCAAATATAGCCCAAGTTGGCGTATTTCGAGGAGATAACATACGGCGTACTCCTATAGTTGAAAATAGCCTGGTTGGCGTAAAATGCAAGGATGGTGATGTGAGCGTATTAGTCACAGTTTTAGCTTTTCCAGTCAATTATCCATCACGACTGAGGTCTTGAGCGTATTCCGGACTAAATAGCCTTATCACGTACCTGCAAATGTAGCCGAGTTGGCGTATTTCGAGGAGATAGCATACGGCGTACTCCTATAGTTGAAAATAGCCTGGTTGGCGTAAAATGCAAGGATGGTGATGTGAGCGTATTAGTCACAGTTTTAGCTCTCCCAGTCATGACAAAATCTAAAGAATAGAACCAAATCTCGTGCATTAAATGCAGAGATATGCCTCCATCTCGTGCATTAAATGCAGAGATATGCCTCGGGCTCTGTACGAGAAACAGCTTTTGACGTGACGTCTGATTTCGTCTCATCTTGAGCGTAAAAACTCATTTCTGCCCATGTAGAATAGGCAACGTATTCTTTGAATGCGTAAAAATGACTTGTATCAAGAATATGTCACTAAACGACAGCCTGGGTCTCTGTGCAAAATCATCATCAAAGTCGTCCTCTCGATCATCGTGCAGTACTTTTGCTAGGAGTCAGGTTCACTATTTTGTCTGACAAATTCATCCGAGGAATACGAAAAGTTCCTCGTACAACTTTACGCTGCATAAAAAATAAACGTATTTTAAACTTTACGCGGGGAGGTATAACAACATTTTTATGCCAAAACAGCTTTGAAGCGCTGCTTTATGCGGGCAGCTCTGAAGCTCTACTTTACGCCAAACAGCTCTGAAGCTCTGTTTTACGTGAGCAGCTCTGAAGCCATGTTTTACGCCAAACAGCTCTGAAGCTCTGTTTTACGCGGACTTCATGTATGATGGGGGTTTTGACTGTATAATACGCGTACAATTTTTCAGCGTATTTTATGCTTCTACAAGACCCCCTTCAAAGTTTTCAAATTCCTCGTTTTGAAATACTTTGAATGAAGCATGAAATGATCAAATTTGACTCGTTCTTCGAGGCTGATTTTTTGGCGATATTTAAGGAGTTTTGTTGAGATTTGTAAGTTCTCTTTTGCCTATATAAGGGCAAGCAAATGAACTTGTTTTTCCATACTCCCTGTAAACCCCCTGATTTTTTCAGAAATTTTTAAAATGGATTTTCACAATTTTCTGAAATTTTTTGGGGTTTTTAATTAATTAAAACTACGATATTTTAAGATTAAATAATTTTTAAATGATGTTAAATAATATTAGAATATTATAAAAATAATTTTTTTAGGTGTAAAATGAAAAATTAGACATAGGATAATTTTTCGGGAATTTATTGGACCCCGGAAACGTTTTTAAAGCCCTAAAAACTAAGTTTATAATAAACCAAAATTGTCACGCCCCAGTCCCAAAATATCGAGGGACTAGACACGTGACAATGGCCAGCAGCACACACCGATGGACAAACCCAATTTAATGGATCCATCGGGGCGTACTTAAGCTGTAATACAACAATCAGGGTCTACTAATCTCATCCACAGAATAAATACAGCAATATTAACAAAAGAAAATAAACATCATCCAGTCACAAGTAAATAAAATCGGGGAACAACCCGATAATAAGTCTGTTACAATTGTTCATTAAAAGAGTTTAATTGTATCAAGACTGGGCATATAAGAAACATATACTCAGGAGAAATCCTCTGCAATCACCTCGTCCTCGGTTCCTGGTTCTGTTCCAACGTATGCACCTGTTCCTGCTTCTGCTCCTGCTAATGCTCCGGTCCCGTATACCTCTGGATAGACCTCGTCTGCTAATCCTGGGAACATAATCCGGATCCAGGTCCTCAGGGGACATAGCAAGGTACAAGATAACTCATGCCAAAATAAATGCAGTGCAGCAATAAATGAAACAATAGGGTAAATATATAACCAGCTAAGTGATATGCAAGTGAGAGTTTTAGTCATACTCGGGCTGAGACTACTATAGGATCGATGTCGGAGAAACCCATAGCAGTATTTTCTCGAAGGGCCAGTAATGTACCAAAGCTCTGTGTCAGAGTCTAAGGCACTTCAAGTAAAGTATTATATATATATATATATATAATCAGCCTTTTGTATGGTAAATCTCTCCCCACCCAATGTAATCACACGTCTCATGTCCATGACACGCAGGATCAAAACTAATGCAGCAAGTCATAATAAGATCTAAGAAAATAATGTCTATGTCATGAAACCTGTATCCTATACAGAATCACCTTGAATATTTCAAGAAGATTCTGTCTCATGAATAGTGTCAGGTGTCCTGGGTATAACGTACTCGATATTGCAAGCACGAGAATGTAAAGGGTCACGATATCCATCTCTAGGTGACATTACACAACTCCGCGTACGGTGTTGGCACCCGACTATTAACCGGACGCTAAGTAAGTCACACGGTCCTAGGTTAAGCATGTACAAGATATAAATAAATCAAGGAAATATGTAACAAGAACTGCAAGATTTGGCAAGGTACACTTGCCTGGGGTTCTGGCTCCAACTGTAGCTCTGACCTCAGTATGAATTGTAGGTACTGCTCCGGTTACTGAAATAAATATCACCATCAGATTCAGAAAATATCAAATAGCTAGAAACGCCTGTCCTTGAGTCCAATTTGGACACAGGGGCAAAATTGACAGTTTCTGGTCAAAGCAGGGTCCACATGTGGGCCGCTTCGTACCGAAAAATGTGTCAGAACCAATGGTCTCCAAATTCGTCCAACTTAGTGTCAACAAGTCCAGAACGTTGATACAAACCCAACGGAACTTTCAGAATTGGATTCCGATGAGCCGATCACAAAATCGTCCGTCAAATGGAGCCGCGGGGCCCACGATACGCGATTTTGTCAACGTTCTCAGAATCGAACCAAACTCGGGTTACAGGACCAGCGTATTGCTACGAGTCCGATGGCGCAAGTTTCGTTTCGATCCGACGTGTATACACCAAGTTACAGCGAGATCCAGAACATGCCGATAAGGGGCGTTGTCGGCGGATACGCGTTGATTTCGGTGTGCACGCACATCCAAATCAATTTCGCAAAATCCTGCACTTCCGTATCGACGGTGCGCACCTTTCGGTGAAGACCGCACGCGACCAACTCGTCTCGTTTGGCAGGGGCACTCATTTTCGGGGAAAATCGGGGTATTATTTTTCCTGTTTTTGGATCGCAGTTCGCGATCGCCACAGGACGCGACACACCGAGCGGGTTGCACGGGCATTTAGAGGGTCACGCAGGGTTTGTGTCATAACAGACGGAATGAAAAACGGAGCAACGAGGAGAGAGAAAAGAGTACCTGAACAGGGTTCCGCAAAAACCAAATTTTTCGTGTCCGCGAGGCGACACGACACAAGGGGAGACGGTACTGTAGCTAGGGTTAGGGTTTTGCTGCCGGAGGCGGCGCAACTGGCCGGAGCAGGGTCGGGCATCGCTGCGGCTAGGTCTCCGGGATCCTCGTCGGGGCGTCTCAGCGGAGCTAGGGCAGCTCGCTGGTGGCCGGGGAGAGGCGGCGTTGCTCGTGGGGAGGCGTGGTGGAGCTCTGGTTCGTCGAGGCGGTGGGGACGAAGCCGAGGGGGTCATCGTCGAGGGGAGAAGGTTGGCAGCGGAGCAGGACGTGGAGGCGGAGCTGGCGCAGGGGACGGCGTGGGGAGAGGGTCAAGCGGACGGCGGTGGAAGATGAGAGCAGGAGGAGGAGTGGGCGGCTAGGGCGTCGGCACAGCGGGGTTTTATAGGGCGAGGGAAGGAGGCGGATGGCCGGAGGTTACGGGAGGCGGAGCGAGGGGTCGGGGCAGCGGAGCGGCGGCCGTTGCGGGAAGCCAAAGCGGCGCCGGCGGCGAGCTGAAGGGTCGGGGAAGAAGAGGAAAGGAGTTTCGGTTTCGGGCGGGTTAACGGGTCCGGGTCGAGTTCAATTCGGATCCGACCCGTTAAGGATTTGGGTTCGGTTCAGGTGAACCGAGTCCGGTTCAGGTTGGTATGGTTTATTTGAAATAAACCGGGTTCAATTCCAGGGTTTATTTTGGTTTAAATATTAATTAGTTTTTAGGGCTTTAAAAATGCTTCCGGGGTCCAATAAATTCCCGAAAAATTACCCTATGTCTAATTTTTTATTTTACACCAGAAAATATTATTTTTATAATATTTTAATATTAATTAACATCATTTAAAAATTATTTAATTACAAAATACCTTGATTTTAATTGCAGAAAATTTCCAGAAAATTTCAGAAAAATTGAAAAAATCCGTTTAAAAATTCCTGAAAAATCAGGGGGTTTACAAAAATAAACCCTAGAAATAAATCCGGTTTATTTCAAAAATAAACCCGGTTTATTTCAAAAATCAACCAAACCAACCCGAACCGGACCGGACCCGATCTAGCTGAACTGGGCCCAACCCCAGTGGGTCGGATCCGGGTCTAACCCGAAACCCGACCCGCACCCTTTTGTCTATCGGATCGAGTCGGATCCTGTAAACCCCCTAGTCTTAAATATAGGATTTAAATGATTATTTTAACTTGAAAACAACCACAACCCAAATCCTAAGTACCCAAATTAGGGTAT
This sequence comes from Iris macrosiphon, assembly GCA_036927795.1. NCBI lineage: Eukaryota > Viridiplantae > Streptophyta > Magnoliopsida > Asparagales > Iridaceae > Iris > Iris macrosiphon. The sequence goes on along the minus strand of JAYESA010000008.1, from coordinate 166,512,821 downwards.
CAGTCTACCCCAAACATGTTATGCCACGACTCCTGTGTACCACTCAAAATCTAGTTCCTAATGTTTTAAATACATTATGAATTACCTAGTTAAGTTGTTAGTTTAATTTCAATTAAGGCTAATTTCACCTCAAGCAACACTTAGACCAGCCCACATTTACTCTTTCTCATTAGACCAGCCCATCTCAATGAGACCAGACAGGCCAAGCCGAGGCTAGCCCACAACTTCCTCATATATATATATATATATATATATATATATATATATATATATGAAGTCCCTCCCCTTGAAACCCTAAACCAACACCACCCTCTCCAAACCCCACCCGACCCCCATCCAAACCAATCTCCCTGCTGGCCGGACTCCCCTACCCCGACTACCCCTCGCCGACTGCTCCGGCCAGCCCGCTCCCGACCACCTCACCCGACCGACCCCCCTATAGCCACCCGCGCCGACTGCTCCAGCCGCTCTCGCTTCCTTGACCGGCTGCTCCAGCCCGCTCTCGCTTCCCCGACCGGCTGCTACACCCCAGCCGCTCCCTGACCGGCTGTTCACCCCAACCCAACTTTCCCTGACCGGCTGCTCCAGCCCGCTCTCGCTTCCCCGACCGGCTGCACACCCCCAACCGCTTCCTCGACAGGCTGCACACCCCCCGCCTGTCATACCCCAGTCCCAAAATATCGAGGGACTAGACACGTGGCAATGGCCAGCAGCACACACCGATGGATAACCCAATTTAATGGATCCATCGGGGCATACTTAAGCTATAAAACAATAGTCAGGGGTCTAAATCTACTAATCTCATCCACAAAAAATGAATATATCAATAGCAACAAAAGGAAATAAAAACATCATCATCAAGTCACAAGTACATAAATCGGGGAACAAGCCCGATACAAGTCTGATACAACTGTCAAGATACAAAAACAAAGATATCAACAAAAGTACTGAGTATGGAAACAGTATATGCTCAGAAATACCGTAGAAGTCACTCGACTGCTGGATCTGGTACTGCTCCAGTGCCTGCTACTGTTCCTGCTTCTGCTCCTGCTAATGCTCATGTCCTGTATATCTCTGGGTCGAACTCGTCTGCTAATCCTGGGGACATAATCCGGATCCAGGTCCTCAGGGGACATAACAAGGTACAAGAAAGCTCATGCCAAAATAAATACAGTGCAGCAAATAATAAAATAAATAGGGTAAACTATATAACCATCTAAGTGATATGCAAGATAAGAGCAGCATTAGAACTCAGGATGAAACCACTACAAGCTCTGTGTCGGGGAGCCGGTAGTAGTGATATCATGTGGTTGTCTAGCTCGGAGTGAGACTAAGACGCCGGCATAATATATATAATCAACCTGTAGCCTGTGTGACTCTTCCCACCCAATGTAATCATACGTCTCATGTCCACAACGTCTCATGTCTATGCCACGCAGGATCATAACTAATGCATCCAGTCATATAATGTCTAAGCAAAGGAATAAGTCATGAAACCTGTATCCTATACAGAATCACCATGAATATCTCAGGAAGATTCTGTCTCATGAATAGTGTCAAGTGTCATGGGTATAACGTACTTGATAATGCAAGTACGAGAAGTATAGGGTCTCGGTATCCATCTCTAGACGACGTTACACAACGCCGCGTACGTTGTTGGCACCCGACTGTAATCGGACGCTAAGTAAGTCACACGGTCCTAGGTTTAAGCATGTACAATAATTTTATATGTCAAGAAAATAAGTAGCAAAAACTGCAGAATTTGGCAAGGTACACTTGCCTGGGTTTCCGGCTCCAATTGTAGCTCTGACTTCAGCGGGATTTGCAGGGAGTACTCCGGTTGCTGAAATAAACATCACCATCAGATCCAGAAAATATCAATCAGCTAGAAACGCCTGTCCATGAGTCCAATTTGGACACGGGGACAAAAATGACATTTTCAAGTCAAGGCGGGGTCTAAATGTGGGCCGCTTTGCACCGAAAAATGAGTCAGGGTCAAAGGTCTCTAAATCTGTCCAACTTAGTGTCAACAGGTCAGGAACGATGATACGAACCCAACGGAACTTCCAGAATTGGATTTCGATGAGCCGATCACAAAATCGCCCGTCAAGTGGAGCCTGTGGGGCCCACGACACACAATTTTGTCAACGTTCTTAGAATCGAACCAAACTTGGGTCACAGGACCAGCGTATTGCTACGAGTCCGATGGCGCAAGTTTTGTCTCGATCCGACGTGTGTACACTAAGTTACAGCGAGATTCAGAAAGGTCGGATACGGGGCGGTGTCCGCGGATACGCATTGATTTCGGTGTGCACGCACATCCGAATCAACTTCTGCAAAATCCCGCACATCCGTATCAACGACGCGCACGTATCGGTGAAGATCGCACGCGACAAAGTAGTCCCGTTTGGCGGGGCGTACTCAGTTCCGGGGTGAAACAGGGCGTTAATTTTCCTGTTTTTGGATCGCGGTTCGCGATCACCACAGGACGCGATGCACCGAGCGGATTGTACGGTCATCGAGGGGTCATGCAGGCTACGCGATGCAACAAACAAAATCAAAAATAGAGCTACGAGGAGAGAGATACGGGTACCTGAACAGGGCTCTGGAAACCAAATTTTTTGTGTCCGCGTCGACACGAAGTGGACCGTGTCCTGACCGTGTCCGATGCTAGGGTTAGGGTTTCTGTGAGTTCACCGGAGGAGGGCGGCGCTGCGGCTGTGTCGTCTGCTCAGGGCTGCGTCGGCACTACACGGCGGGGAGGACGACGGCTCCGGCAATGCGGGCGACGGCGGCGCAGGGCTCGGGCCAGAGCTGCTGCTGGGCTTGCTGTCGGGGGAGGAGGAAGGAGATGGAGGCCGGCGTCGGTCCTGGCCGGAGGAGGCTGGCGGACAGCGGGGATGGGCTGGTGGAGGCCGTAGACAGCAAGGGCACGGCTAGGCAGAGTCCGGCGAGGGCTCTGGTAGATGGAAGTTCTGGAGGAGTCGTCGATGGCTACGGGGACGGCTGATGGAAGAGATGGAGGAGAGGGAGGATGGCTAGGCGTGGCGCTGGCGAGGCGGCGAGGCTCGAGGAGCTGCGGCAGGGTCGGCTCGCCGGAGAAGACGGAGGAGGGGGAGGAAATCGGGTGGCCGGAGAAGAAAATGGGCTTTTTATAGGGAAGGAACGGGGAGGCGGTGCGTCGACCGGTGCGGGGAGGCCGAGCGGTCAGGCAGCGAAGCGGCGGCCGGTGCGGCGGCGGGTTGGCCGGTCGGAGGCAGGGGAAGCGAGGGGTTGGGGGAGAGGGATCGGTCGTGCGGGTGCGGGTGAGGGTTCGCGGGTCGGGTCTTAACGGATCCGGCCCGATCCGATAAATGAAGGCGAGTCGGGTCTAGCGGGTTTCGGGTCGCGGGTTTTGACCCGGATCCGACCCGCAGGCTGAGTTTGGGTTGGGTTCAATTGAACCCGGTCCGGTTCAGTTGGTTTATTAAAAATAAACCCGGTTTATTGTGGTTTAATTAATTAAATAGTTTTTAGGGCTTTAAAAATGATTCCGGGGTCCAATAAATTTTCGGAAAATTATCCTATGTCTAGTTTTTTATTTTACACCATAAAATATTATTTTCATAATATTTTAATATTATTTATTGTCATTTAAAAATAATTTAATAATTAAAACACCTGAATTTAATTACAGAAAAAATCCCAAAAAATTCCAGAAAATTGTGAAAAATCAAAATTTAAAAATTCTTGAAAATAAGGGGATTTACACCGCCGCTCCCCGATCGGTGCACCCCACAGCCCGACCGGAGTACTGCCGATCCCGACTGCCCTTCACCGCTAGACGGATCCGCCCACGCTGCCGGAGCCACCCTTGTCGAAGGAGGAGACGCCCCCTCGTCCTATTGATCAGGTACTCGTCCTCCAGCAGTTCCTTTCTTGTGTCCCAATCATATCCCCTCATATCGTGTCCATGCATGATTGTTGTGTCTTAGTATCGAGAATCATAGTTGGAACACAATCCTTCTAACCCTAATTAATGAAATGATGGCTTAATGATTAACCAGATTAAGAAATTGTTAAATAGAAAATTCCTTAACCACGATACCTGTCGTCAAGGACCTTAGTTATTTGAACGTCTGGACATAAACCACGTACAATGAGCATAGAAACCAAAGACAGGTGTTCGTATAGAACAGAAATTATGGATAACCGTAACCGGATAATTATTGCCTCGAGACGCCTGTTAACCGAAGACAACACGTGTACACCCTAGCTAAGTGCGTACGTGATGCTGTACTCGAGCAACAGTGAACTCGCGACAAGTATTCAAGAGTAGCGTATTAACCGTACGTAGATAATGCGTAATATCTGATGCCTGTATTATTGTGTTATATTGTTTGTCTAGAGTCTTTGGATCAGCCAGGAGACGCTACCGGAACAGGCTTTTGGCATTCATCTCTTGAAGACTCAGGCAAGATACCTTGCCATATCTACTGTCTAATTTAATTTATGCAAATGTTGTATTGTATGCTTGTTGTTTTGCTTATGCAACTGTGCGCGTCCGAGATTGTCTCAGGTGCATTTTGACGGACACGTCGAAGATTAGTATACATTGACTTAGTCATTAGCAGACTCACCCCATTGGATGATACCCTGTTATCTTCCAAGACCTGACACTTTTACACGTAGTCGTAGTGACAAATCTCATGTTGGGATGCGAGTTCGCGTGATCGACTAGCTATCGCCGCGTGTGACGTGCATCACGATTAGCAAGCAGTTAGGACTATTTCGGTATAGAGACTTAGCATTTAAATAAGGGGTATGCGCGTCGATTATTTGACTGGTATATCTACATTGGGAGGGGAGGACGACTGGTAGGCATATGGGACACCCTACTCCTTTACACTGATACCGCACTCGACGGAGTGATACGGACGTATTTATATATTACTAATACCACGTTCTGTAGAGTGTTGGGCGTTACTTGATGACATTGCAGATACCACACTCTATAAAATGTTGGACGTTATTGTATTCCTGCGCCCGTGTTATAGGGGACATGTGTGGCATATACTAGCCGGTTGCCACGACTGGTGAATTACGTTAGTATATGTCTAGCCTACACCTTTCCATATACTCACAGTTGTCCTTATATTGCATTCACTTAGATGGTTAGCACACCTTTATTACATTTATTTTATTCAGTATTTATATATGGCTTGTCTCTCTGTATCTTGTTACGTCCCTCTGAGAACCTGGTTCCCTTCCAGATTTGGATGAGGCTTTCTACCCCACAGTGTACGGCCCCAGATAGGAGACGAGATTCGCTACCGCAGAGGAGCTAGAGGTTCTACCGTCAGAGTTTTCGTGATCAGTTGGTAGGCCTTTAGCCTAGATTGGGTGCATCATTATCTAGTCAGCCGATGCCCTTGTCATTATCTTTTATATCTTATTTCAGTACTTTATTCCGTCATAGCAGTGGGTTTGTTCCCACCAAACATCTTGGTTTGTACTATGTTATTTCAGACTGGTGTTTATCTTCCAGCAGTTTATTCAGTACATCTTGCTCTTTATTTGTGGATGAGATTAGATTACCTGTTATTGACTGATATTGTACCTGTTAGTATTTTAGGACAGCGTAGCACTCTTCGTGGATCCATTAAATTGGGATATCCTCGGGGACGTGTTAGCTGATTATTGCCACGTGGCCTGGTCCCGTGTACTTTTGGGACTGGGGCGTGACAGATCCCATCCTCCACCCGACCCAACCCAGATCCACTAGCCCGAAAACCTTTCTCTTCTTCCCGACGGTTCCCTCTCCCCGGCGCCGCTCTGGCTTCCCGCAACGACCGCCGCCTCGCCTCTGCAACGGCCGCCGATCCGCCTCCCAGGCCAGCAACGACCGCCACTCCCCCTCCCTCTCTCCTTATAAAACCCTCTGCCTCCGCCCTTCTCTCCCAGCCCCGCTCCGCCGTCATCCCAGAGCAACCCCCAGCGCGACCCCAGCCGTATTCTCCGGCGACCCCAGACAGAGCAGCTCCGCCACACTCTCCCAGAGCTGACTCGTCTCCCCGATCCGCCGCCCTCGAGACCAGCAGCAGCCAGTCCCGCCGCCTCAACCACCCAGCCGTGCCCTAGCCGTCTCCGGCGAAGCCCCCGGTCGCCTCCGCCGTGTCCTCCATCGATGAGCCGCGCCGCCTCTGCCTTCCTCCGGCTGCAGCAGCTCCGACGAACCGTCTGAACCCTAACCCTAGAACAGTGCCTAGGTGTGTCGTGTCGCCTCGCGGACACGAGAAACCCAGTTCTGTGTAGCCCTTTTCAGGTACCTTTTTCTCTCTCTCCGTTGCCCAGTTTTCTATTCCGTCTGTTGTATCGCAAACCCTGCTTGACCCTCTCGATGCCCGTGCAATCCGCTCGGTGTGTCACATCCTGTGATGATCGCGAACTGCGATCCAAAAATAGGAAAATAAATATCCCGTTTTTCCCCGAATCTGAGTGTGCCCCGCCAAACGGGATGACTTGGTCGAGTGCGGTCTTCACTGAAAGGTGCGCCGTTAATACGGACGTGTAGGATTTTGCAAAATTTGATTTGGATGTGCGTGCACACCGGAATCAACGCGTATCCGACGACAACGCCCCGTATCGGCCTATTCTGGAACTCGTTGTAACTTTGTGTACATACGTCGGATCGAAACAAAACTTGCGCCATCGAACTCGTAGCAATACGCTGGTCTTGTGACCCAAGTTTGGTTCGATTCTGAGAACGTTGACAAAATCGCGTATCGTGGGCCCCGCGGCTCCACTTGACGGGCGATTTTGTGATCGGCTCATCGGAATCTAAATCTGGATGTTCCGTTGGGTTCATATCATCGTTCTGGACTTGTTGACACTAAGTTTGACGAATTTGGAGAACATTGGTTCTGACACATTTTTTGGTGCGAAGCGGGCCACCTGTGGACCCCGCTTTGACCAAAAACTGTCATTTTTGCCCCTGTGTTCAAATTGGACTCAAGGACAGACGTTTCTAGCTATTTGATATTTTCTGAAACTGATGGTGATGTTTATTTCAGCAACCGGAAGAGTACCTGCAAATCCCACTGAGACCAGAGCTACAGTTGGAGTCAGAACCCCAGACAAGTGTACCTTGCCAAAACTTACAGTAACTGCTTAATATTGTTGCCTTGATTTATTTATATCTTGTACATGCTTAACCTAGGGCCGTGTGACTTTACTTAGCGTCCGATTAATAGTCGGGTGCCAACACCGTACGCGGAGTTGTGTAATGTCACCTAGACAAGGATATCGAGACCCTTTACATTCTCGTGCTTGCATTATCAAGTACGTTATAACCCAGGACACCTGACACTATTCATGAGACAGAATCTTCCTGAGATATTCATGGTGATTCTATATAGGATACAGGTTTCATGACATCTACTTTATACATTCTTAGATTTTATTATGACTTGTTGCATTAGATATGATCTTGCGTGTCATGGACATAAGACGTGTGATTACATTGGGTGGAGAGAGACACACAGGCTACATGCTGATTTATATATATATATTTATTATGGTGAGGCCTTAGACTGTACATCAGAGCTAGGCACACTACTAGTGAGATATTATGGTGAGGCCTTAGACTCTACATTAGAGCTAGGCACTCTACTAGTGATATCACTGCTACCGGCTCTCCGACATAGAGCTTGTAGTAGTTTCAGTCTGAGTTCTAGTGATGCTCTCAACTTGCATATTACTTAGCTGGTTATATATTTACCTTATTGTTTCATTTATTGCTGCACTGCATTTATTTTTGCTTGAGTTATTTTGTACCTTGCTATGTCCCCTGAGGACCTGGATCCGGATTATGTCCCCAGGATTAGCAGACGCGATCGATCCCGAGGTATACGGGACAGGAGCATTATTAGGAGCATGAGCAGGCACTGGAGCGGTACCAGATCCAGTAGACGAGTGATCCCCGAGGATATCTTCTGAGTATATGCTTTATCCATACTCAGTATTTGTTGTTGTTTCTGTATCTTGACTATTGTATCAGACTTGTTATCGGGTTGTTCCCCGATTTATTAACTTGTGACTTGCTGATGATTATATTTTACTCTATTGATATTGTTGTATTCATTCTGTGGATGAGATTAATAGACCCTTATTGTTGCATTACAGCTTAAGTACGCTCCGATGGATCCATTAAATTGGGTTTGTCCATCGGTGTGTGCTGCTGGCCAATGCCACGTGTCTAGTCCCTCGATATTTTGGGACTGGGGTGTGACACTCCCTTCACCACAAAGATGGATGCTGAGATTCATTAGGCTGAACTGAGAAGGAAGAAGATTATGCTCTTCCAGCATGTAAGGAACCGTAAAAAGAGACGTCTTCGAGCAAATATTCTCTGCAACGATGGACCATGGAAGGATATCATAGCTTCCTTTGCTCGAGATAATCAGCAATTTTATATGACGATTCGTCAAAGAGAGAGAAAAGGTCACTTTGGACCACACAGCTTGCTAGCTGTATTTTCCCCTATTATGAAGCTGGACCCTAGTGGGCAGCTTGGCCGTGTCTTCCAGTATTGTGTTGGGTTTGAATCCCAATCACAATTCTAAGCATGGCCGCCGATGACGTATGGGGGTGTGCTTGAATATTGTAAACAGGCCCAGTTTTGTATCCTCCCTCCATTCACCATTTTCTTGTCCCCCCGGCCGAAGAAGTGCTGTAGAAGAAGAAATGAAGATCTCTATCAGACGAGAACCTAGCGTAATAGATTCCCATCATATGTAATCATGATCTTGAATATTAATAAAAAAATCCTTTGTAAAATGGATTTCCATCATATGTAATCATGATTAATAAACTTGTCTTCTTTTACGCACTATTGATTTGCCATATTGCTGTGAGGAAGTCTGGTAATGCGCAGCTTCAACACGCTTGAGTAATTTTTACGCTGACTCTGACAAATATGCCTCTAGTCACGTTCCGTCTTTTACGCATAGAGGAAGATGTGTTAAATTGTCTTGAAAATCTAATTGTCATGCTATTTTTTGGACGATGAGTCACATAGAATTCTGAACCGTCATTTCTCCTTCATAAATACGAAGAACATCTGTTCATAACATCATCTTCAAAAAAATGGCTTCTCGAAAGATTGTCAAGACAAGGCAAGAAATGTCCGCCGAACAGGCTATACCTGAACTAGATTCTGGCTAATACTTCGAATGAACTATCAATGGCCAAGGAAGAAAAGTCATCTCCGGTGAAGACAAGCATTTTTAGGGAACTCCTTGGCCCTTCGTCTGATGAAGTCCTTTCGACTGAGGAAGAAGAGCATTTTCTGTGTTAACTCTTGTAACTGGCTTTTTTAAGCGTAAAACTCAAATTATCAAGATATACGCGTATTCTGCTAGCTGATCTGTCCCCCGTAATTTAAGATGCGCGTAAAATCATAGATTCGTAGCATTTGAGCGTAAAATCATGGACCCTTGCTCTGCGCGTAAAAGAATCTGAACATAAAATCAGGGATCCATTACGCAGCATGACTATCTGTCTTCCTTTTCAAATGATCGGCTGACGTGGTCCCAAATCATAACCGACTATGATAAAAAATCGGATTTGGTTAAGGATTCGGAGAGTCACTTGAACTCTATAAATAAGCCTAGGTCATGAGAGAGAAAAACCCTTCGTCTCTTTCTAAAATTAGAGGACACAAATAAATACTATTTTTTTATTTACTTTTTTTTTTCTTATGAAACATTGCAATAGTCTTTTTTTCTTTAAGTAACATTTTTCTTTACAATTTTCTAAATAAACCAAGCCGTTTTTTCAAACAAAATTCCTAATTTTTCTTTACAATTAATTTATTTTAATTTTATTTCGTTAAAATAAATTTTCTTAAATCTAATTACAAAACAAAACTAAATAAATAAAACCAAAATATAATTAATTAAAATAAACTAATAAAACAAACCAAACCAAACCAAACGTGAGCCCCCACACCCAATTTTCGCTAACACTGTTGGCTGTAATTGGGGGGGAGGGGGGGGGGAGGGCAATTTCAGCCAACAATGTTGACGGAAATTGGCGTGTGGGCCCACGGATTCGGTTGGGTGATTTGGTTTGGTTTGGTTGGTTTGGTTTTATTTGGTTTGTTTTATTAGTTTTTTTCAATTAGTTATCTTTTGTTTTTTTATTTAGTTTTTTTCTATTTAGTTTTGTTTTGGAATTTGATTTTTTTTATTTAGTTTAACACCAAAAATAAAATGTTATCATTGAACAAAACAAAAAAAAATTCTACCGTACGAATATTACGTCTGCCGTCGAGCAGACTTCGAACGGTTATAACTATTTGTTTTCAAATCGTTTTTCCTCACACAATAGGTCGATTTGTATGTTTTCGACGAGAGTAACACAATTCGTGTAGAGAGAATTTTCATCCGAAGTAAGACGTACATATTACAGACAAAAATATAAAATATAAAACTTTAAAGTATCATAACTTTTGATTGGGAGATCGAAACAAGGTCCAGTTTGTGCCAAAATGACCGTATGAAAAAGTACTTCGGAATAAACCGTTTCACCATTTGACGGACTTCCAAAAATTTTAGAATCGCAAAAAAATGATGTTTCGACTTCCAAATTTTACTTTCGGTAATTTTATTTTTGATTTTTTTACAGAATATTTACTGTATCGATAATAAATTTATATTAATTAAATATAACGATAGAAATTCGGGATATTTTAAAATTTTGATACATATCGCCAACTGAGTTAATTTATTTTAATTTTTTGTTAATTTTGAAATTTCGATACAATAAATTTTCTGCTAATTTATTTTAATTTTATTTCGTTAAAATATATTTTCTTAAATCAAATTCCAAAACTAAACTAAATAAAAAAAAACTAAAATATAACTAATTAAAAAAACTAATAAAATAAACCAAATCAATCAAACCAACCAAACCAAACCAACCCGTGGGTCCCACAAGGTCAAATTCCGCCAACCACAATTTCAGCCAACAGCGTTGGCAAAATTTTGCTTGTGGGGTCCACTTTTGTATACATGTTCGATTTTTTTGGTTTTTCGCTAACAGAGTTGGCTGAATTTGTCTATATTTCAAATTTTAGTAAACTTATTTTATTTGCATAAATTTAATATAAATTGATTTTGCTAATTTAAATTTTCTGTAAAGGCTATGATTTCGCAGGCCAAAAGAAAATAATTTTAGGTTGAACAATTATATACAGTGTTTGGTGAGCTATATATATACAGTCAAACTGCTGGGAATATCAATGTACCAAGGCAGTCAAACCTTGAGAACATCAATGTACCATGGCAGTTAATGACAAGATAGAACTGCAGTTGCCAAATCATAATGATAGAAATGATCTAAAGAGGATTATAAAGCATTAAAATTGTTTGTCAAAATCATGATGGGGATTGGATAGTAATTTTTTATATATATATTTAGGTCATCACAAATCGGATTTTTTTCATTTAAAGTAATAATTTATAATATAATTATAAAAAATGGAAAAAATTGGAAGAATTTGCATATGGGGGGACCACTCGCCAACTTAATTGACGGGGTGCTGAGTTGGATAGCATCTCGCCAACTGAGTTGGCGGGGCGCTCTCCTCGAGAGGCCGCGAGCCACTGACCGTTACTTTTTATCCGTTGCACAACGGATACATTTCACCCCTATAAACACCCCCCCAAACACTCCTCACACAACACATTCTCCTCCTCACACAACACATTCTCCTCATTCTCCTCCTCACACAACACATTCTCCTCCTCACACAACACACCCCCAAACACAATTTTCTTTCTCCTCCTGATATTTACTGGCGATGGCTACCCGCAATGACGGTCGTATTCCTGGTGGACCGACTACCGCGCTTATTATTAAACAACGTGAAGACCACATTTCTAGTCAAATATTTACTGGCGAGGTAATTTTTAAAATTACAAGTTGCCAACTTTATTAATATATATGTTTTTTATAATGCATATGTTTACTTTATTAATGCATATAAATTTAAACACAAAATATAATGCATATATTTTTTATAGTTATACGACCATGATCATGCTTTACGAACCCGGATCCATGTACATTGGCGGGCCGAAAGGAATTATCGTACGTGGGAGCTAAATTCGGTCCAAAAGGCTTTGGTGGAATCCTTTGGATTCCACTATATAGATCGTGTTAGATATTTAATCCACGATCTTCATTTGGTTGTAAGCCTTGCGGAGCGTTGGTGGCCAGAACGCAACACTTTCCAACTCCCATTCGGCGAGATGAAGATCACCCTTTTTGATGTGGCGAATATACTAGGGTTACCTATTAAAGGTAACGCTATATATTTTGATCCGCACTTAAAGGGATCTGATCTGATCCGGAGGTATCTCGGTGTTAGCCCTCCTTCAGGTCTAAAAGACGACAATTATGTGAAATTTACATGGCTCCGTGGCAACTTTATGGACCTACATCAAACTATTGATGGGGTGGTTGATGTAGATGAAATTCGGGTATGTATTTTTATTAGTAAATTTGTTTATTACTTAATTTAGTGGTGCAATTCTATATTACTTAATTTAGCGGGCCCTAGTTACCAGTATGCAGGAGCGGGTCCGAGTGGCCAGACTGCTGGAGATGAAAGCTACCAGATATTTACACAATTTTTTTCTACTCCATCAGCACCGCTGCCTACCCAAACTCAACAAGACGAGGACGAGGATTAGTAGAAAATTTGTAACATTGTATGATTACAATTTTTGTATGATTTGTAATAGTTTTTTATTACAATATTTGGGTATTGAACAATTCTATTTTAATCTCTCGGTTGACTAGTACATCTTCTTCGGTTGTGTCCCATAGCACCACAATTACTGCAACGTAGATCTCTTGTCGATGAATCCCGGGGTTTGATGCGGTTCTTCTTTGGTCTTCCGGCTTTGCGTCTTACATCTGGCACCCCAATTTGTCCTCTTACCAAAGGACCTTAGATCTCGTAGGGAACTGGAATTGGCTCCATTTTTGGCGCGTATACACTTTTCAAGTTTTGCGTCGAAAATACTGCAGGATAAAAAGTATCAATACTAATATTGCAATATCTACAAACAAAACATGTATGTATACATGGTATATAAGTATGGTACCATCTAAAATATGTACAAGATCTGTCAGTTATATGAACAATTTAGGTTCTACTTATTGCCTGGTCTATTATTTCAAACTTATAACTATGAATAGCTAATATTTTTAGGTGGTTCTTCTCTTTGATAATAGAAGCCATATTTTTTAACATCTTCGGACAATAATCTGTGTCTATATTTTCAGCAAACTTTCTACGATTGCCATGAAGTGTAATAATCTTGGCTCTAATACCATCGAGAAGTATTGTTATTGGCTTATCTCGTAATTTCTTAATCCAGCTATTGAAACATTCAGCAAGATTAGAAGTGTTAATATCTAATCTATGACAAGTAGCATACGCTGTTATCCAATGTTCAAATCGACGACTTTCATCGTTTACACCAATAAGCCAATCGAACAACACTATGTTCTCGGCTTTAATTATATCAAACACACTCTCTGCATCCATTTTATTATATGATCTAGCAAGCGAGTCTAACAAGCGTTGAAATACTGGTTCTTTTGAAACTTTTTTCATGTTTTGTTTAAAATATTGAATACAAAAAAAATGAGGAGATGCAGGAAAAATAGCACGAACAACATTTATTAATCCCTTTTGCTTGTCAGATACAAATAAAATTGTACTCCAATCATTAAAACAACTTTCAAAAGATATTTTAAGGGAATTTAAAAACCAAGACCAAGAATCACTATTCTCACCTTCAGCAACAGCATAAGCTATAGGATATAATTGATAGTTAGGATCGTGAGCACAAGCAATAAATAAGATACCTTGATATTTAGACGAAAGAAATGTAGCATCAGTACTAATAATTGGTAAACATCCACTTAAAAATCCATCAATACATGACTTAAAACAAATAAAAATTCGTTGGAAGCTATTATTTTTGGCAGTTTTAATAAAACATGTACTACCTGGATTTGTCTCCATAATTCTATAACAATACTCCTCAAGACTAGCGCATGCCTCATCATAACTACCATTAATTTTAGCTAATGCTGTCTCTCGGGCTCTCCATGCTTTGGAATAACTAACTTGTATACGGTGCTCCCTATATATATCTTTAACAATTTGTGATGGACTGTATGACTGGTTATCTCTAATAATGTCAATTATCATGGTCTTAATCCATGAAGCGGTAGCTAGTCGATGACGTCCTGTACTAAGTCTTCCTAAACAAGAATGACGATTTTCTAATGTACTAACTTTAACTATATCGCCATTTCCAATAGATTTGACATATACTCTCCAATTACAATTCGGTTGATCACAACTATATATAATTCCACGAGCATTATTCATAAGACTAGCTGAACAACTAAAATTATATTTAATTGCTAAATTACTTATAAAGCTTCTAAAGTGAGAACGACTAGAAAATGATTGTCCCTTAAATAATTCATCAGTGATAGCTTTTACAACATCATCATCTACCGTATAATCTACATTTTCAACTAAATCATCACTATTTCCATCGTCGTTGTCACTATCATCATCATGGTTAGATTCAGGAGATGAATGGCCTTCTTGGATAAATGAAACTATTTGTTGAGAAGAACTAGCACCCGAACTAACATGCTGATATTCAGAAAAATATTCATTATTTCTACTATCTAAGGTTGCTGCTACTTTAATAACATATATTTTTATATACCGTGATTGTGAATTAATCTCAAGAATATAATTCCATGCATCTTCACAATCTATCAAAAAAAATTAGAACAAAAAATAGACTTCAGAATAAAATCATAATGAATAGAACAACGTTCAATAATATGATTACGTATATTTTCAAAACTAATATTCGGATAAGTTAAAAAAATTATACTTTCTCCTCCTTCGTAATTTAACCCATTTACTTTACCGCCGTGCGAGCATACAATTCTTACGCTACGATCCATGACGGTTGAGAACTTTTGCTACAGAAAACTCAAATGAACTTTAGCTGCAGGCAGAGAGACAGAGAGAGTGTTGGAGAGTTTGCTGGAGGGAAGAGAGGAAATAGAGGAAGTAGATTGAGTGTGAGATGATTTGGTTGAGATAGGTAATTTATAGAGGGAGAATGTAATAGCCGTTGTTGTTAATAGCCGTTGTGGAACGGATCCTTACTCGCCAACTCAGTTGGTGAGCATATTGCAACGGGTCTAAGCCAACTCAGCATGACCCACCAACTGAGTTGGCGAGCAGCCTCTCGAGGAGAGCGCCCCGCCAACTCAGTTGGCAAGATGCTATCCAACTCAGCATCCCGCCAAGTAAGTTGGCGAGTGGTCCCCCCATATGCAAATTCCTCCAACTTTTTCCATTTTTTATAATTATATTATAAATTATTACTTTAAACGAAAAAATTCGCATCACCAATACAAGACCAAGGGATGCAATTCAGACATACTAAATCCAAGTCCAATCGGTTAAACCAGTTAATTGTGTCATATTTGGGTTGAAAAAACTTGAGCTCAGGATCGAATTCAGATTAAAATATTTGAACCCGATCAAAAATTGTATTAGTCTCGGTTCATGTGTCGGATTATCCAAAGAACCCAAAATCCGACATAAATATAATTTATATTTTTTTTATTTATATTGTTTCATACTTCTTAAATAAAAAGTATAATCCTAAATTTTTCTCTCCAAATTCTTCAAGTCCTTATCATAAATCTTATCTCAGTTTGTATTTTATAATTATTGAGACTTGATTGCTATTTGATTATGTATTTAATATTAATCTTGTTTAAAATTATTTTAAATATTATATTAGAGTCCGATAAATTCGATGGATCCAAATCCAACTTGAGGAATCTAGGTTCCTTTTCTATTCCTCGAGGATCGGTATCTGACTTCATATGTTGAATCGAGGTTGGGTTGGACTTGAGCTCAAGCTAGGGATATGATTCATCGGGTTAAACTCGAGTTGAGGTCAAGTCCGACCAAACCCGCATAAGTTGCACCCCTAAATGTAAATGCATTCCATATTTGCAATGGAACATGCCTCAGTCATACTAGAACTCAACAATCTACTCAAGATTCAAATGTATGTCAATTAATTAAAGGATTTAGTTTTAGGGTTTGTATAATATTAAAATTTTATGTTTAGATCTTCATAGGGTCTAGATTAAGGTTTTAGTTTCGTCCTACTAGTTGACTTAGATATTCATCCAAAATTGAGATCTAAACACAAAATTTGAATATTAAACGAGACTGTCAAACTAAATAAAAATATATGAGAGTTGTATGACTTTGATTATTTAGTTTGTATAGTAGGTATTGTGTGACTTGGGTTATTTAATTTTTTTACAAATTGAGAATGATCATTTGTGACACTGTTGTTTGTTTTTATCCTGATCTCAACAGCCATACAACTCTCCTGTCGATAGTTTCGATGGTGACAACTTTATGGATATAGTGTATCGTTAGATGTCTCTTGTCTCAGTCGTATTATTGAATGTTTACAATTCAATAGCTCCAGAGGGTTAATGTGGTTACTGAGATCAGAATAGAAACAAACAACAGTGTCACAAGTCTCATTATCGATTGGTCATAACAAAACTAAATAATCTAAGTCACACAATCCCTACCATACAAAACTAAATAATCCAAGTCACACAACCCTCACATATTTTCGTTTAATTTTATGATCTCATATAATATTCAAATTTTACATTTATGTCACCATTTGAAACAATCAGTCAAATCAATAGTTAATACGAGACCAAAATCTTATTATGGACAATATGGAGACAAATACATACGAGACCCTAAAACTAAATAACCCATAATTAAACTCATGAGTTTATTTTTATGATAGTTTGTGGAAAAATTCATAATGAAGTATATCTTTCATATTAGATTTTACTGTTTAACTATACTGCACAACCTAGATAAAATTTTCAAATTTCAAAGGTATAACAATATCTGATAGTTAATAAACTTTTGGGACTATACGTCTCGGAACTGTCGTCGTACTCTAAAATGAGTCTTTTATTCTTTTTTTTTTTATTCTTTTTTTTTAACTTACCAAAACTTGTTTGATGTTCATCGTTTAACTCAAGAATTGACACGTATTAACTTAAAACCACTTATTATTACTATTTTAAGATAAATAAAAATAAAAATAAATTGACAAGTGCTAATTTTTAAATAAAATGATGAACATCATACAAATTTTGGTGGATGAACAAAAATACTTATCTAAAGCAACTAGAATTTTTTGTCACAAAAGACTACATTCCTCGTGGTCTGGTTAGTTTTGACCTTCGTTGCAAAAGAGAAAGAAAAGAATGGTTCCATAAATTACAAAATTTGTAAATATAAAAATAAAAATTAATTGATAAGTGACAATTTTTAAATAAAATAGTAAATATTATACAAA
Source organism: Iris macrosiphon (assembly GCA_036927795.1). Taxonomy (NCBI): domain Eukaryota; kingdom Viridiplantae; phylum Streptophyta; class Magnoliopsida; order Asparagales; family Iridaceae; genus Iris; species Iris macrosiphon. The sequence continues at coordinate 166,495,299 of JAYESA010000008.1, read as the reverse complement.
TTTTGGTGGATAAACAAAAATAAATTCAAAAAAGTATGAAAAAAATAGACCCATCTAAACCAACTTAGAATTCTGTCACAAAAGGCTACATTCCTCGTGGTCTCGGTTAGTTTTGACCTTCATTGCAAAAGAAAAAGAAAAGAATGGTTCCACAAATGACAGAATTAAAAGCAAATTAAAATATGGAAACTCTACATTCTACGCAAGAAAAGAAAGACACCGATAAATCATTTTAAGAAAGAGAAAATAGCAGTAGAATAAGTAATAATAAATCTGGCTGTCCATGACTAGCGGTTAAATAAGCTTTGATCTCTAGATGCTGCACGCGTCATCAATGGCCATTGGTTACTGGCATTGACCGAAAAAAGTCCAACCAGTACCTTTAAGCATATTGCATCGAATCTTTTTGTGTCAGATGATCAGACATTTTGGCTGATAAATCCGACATGTCAGTCGCAAGATATTTAGACAGTGCCTCTAGTGGTAGAGGGGAGCATTATTCGATTATTGTCCGAAATTCGAACTGAATACAATAAAAAATTTAATTCAACTTAAAGAAAAAAAAAAAGAAATTTTTGGTTCGATTTTGATTTTAAAAGAACTAATATTTTTTTTTTGGGTTTCGATTTCAAATTTTTTTTTCGAATCCAAAATTGAAAATTAAAAATCGAATAAGACTTATACAATTATGTAAATACTCTCAAAACTATGCATATTTCGTGATTAAATTGTGTATATTTTAAAAACAACAATTCTATGTGTGTGTTTTGAAGTCTAACTTTGATAATTTAACAACTAATCCAACTTTGGACGAAACTTTGAAATACAACAAACGTGTGTATAATAAAATTATAATTTTTAATATAATTTATTCACGACCGATTTTTTGGCCGAACCCATTAAATAATAGAAATTGTCCAACCAAACAAATCGAATAAACCAAATCGATTATTTGGTTCGATTCTTAATTTCAGTTCGGTTTTGATTTTGGATTTTTAGAATTTCGGTTTAATCGGTTGTGACTATTTCGATTCGGTTCAAACCGAATAAACCAAACGCCCACCCTTAGTGCCCCCACTATCCTCTCACCAGCCTCACCCACGTAAAAAAATCGTCTAATATTGTTAAAAAAATAAGTTAAATTAAAATTTATTATTGATATAATTTGAATATATTTGAATTAAATTTTATTATAGATATCTACTATTATAATACAACTAAGAAATAACTCAAAAAAATGAACCGCCTAAACGGTATGTATATATCATAAATATTTAATATAAAATATTGAACAAAATTAACTACCACATATGTTTTATTCTCGTGTAGCTGAGAAAAAAATTTAAAATTACCTTAACTTATTACAAATCCTAAAATATATTCAAAACTTAAATTATATTCAAACTAACTACATGGTAGTATCTAATTAAACATATATTGAAAATAAAAAAAAATTACTTATAAAAAATCATAATTACAATATATTCAAATCAAATTTAAAATATTCTTATATAATTTAAATTTCTATCTAATTTTTTAATAATATCATAGATTTGATACGTGCAACGTACGTGAACATGACTTGTATATGTAATGGTAGTTAGATAATATTAGTTAGTTAAGTTATTGGTTAAAAATTATTTTTAGATTTTTTATTAAGTGAAGTATACATATGAGACGGCTAATTTTGGGTCATTTTTAAACCTTTCAAATAAAAATGTAAATACTAACTTTGCAAACAAAAGGTTTGTAAGTCATTATTTTCGGAGGAATCCAAGAGTAATAAACAATGTTGTAAAAGACAAGGTATACAGGTTGGTGTTTTTGAAAGTCCTTAATGTATGCTTTTGAAGTCCTGTTTGACTAACCTTCCATGATCGAAACAAAATCCATGGCTGAGAAAATCATAAACATGGCAAAAATGGTACAAAACCCAAAAGGCCTGTTAGATGTTTGGATCTCTAGTGGTAATGCACCTTAAGCTTTCAGTGCCTCCAAACTTTTCTGGACTAAGATACTACGACAAGGAATATAACGATGGTAACAATAATCAAGATCCCTACAGGAATTCCTGAGTTCTTAAATTTTGGAACTCGGCAATGAAAACCGTCGGATTAGAAGAATCTCATCCATTGATTTTTTCTAAGGACCTAAATAAAAATATACAAGGGTCTATATTTTGAGATTTTATTTGAGTTTCTGTAATCAAACCAATAATTTATTTGGTCAAGCAGCAGTTAGAAAAAAAAAACCTAGCTCTACATTAGCTCTTATATATTTTCATGCCATTCGGCTTTACCCTCGAGAAAACATAATAGTTGCTAAACAAATATCTTTCTACTAGAGTACCATTACAGTAAAGTAGCAAAATGAAATTTGAACCCATTAAAGTAACACTCGGTGTAGCAAACAGATTACAAAGGAGGGGGGAAATAACAGCTAGAAGTTGAGAATTTAGGACAAGACATAAATGGTAATCCTACAATAAGAGCAGGATCAGTAATCATTCCCATTTCAACAAACCATTGTCTCATACATATTTATAGTGCCCGTCCCATGTAAATATCACAATATTCGCCTTTAAATTTTGCATAGGGCATGTCTACAATACAAAGAAATCAGATCCTGCCCTAAATCAGGTAGAAATTTTCAACTTAGAAGCGCCACAAGTCTGTTCAACAGATTAAGGCTGAAAACTGTATCTTCACAATTTATTTTGACTGTGACATCCAATGGGTCAAAGCATCTACCTTCAGTATGTAACATTATCAGGCATGGTTTCGAGCTACTCAATATTTCACCGCTAAATCTTAGGCACAAACCTGATGCATCATCTATATTGAAGGAAACAGGCATATCCACTGATACAAGGTAAATATTAGCATTACTGAGCACTTTTGATGCTAGACTCCGAGAAACTACAAAAATCTTGTCGTCATGCATTGAACTCTGGCTCTCAATATCGAGCTCCTTGATATGATCTGAAAAAGCACATCTGCAGAAAACCCGTAAAGTTCTGTTAGATCTCTACTTCTGTAATTCATAAAAGGAGGTAACTAGCACATAGCACATGTTAAATATTCTCATTCCTCATCAGTTAAGACTCTAAAATACTTAATATAGCAAAAAATAATAATAACAGTTTTTCTATCTTACTACCTGTATTCATTAATATTTACATATTTAATTACTTCGTCGCATGAGCTTTTAACTTAAAATTGCCAGCAGTTGCTTCTATGTTGATGACAAAGGTTCATAATTGGCAGGTGCATGTAAAGCATATAAAAGGTAAGGTTTTCAATCTTGTGCTAGACAATTTCATCCAACGGGTACAGAGGTTAAACATTGGTTAAGATAAGCATAACAGGTATAATTAATTTGGAAGCAATGATTTGCTCAAACAATATGCATACTTTAGCAGGCAGCCTGCAAGTTTCAGAATGATGGTAATGGCAGGTATGGAGGCAAGAATAACTACTTTTGTAGTGGAAGTGGGGGAGAAACTAGCACATATCAGTTTGTCCACAAGGGGCTGCCTAAATATCAATTCCTGCGCACATGCATCCTAGGGTTGCCCAGATAGCTTCATAATTTATTAATTTTATTCAGCTCGGGTATTTATTATTTATGTTGCTACCTGGAAATTACCTATCTACCTATTGCAGCCAAGAGTCCACTAAGATACACACGTGCTACATATCATTGATTACCTAACATTGACATAAACATACAATACAATCATGTCAACAGTAGATTATAGAAGTTAATTAACAAATTATTCCTCACGAGGGATCAAACCGCAGATGTTTATTCATAATAAGCTATAGTTTGTACATTTGAGTAACTTGGACTTTGAAATATTATCTGCAAGGGTTTAAGAAGTGCAAGTATGTAGGTTTAATTGTACTAGTAACAAAATGCACTATAGATGGATGTCAAGAATGTCACTGAAAAGGTTTAATGGCATGCCCCTCTCTTGCCATACCATAGTTTCTGTGGTTATAAAGTTTCAAGGATTGACAACTTGACAACATGATGTGAAATTTGATCAAACACTTCATACATGCTCATGGACTTTCTCAAATTAATGTTGTGCCCATCACCATTAACATTATTGGGGATAAGGATTAGATTTGATATTGTTATAGTTGTTAGTCTTGATGATAATGTCCTTTTCAGAATTGGTTTGACCATCCGTGAGAAGCATCGTGACAAGCATAAAGAAAAGACTTCTACAGACATTGGGTATATTCCTCAATAAGAACATAAGAATTCATACGCTAAGAATCCATCACTTCTCTACATGGGTTACTAACACGTCTAATTACCTACAATCATAGGATATAGCATTACCCAATGCATTTTCCTTTGTGGTTTACATCATCAGGCTAAAGGTCATACTAGACTTTACATTATAAACACATCAACATCCCTCTGGAAAGTGGAAACTCATTTGGGATTAAAACTAAGTAGTGTGGTAAAGGGATAATATGTGCTTCATGCTGGCAGCATGCTAATTAACTGCTGATGCTAAAAAAGAAACATAAATGATAATGAGTCACTTGAGCTAACCTCTTCACACACTCGAACATCCCTCGTAAGTGAGATTGCTTGTCAGTAAAATCTTCTGAATTCATGAACAGGGGCCTTAGGAAATAACCTATCTCTGGCCATAGTTTAGTCATATACTTCTTCCCAGTGGAAAACACAGCCAACTTGATAGGTAACAGGTGGTGACGAAGTCGAACTTGAAGAACTTTCTTTGTAGTCTGGCCTGGATCTAACAATTCAATCTCTTCTACAGGAAGTATAACTGGCACATCACTGGCATTTGATAGGTAACAGATGTAGTATGACTAGTTAGTAATGCATATGAAGTCAAAACTAGCAAGAAAGAAACAGACTAAATCCTAATAATCATGTAGAAATAAAACAATGTGTGCATGTGATTTAATATTTCGGAGAATGTAGCACCTTTCATGCTTTTCCAAGACTTGCCATGCAGATTCTAAACTTCCATCAGACTCACCATCCTTCACCACTATACTAGATAATAGTCCAGTAGAACAATTGCCAAACGATACTTCAATGCATACTAGCAAAGGGGAGATGGATGAAATTTCAGATGAAAATGAATATTCCACTCTCAATCCATTTGCATTTGTAGGATCTAGGAGAGAGTGGACTTTAGGTTTGATATTAAGACCAAGATCCTTGATAGAAATTCTTGCAGTGGACTGTTGTCTGGAGTTTTGTAAAGATGATGAGCTAGGTTGATCATCTAGCCATGATTCCAGTGCCGATTTAGGCATTAATTGCTCTAAACCTGAAGAGAAAGATGAAATATTATCTGCAGCAATTTGACTTGATTCACCACGATCACTACCAGCATCAGAAAAATGAACAAGAGGTCCTTTATCATCTCCAGCACCATTTGAAGCTAGATGAGAAACTTCAGAACTGTTACCACTAGAATCACTTGTAAATCCAGTCCCTTCACCGTTGACTGAGCTGACAACAGAATGCTTAGAATCATAATTAGAACCACTTTCTTCATATGAAGACCCCGAAGCTGTTTCAGGTTCATCTGTTTCAAATGAATCACTGCCAAACACCTTTCTGGAGGGCCCTTTTGAACTAAGAACCAACTCAGAGGAGAGAAAGAGGTCATTATCAAGTAGACTGCAAGGCTTCGGAAGAGGTCCATATCCAGGAGCTGCATGAAGAACTATGTGTGAAAGAGATCCCGGAAGATAAAACCGAATTTCATGACTCGGATAAGTTGCTTCTGGTAGCCTCCTTGTAAACAAGTTCTTCATGAACTCATTGTATATGCCTCCTTCTGGAGGCAGGTATGAAATGTCTTCTTCCTGACATGGAGAGGTTGTGTGGCAGGGTGTAAGTTTCTCGACTAGTCTAGCACGATCCCGGATGTCATAATTCAAGTCACATTTTGCCAACTCGACAATATAAGTTAAGATCATTCTAAGCATCTGTATCTCCTCTTCTTGGGCACATAATACGACCTGACAAGAAACATAAATAATGAGAGAAGCACAAAATTATTTCAGTATGATGCAGAATATGAATTTCTACCGAGTTTTTACTGTCTATCCTTTCAGTTTAAGCTCTCTGAACAGACAAAAACTGCAATTTTTTGTAATCATATCAGTTGCTTATATTTTCAAATGACATCATTACTTTCAAAGATATCAGTTTGTTCTTACATAGGAAACAACACATGCTCTTTAGAATATATCACATTTTACAAACCAAGTAGCTGAAACTAGTTACATAGCGTGCTTTACAAACCAAGTAGCTGAAACTAGTTACATAGCGTGCTTCTTAGAATGAAAGAAACGAGTTACTTTGTTAGAGAAGGGATGGGTTGCAAAAATTGGACTACAATGCATTGTTCTTGCTATTGATGTATCCTTTCAAGAAACAGAAGGTTACATGCAATTTATCTAAATGTCAATAGGAAAGAAGATAAGACTTTGTATCAGAATCCTAAATGTATGGAAGGAAAGCAAAAGGATGGCTATATGAAATGAATTTGGTAAATGTAAAATTGGAAGAAATTATGAATGGGCATGCATGGTATATTAGATGAATATGACAAAATTCTACAAGGGGAATTTTTCTTCTTCTTTCGTTTGAAGCCTATACAACCTTAAAAAACAGCAATGTGCATTTTTTGCCAGAGTAAATCAAACTGCAGGTATCTTTCAATTTTTATGAACTGTTGACTAACTAGGTTTATTTCCATTTGTTACAAGAAAACTTATCTCTTATCCTTCACTTACTTCCATCCATTATAACCCTTCTCATTCCCATGTATTGCAACATATTTCCAGGTATTACAATAATTACATCTGTTCCCATTGACTCCTATATATTTAAGATTCTCATTCTTATTTTCGTAAAATTTTCTCTTACATTCTCTCATCTCATATCCCTTTCCTAATCAGGCTTACGGCAAACAGGTAGACAACTGAAAAGTGAAAACACATACATGCATTAGAAATTTAGAATAATTTAATCATATGATATCCCTAATTTTCCTCAAATCCTAATTAAAAAAAACATTTCTTCACGTCCTTTCCCAATTCATACATATCTTTGTGAGCAAATAATATTTCCGACTGATAGCATTTGGTTTTTATTCTAGACTTATCCGAGTCTAATTTTCTCAAATCAAACAGCTGATATTCCAAAACATATATTTAAATGTATTCCGACTATATTCTAATCCTAATTTTCTCACATCCTTTTCCTCAGCTGAAGAAATTTCTGATGAATGGCAATTAGTTCTTATTCCTCAGATTGAGTTTATTTAGAATTAGCAAAACCAGCAGAAAATATATCTGAAGTATCACATCCATATATCTGAAGTATCACATCCATATCAAACTTACGCATGCAAAGTTTACTTCGATAGATTTGGGTGGCACAGTCCGAAATGTTGAAAGTTAAAATTTAGTGATGACACATCCATGTCAAAGGATCAGTGTACATTCCATAACGAATAACAGCAAGAAACTATTTCATTGTGCGATGAAGTACTCTTTATGGCAAAAATCTGTTTGAGAAAATCAAGGTTAAAAAAAAAGGAAAAGACAAACAAATGAAAATAGAAAGTAAAAGGTTTTTGTTTAGACAATGAGTGTTAAACAATAATCATTTCTATACCTCTTGCATTTTATGCTCGAATTGTTTTATTTTATACAAGGTTCACAACTTCCCTCTGTTCTAAAAGGCGGCGGCCTAGGCCGCGCCTGGTGCCTGCCCGATGTCCGCCTAGGAGCCCGTCTAGTCCCCATGACGCTCGACTATACATATTTTAGGATTTATGAACTTTTCTACAATTTTCAGTAGGTTTTTAGATTTTATTTTATTTTTTTGAACCGCCTAGATCTAGGCGGCCGCCTAGACAGCCGCCTAGGCGGGCTAGGCGCTAGGCAGCGGCTAGCACTTTTCACAACCTTGCAACTTCCCATCATTTCTATTCATGATGATAATAAATAGTTCATAAACAAGGTTGACCTAATAATTCCCAAACATAACCATTTAGTTCTAGTTGTTAAAAAATTAGATGCATTATAGAAAACCTTAGACGAAAGTAATGGAAGGTAGTTTATTATCCTTCATTTTTAAGAGGAAAAAATAAAACCATACGGATATTGGTTGATGGACAATTATAGCATCAACCTCAAGGTATGCAAGAAGTTCTTTTTGGACAAAAGAATATGTTTGTGACAAAATTACATGATGTTCCAAAGCCAAGCTGAATTATATAAAGTACTCTTATGAGGTGTAAAGATGTTTTGTCTTAGCCTTTCTTCTTGGGTAACTACGACGTGTAATTTCCTTGGTCATACCTAATTTGCTCTTGTCGTACTTTGCAAGTGCAAAAATAAGAGGCCAACAGTTTTCAGGTTGGGCGGTGTGACAAGAATTCAATGTTAACTTCTCTCTACATTTCAAAGATGAGCAAAGATCTTTAAATGTGAATTCAGCCCACCATCAAGATATGCCAAGTCAAAAGAATCATATTTATAAATGCTTCCATAAATACATTTTAAATAACCAAATATGAATACACATTTACGTTATAACAATATTCGTATAGCCCCTTTAGTTTCCTCAAAACTCAATAGACCCACTTGTGCAATAACCAATCCTCCTAAGGCTATTGTTGTTAATTGAAAACAACAAAACTACAATGTTACAGTTATGTTATTCTTATTAATTATGCCAAGCCGTGAAGTGGAAACCGTAGGCAAGGCCAAACTAGAGTTTAGACATGTGAGGTCAAGAGAAACCTCGTTAGTCTTAGTGAAGAAGATAACGTCAAAATTACTACCTACCTACAAATGATAGTCAATCCATTCTTGAAGGAGGTCGTCCAATTGATGATTGGCACTGGGTGGTCTCTATCTGCTCAAATTATATATAACTCAAAAATCAAGCATTTTGGATAGGCATAAACCGTCTATAACCCATAGACCAAGTATGATTGAAGTGAAAAAACTACAAGCCTTTATCCCAAATTTTGGGGTCGGCTATTTGATCCTTTTCTTCCATTCAGCTCAGTCAAATAATCAAAGTGAAAATTTTGATGGATTAAACTCATTGGAAAGTCACCATCCAAATTATCACTTTGATTCACTTCACGCATAGATTTGGAACTATAAAAACCACTTGGGTTTTTTTAAACTGTCCCAGTGAACAGTGTCATAATTTACTCAACAAAACTCCTTGTCTAATACGTTGGGCACGCGCGTGTGTAAGAAAAAGAATACGTATTATGACGTGGCCTCGCACATAGGTACAATCTTGGCTTATACTCACCCGATGTACTATCCTATAATCCTTACTTTCATTCAAAATGTATGTGATAAAAAATCAAGTGGTTCGGAGGTTCTAACCAATTGATCGAGGAGGACTCATTTGCTTTATTATTCGGAACCTGTTAAAATGAAATTACATGATGCATGAGTCAGAAAAAACCTACACCTTATTACTTTTTGTCCGGACAATTTTAAATCGTAAAGATCGTAATGAACTGTGGATTGTCCAATGGGTGACTCGCTAAGCGAATATAAGCAGACACCACACCTAGCTTGGGTGTGGTGTTACATCATCTCTTTATTGAGTGACCAAGCATCCAAAACGATCTTGTACGGGTATGGCGCCTCCATTGAAGCATCTGTGCAACAATGTTATAGTGTCACATTCTGTTTAAGTTTAATAATTGCAATTCCATGCAATCCATTAACATTGGTATTCTTGGTTATGTACATATAACATGCCAATTTAACAGTTCTGTTGTGTTTTTATCCGATGTTCATAAGATAAAGATCTCTCTTTCACATCAGCTAAAGCTTAAAAAAAATTAAAATAAAATAACATAATTTGATAAATTCCCTATTTTGATGCCTACAATTTCATGAAATAATTAGTTCTGATTTAAAGTCTAATACATGATTCTTCAGGTGTTCACTTTAAATGAGAAAATAATTCCTTTAAGCACCAAAGATACGAAGAAACCAAGATACAAGGAAACTATGACAATCTGCAGTTAAAAGCTAACGCTATACTATACATACGACAGAACGAAAACTTTCCTCATTCCAAAAATACCTTAGCAGTAGTATTTAGGATCTGATGCTTTGTCTCCAGCTCTTCAGAGGAAAAGCACTGAGCAAGATACTGAAGTACAGTGGGTACTATTTTTGGAATAATCTCTCCAACAGAGCAATACTCTCCTAAAATCCAAACAATTAATGCACGTGCTGCAGGTTCCTTGATTGTATCCAAATACTGAGCTAACCTGACAATAATCTTCAGGGGGGAGATGATTTAGGTCAGGAAAAAAATTCCAAAAAGACCACGGCAGATATGTAACATAGACACCAGTATGGAAAAAACATGTCGTAACAAATAATACCATCTTGCCAGTAGTTCTTGAGAATCACGTGTGAACAGAAGATGTGTGTAATTAAAATTAGATTTGGAGTACATGTTAACAGAACTTTGGAGCTTGCAGTAGATTTGGAGTACATGTTAACAGAACTTTGGAGCTTGCAGAAGGGATATATGACTATAAGAGTAACAACATATTGTTTAAGTTCAAGGGATCTTTTATGCAAATGTTTAAATCTCTATGATGTATATGCAGGAAAAAAATGGATATAAATGAGAAATAAACACACAAGATCTCAAACGGGATCTTTTATGCAAATGTTTAAATCTCTATGATGTATATGCAGAAAAAAAATGGATATAAATGAGAAATAAACACACAAGATCTCAAACTTTATAAGACTATGTACAGTCACAGGGATATGTATGTGAAACTTTCAAATCTGTTCTTTATATAAGGCTCAAAAAGATGTATGCAAGAAACTATACTTCAAGGATGTGGAATAGCTGTCTAGTTTAGAAGAGTAAAGGCCAAATTTAACACCAACGGGAGCAAGGAATATGGATGAGAAAGTTCTGTGGGAAAAGGGAGATCCTTGATTCAAATCACGAGAAAGCATGCCAAGGAGGTTGTTATTGTTTCTTAAATAAAATGAAATTAACTATTTTATCTCACATGAAACATCAGTGGCAAATGCACAGTGCACTAAAAGTCTACAAAAGGATACATTTGGCACTAGATAGTAGTTGTTCAATAAAAAATTATGTTCCTATATTCGAAAAGAAGAATCCATGTGACAATTTAGTATTCCAAAGAAACTACAATATGCTAAAAGATCTGCTAGAGCAATGAGGTTGTGGTAGCTTAAGGACTATACCATGCAATATGTTGGACTATACCATGACATATGTTAAAATGTTCCATTAGAACTTCCATGTACACACTAGTAAATGAATATGTTGTTATCATGTTAAAATGGAGGCTATATATACATATATTATTTAGCTTAAGAGGATATTTACGAAATGATATATGGCAAGAGTATAGTATGGTGGCAATCTACCAATATACCAAGCACTAATGAACTACTTCTAGGATGTGTATAGCCATGAGGCGAAAATGAGAGCCCATAAGTTCTGTAGTTAAAAGGGTAGAGATGAAATTTACCAATATGTCTCGTTGTGCATCAAAGATGTGCAGATGAATATAATACAATACCAAGCATTATACATATATTATCTCATAGATTGTTGCCTTGTGCATCAAAGATGTGCGGATGAATATAATACAATGCCTAGCATTATACATATATCATCCAATAGATTGTTGCCTAGATATGCAGATTATTCCAACGAAAGAAGCTAGTCAGATACATGTTTTTCCCATGAAATCATCTCATAGTAGGAGAAACACCAAAGTAATAAAATTTAATCCAAAAATATTGTCTTGGGTTGACTAAAATCACTTATGATCCCAGGGAAGGGAATGTCATCCATCTTCAGTGTTCTCAAGGAAGCATATAGCTAGAGTACAATCCTTATGAATGTGTGATCGGGGTTATCAGAATCCATTTTTCCAAAATGCTTCCTGCAACAATTGATTCCATGTTGCTTTCCGACTGCAGGATGATTTTTGTGCAGTTTCTGCTCTATAGGTCAGAGAACTAAAAAATTATTTTTTGCAGAGTTTGTGGGACTAGCACTCTGATTTATCAAGAGAAACAAAGAATCCACCAAGAGAATACGACTCAACCGAGAAAGTGTTATTGAGTGCCACTAATATGCACAATCATAGAGTGGTGTTAATGGCCCTGTTGCCTACTATCATACATATTAGTGTCGGCAGAGATAAAAAAAGAACAAAAGGAAGATTGATAAAATAATACATCTCAATGACTTGCTTACATCACAGGTTATACTTTTCGTGACCGATTACTTGGTTTTATCATCTATGTCAGTTGTTAGGAACACGATGTATTAGTCAACATAGTAAAATCACATGTGAATCCTAGGTTAAGTTAAGAAGACTTACTTTCTCGTGACTAACTGGGTTATGTTTTATTATGGCCTTAATTGACATGATTGCTTCAACCATAACACCTGCTCGATGTTCCATCTCGCCTGGATTGCCAGTAGATGACTCTGTAATATGGACAATAAGTATATAAATAAACGAAGTTAGAGGAATCTGAGACAAAGGTGATGGACAATCAAAATATCGTAACTGACCTTGTACAGTTAGAGCCAAGAGCCCTCCCAAACAAACATTGGCCACAGAAGGCAATCTTTGGGCACACAATCCAATTGCAGCAACTGTATCAGCAACAAATCTCTTATCTGGGTCTTCGACGTAATCCTAGCAGCACAACTAGAACAGTGAAAATCAGTCCGTCGAGCAATGCCGGTGATACATCAAGATAAAAGGTTTTCTTTCAATTGAATGTCCACAAATTAACAGTTTAATAGTGCTTAAATTCTGATTGAAAAATATTATAACTGAAGATTGTTTGTAGCAAATTTTCTAGGAAGAACAGAAAAATTAACAAAAAAAGAAGAGTAGTTTTGTAATCTTGGGCCAATAGCAGCTCCCACCCCACTGCTCATTGTGCCAAAGGGTGACAATTTTATGACATTTAATAGTGACATGCATGATAGGGGACTATTACATGCATCAGAATTACACACGAATTTTTACCTTATAGATATTAAGCATTTTCCTGGCCTACATTAAGTTATTCTGAGAATACTTCCAAACAAAAGCCATTCAAGGAGGACATTCTGGTCCACCTTAAACCAAAGAACATCTGCAGATACCAATGATCAAATGAAACAAAACAAATGTAAAGAGGCCAGCAGCATTTGACCTTCAGAGCTATGTTTACTTGGTCCAGTAAGTTGTCTTCCATTGAATTTTTTCCATTAGGTATACCACCATCATCTCGGATCCCCCCCCCCCCCCCAAACAAAATGGAGTCACAGTAATGGAGCACAGGCCAAATTGAGAAAGCTTTAAAAAAAGTACTTATTAATAAAAATTTAGCCAATTAAAAAATCAACCCTCTAAGTCTGTAAAAATTGAAAAAGAGATGCTTGAACTTGCCATAAACCTAGAAATAAACTTAAAGGCCAGCCAATGGATAGAAAAGCACGCCATATGAGTCCGGCAGTTTCAGATCATGTTACCAACGTAAGGAGCATACATCCAAAATTCTCGCAGCCTACGAGTTTATAGGGGGGAGAAAAATTGCTTGAAACTACAGCCATCCCTAAGTCACAGTACAAGGCAAAGACTGCATGTACTGAACATTAGGTATGCATGAAGCAGACATCCTGCTCACTTTCCCCATTTATACCCTGTTTTCTCTGGTTTCTGTTATACTATAGTTTATATTGATGAGAAGAATACAACAGAACTTGATAGAATTACATTGGTATAGCACAAACTTCTCCTGACAAAGTTATCTTATGTTACATGCAGTAGTTGGGTTGGTATACTACAAACTTCTCCTGATAAATTCCATTATATTACAAATGGTAGTTATATAGATTATCCAGATAAGGCTGTGTTATTGTTATTACGTTATAATATTATATAGAAGTCCGCTCACAAAGGGGATAGGAGTTTAATGAAGCTCATTACCTGAAACTCTCCTGAATGATCTGAATGGAAGAATCTGTGGCAATTGTAGATAGTATTTCAATTGAATTTTTTCTTGGTTCAGTAAGTTATCTTCCATTGATTTTTTATATATTAGAGCCTGTTTGGCAAATGGGAAGTTAAAGAGAAACTAGGAAAGTAGTGGAAACTAATGCTAGTTTCCATTTACTAGCATGTTTGGCAAATGGAAACTGTATTATGAAACTTGTAGGGCCCAACACTAAAGTATAAACTCAAGTGGAAACTAGTTTCCATCCAAATGGATGGAAAGTCATGGAAACTCATAAGGAGCAATTATGACCCAATTGTTTATTATTTTTACTTTTTCAAAATCAAACATTCACGTTTAAGCCTCTATCTAAATTTTTTTTTTTTTATGAGATGTCATCATTAATGACAAGTTTCTACTTTTTAGCAAACAAACAATATTTTTAATTGGAAACTTTTCTTAAGTTTCTTAGAGTTTCTAGATACCAAAAGAAACTTAGTTTCTTAGTTTCAAAAAGTTTCCATTTGCCAAACAGGCCCTTAGGTATACCGCCATCATCTCACAATTTTTTCCCAATAAAATGGAGTCAGTTATGGAGCAATTGCCAAATTGAGAAAGCTTAAAAAACAAACTTTTGAATAATTTTATAGCCAATTAAAAACTCGACCCTCTAAGTCTAAAATATTGTGCCAAAGAAAACTATGGACAAAAGCGATGCTTGAGCTTGCCATAAACCTAGAAATAAACCAAAAGGTCAGTAAAATTGATAGAAAAGCACACCACATGAGTCAGGTGGTTTCAGATCATGCTACCAAGGTAAAGAGCATGTCCAACATTCTCGCAGTCTACGAGTTTAAAAAGGGAGGGAGGGGGGGGGGGGGGTAGGGGGGAGAAGAAAATTGCTTGATATTACAGCCATCCCTAAGTCACAGTACAAGGCATAGAGTGCAGGTACTGAACATTAGGTATGCATGAAGCAGACATCCTGATCACTTTCCCATTTATACCTTGTTTTCTCTGGTTTCTGTTATGCTACAGTTTATATTGATGAGAAGAATAGATGGAACATGATAGAATTACATTGCTATAGCACAAACTTCTTCTGACAAAATTATCTTATATTACATATAGTAGTTACTTGGGTTGGTATTCTACAAACTTCTCCTGATAAATTCCGTTATACTACAAATGGTAGTTATATAGAGTATCCAGATAAGCCTAAGTTATTGTTATTACATTATAATATTATATAGAAGTCCGCTCACGACAGGGATAGGAACTTAATGAAGCTCGTTACCTGAAACTCTTCCAAAATGGTCTGAATTGAAGAATCTGTGGCAATTGTAGATAGTATTTCAAGCTTCAGTGCTCTTGTCTGATATAAATCGGAGCTAGAAATAAAAAAATCTTCAAAATACGGCTCAAAGAGTGATGGAGCTGCCTTAGCGAACATTTGTACATTACAGAGCACCTAAGACCACAAACAAGAAACAGTAAGTTGTCATCAATTCATCAGAAAGTAAGCCGTCATGCCATCAAAATGAGCAATGTGCTACCAAATTGAACATGAAACCGGGGAAGAGTTGAATTAAAATGCTAGATAGTTTCATCATCTTCATCCAAGCCGTATCCCATCAGAATGGGGTTGACTATGGACCATAAAAAAGCTCAATAAAATAATTGACAAAGTTTTTAAGGCCGACTATCAACTTAATATCAACCCACTATGTTGGTATCAAGTTCCTGATCAAGGTAGTTATAAGCACATTAGGGCCATGCTGTATAACCATAGATGGGTAGTTCGACATCTCAGTCTGAACTTATCCTATGACAATTTGAACTCACATAATTTGCATATTGAAATTGTGATGGCATGGAAATGGCTAAACGAAAAAGTGACTTCCAAAGAGAAAATTTTGTGCTTATCAGAATTGTCATCTTCGCTGCACATCAGAATAGTTTTGGAGAGAATTTTAATGGTCTAGTAAGCGACTGAGAAAACAATGCTCGCATCCATAACGAAAAGTAGTATGTAAATAGATCAAGTTACCAATGATTCTTTACCACTTGGTTATGCAAGAAAAGCAATCTTCTCTCCAGTTAATCACTTCTTTTGGCTTTTGGATAGAGGACCGGCTAGAAAGTGCACACCAACTTTTGAATGTTTTGGAATGTATAACTTAGTGGTCTCCATGGATAGGGTGATAAAGGTACCTTATCCCTTCATAATGGATTAGCTCCGCTTAGCCCTTTGGCACGATCATAGGGTTAAACCTTTGCCGAAGGGCACCGAAATATAGCAAGTTTGTTGCGGGAGGAAAGTATTAAATATTTCATCAAAAGATCAATACCCAAGTATATTCAGTAATAAAAGTAAAATGAAGAAATGAAATGTCTCTAGATGAGTACTAATCATGTCATTATGAGCATACATAAGTAAAATAACAATGATTTTTTGGATATTGAGAAGTCTCCAGTAAACTAGAGCAAGGATCCTTTGAAAAGTTGGACAGTTTTAAAACAAAAGCATGAGAAATGCCACAGAAATCTTTAGCTCTGGATGACTATTAACATTACCCTTACTAACATCTAGCAATTAGTTTCACACACTTAACCAAAAATCCTTTGACAAGTTTGTTACTTTGAAAGAAATGAAGCAATCAGAGTTGGGCATTCAGCTCAAATCTTGTCTCTAGATGAGTACTAACGATGTCATTATGAGCATGCATAAGTAAAATAACAATTGAGTTTTTGGATATTGAGCAGTCTCCAGTAAACCAGAGCAAGGATCCTTTGACAAGTTGGACAGTTTTAAAACAATAGCAAGAGAAATGCCACAGAAATCTTGTGCTCTGGATGACTATTAACATGATCCTTACTAACATCTAGCAATTAGTTTTTTTACCTTCTATATTGTCCAGCCTCCACTGTAATGGCAACATCTCTCTACTCACTAACACCACTCAAGCTGATCGAGAGATACCTTCTCACAAGATCTCTAAAGGACAGAGTCCATTTCTTATCCATCAAATGCTCATTCAGGTTCTCAGTTTGACTAGTGCAAAAAAAGGGAGCAGCGGAGCACATCCAAAACAATCACAATGGGCAGAACCCTAAAATTATCATATTTTACATTAAGGCCTTTTAAAGCCATTTAAAATCAGGTTTTGGGAAAACGAGGTCAGATGCATTGGGTTCAGTATGAGTTTATAATATTGACTATGTTTCAGCTGTAAGATTAATTAAGTAGAGGTATGGCTGAGAGGACCTTCCTACAATTATAATACTTCCACTTAATAAAGAAGTCAAATAATGGAAGACTGAACATACAAGAGCTTAGGAGTTAGAACTAAGAAGTTAAATATAACCAAGTCATACACTCACACTACACAAGGCTATTGATTAGAAAGCGAAACACCAATGTGGGACGAACCAGGCATCATTAATAAGCTTGGCGCAAACAGTAAAGAGAGGTTTGAAAGGATCATCTACATCATGATCTTACAGGAATAATCTCCTTTCCTCCAACTTGAAGAGGAGGAAGTATTGCATGTCTCTGTTTTCTTTTCCATCTATATTTTGATTTGTCTACCTTCCCTCTCCTTTCAAGCATGCATACAAAGAAGTCTAGAGAGAGCAATATTAAATAAGACCCTAACCACTTACAAAACCATAAAAAGCTCTAAACAGGTTTATTAGGGAGCTGGTCTTAAGACACAAAGTTGGGAAAGTTGTTCATGTTTCATCTCGCATTCTCTCTTCACCAATATTTATCATGGTCTACATATATTAGATCCCTGCATATGCAAATTATTTTTTGTCTGAGGAACTTGCAACTTATCTGTATATTGGTTGTTAAAACTGTCTTACTCGGGACAAATAACCCAATGTAGGTGCAAAAACCAAATAAATGGATTTATAAGATTCTAAGCGGCAATAGCATGTTAAAATGACAAAAATAACATACAACTAACCACATATTTCGAGGCACGGGTTGATCTCAGAAGAAATAAGAGCGGCTTAACAATCATCTTGACCTCTTCTTTTGGAGCCATAATCCAGTGCACCCCAGCAGCGGCAAGTACAACAGCACTATTTTGACTCCAGAACAAAGGTGATGTGCATTGCAACAAAAGCTTAACACTGTCATTTTGGCTTGAGGTCTGAGCCAAGTTGCTCAACTTATCGTCACATCCATTTTCATAACTAGGGAACGATAAAAGCTCTTCTTGTCCCTCAAAATAATATCTGTACATTGACATACTTGACTTGAAATCACACATGTCACCCCTTGTAAAGCCAGAATCATTATCTACCGTATCAGGTACATCAGCAGAACCTTTCGCAGATTGGCAACTCATAGTGGGATTTGAAGTGAATATAATAGATTCTCTAACTAATCCATGCCTAGCTATTACATATCGTAGAAGAATCTCCATCAGAATTATCTGTCCCCATTCGTCGACATCTGGAAGGATCTCACACAACCTTCTAAAAATTTTGCCAATCAGAGACAAATTGTCTGGACAAGCAGATTTGAAAGCAACCACTGCAGCTCCAACTACTATTGGTGAATTGTCACTTAACAGGACACTGACAAGCTGCACAATATCACGAACTGTAGTAACAAATAAACATAAACATTTCTGGAGCGAAATGAGAGTCTCAAGAAAAGAGAAAATTATGAGCAAACCTCCTCAATGGCAGAAGTATTCTCTTCTAGATGCAAATCAAGTAGTTTTGTAAGTGCATGGGCAGCACACTTTCTAACATAGGGAGATGGATCCCTGGCACACTTTCCAATTGCAACTAACACAAGAGGAGCCACCACGTGCAACCGGATTCCTGCCATAGCACGGAGGGCATATGCTCGCACCAATGGGTTTATATCTGACAAGTCTTTTTGGAAACAGTTAATTGACAGCAAAGCTTCATCTGGACGCCTGATTCATCAAAGGGACAACGAAGTAAGAAACAATGGAATGGTTAAATACTAAAGCAACATCAATTCCACATCCCCAAGAAAGTAAAGACATAAAGAGCAAACACGGTAATGGAAGGAACTTGTACATCTCAAATAACAGCTTCTGACCCACATCTCCTTCATGGTATGTCAGCAAACTAAGTATCCACGTAACAGGCATATGACCATTTGGAATTGTTAAAATGATCTCCTACGATAGTTAACTAAAGGTGCTTACTAGGACTCACAATTCCTAGAAGATGTCCGATCCCCCTTTAAGATAGAGACTTACATATGATCATCTTAAATGGCACTGCTTTTGGGAGGAAGGATTGCAGTGTTACTACATAATTTGATGAATTTGGATCTGGACTGAAAAAAAATTCCCTCTCTTGGTAGAGAACCTTGGTGGAATTCTATGTTTCACGAGCACATATACGATGTGACACAATCCGAACACAGCAAAATGGAACGAAACTTGTTCTGTCGGGCATTAATGAGTGTTTGTTTGTGTGCGTGCCGTGTTCGTGCCGTGTCCGATACATACACCAGACGACGCGAAACGACGCAGGTTTTTGAGTGTCATAGCTTCCTAGTGAAGTTAAAGATGAAAGCGGTTCGGATTCGGGTCAGATGTTGAAACCTCTACCTCTGACTCTACCAATAATTAGTCCCCATGTCCGATTCCTACTTGTAGGGGAAGTATTAGCTCCACCCACCTACATTGGAGATCTCACATACCCGCCCCTACCTTCACGTGCTTCCATCTTCACCTCCACCTACACGATCCCGTATAAACATGTGTCATTGATGAAATCTTAAGAAATGTTTCCTTTAACTAATAGAAAATTCCAAAAAAAAAAAAGTATGGAAGCTTAGTAGGGTATACGGGATCGTGTACCCTACTCAGCTTCCATACTTGTTTTTTTTGAATTTTGGAGCATACCTCCATATCCGTCTCCGCCTCCATTTAACTTCCTCCAAATTTGCCACAAGTCGGGTATGGCGTGTCAGAGTTCCGCCAGATCCGATCACATTAGCATACCTAAGTGGAGTGCACAGAGATGTTGTGACGTGAAGTATGCAAGTAAAACAATCAAATAAGCATAAGCTTTTCATAACTAGCCTATTATTGGAATGTGAGATAGCAGCACCCGAGCATCTCTTGATAAATTGATACATTTCCACGGGAGGGGGTGTTGCATCATGTGCATGGGCTTAGGCATATGCTCTAAGAAGCTCAAAATCTAGATGTAAATGTGCTTAGGCGTCTGTTGCATTGTGTTTGTAAGAAGGACCTCCCAGTCCGCGAGACTCCTGCGCCAGTATATGGATAGAATATTTCCATGACTCGAACACGCATCATACAAATGCAAGCACCATGCCTTACCAACTAGGTACCACTAAAATCTGGAGAATTAGATCCAGTCACGGTCATTGCCCGGTTACCCATAGAATCTCCAATCACGTACGTAAACCGAAGGCCCTGCAGCATACAATGTACTGGCTGATTGAATCAGCTTCCACTTTAACCGGACTAACTCTCGAGCTAAACAATTTAAATATATTCTTACTCTATAGTCATGATTAAGATTGATTTATGGATTATACTCAAACTAAGGGTAATGAATATTTTGCAAACAAATCCATATTTTTTCCGCATAACGGAGCAGGTAGAGATATACACGAGCTTCTTTGCCTAATGGAGTTTATAGAGATGTTGTGACGTGAAATATGCAGGTAAAACAATCGGACAAGCATCAGCTTTACATAGTTAACCTAATACTGGAATGAAAGATGGCAGCATCTGAGCGTCTTTTGATAAATTTCCAGAGGGGATGTTGCATCATGTGCCTGGGCTTGACCTGTTAGTAGGCCTATGCTCTAAGAAGCTTGACATCTGATGCAGTAGCGTGCTTAGGCATATGTTGCATCCTGTTGATAAGGAGAGCCTCACAGTACCGCGAGACTCCCGCTTATGCAAGTTCTAGGGTTGCTCAAGGTGAACGTAGCCTCCCCCGCACTCCCCCACTCCCCCACCCCCACCCAATACACGGAGAGACTGTTTCCGTGACTTGAACCCCCACCCTCCAAAATTGCAAGCGGTACAATAACTGAAGGGCCTGCAACTTACGATGGACGATCGGATAGTCTTCCACTTGATGATGCTGGGATCGCTCTCAAACTAAATAATTTAGTTATATTCTTACTCTACAGTCTTGATGAATTGTGACTTCTGAACTAGACTAAAACTAAGAATGACAAATGTTCTGCAAACAAGTACATACTTTTCCGCGTAATGGAGCAGGTAGAGATACACGAGCTTCTTCACCTCCAGCGATTGCGAGGCCACGTTCTTCACGACCTGCAAAAAAAAAAAAAATTATTCGAAAGATCAAAAACCAAACATTAAATTTATCAATGGCGGCCGACCGATCGATCGAGATGTGGGCTTTGGTGACCGACCTGGGGGAAGAGATTGGAGACGTCGGATCCCTGCGCGATGAGCGCGAGGAGCCTCTTGAGCGCCTCGACCTTGTCGGAGTCGAACCTGCTGTCGAGGAGCGGGGCGATGCTGACGTCGTCGGGGTCGTCGTAGAGGTGGGCGTCGGTGCCGATGCGGAGGACAAGGGAGGAGGCCTTGCTCAGGCTCTCCGCCGTCGATCCGAACATCGGATCTAGGGTTAGGGTTTGGGTTTGGGAGGGATCGAGGGAGAGGAAGGAAAGTTCGTCCGGACCTGTCCGGTTAAACAGTGAAGATCGTGGCTACATTTGCAAGATTATTTGAGGGGTGTTTGTTTTTTGTAAATTACTCCCAAGTGTGAAAGTAAGAGTTGCACCCTTGCATCCATTATAAATACACATTTTATTTTAAGTTACCGACAGTGTTTGATTAAACACCATCTTATCCTCCGCTACTATCCAATTTTACAAAAAAAATGTTTGGATAAAAAACTACATATCCACCTAAGTTGCAATTAGTTCCTCCCTAATTATGTTGCAAGTGAAAATGGCAAAATAAAGGGAAAATAAAATTTTGTTTGTCTAAAATTCTTCACTTTCAACATAGTTGTAACTTTAACCAAACGTTAAAAGTGATTTTTGTTAGATGCATATACAGAAAATATGAGAATTCTATCTCAGTTTTAACCCACCTACACCATACCAAACATGCCCTAATAATAGCAACAAAAAAAGTGATACGGCTATCACATTTTTTTTTTAATTATCATTTTTATACCCAAAATTATCCTTAAAAATATGTTATGGGGACAATGCACAATTTCAAACACTAAGTCTCTTAATTCTTCTTCTTTTCACGCAACTTCATCTTCCTCTTACAATTTTTTTCTCTTTCAAATACAATTCTTGCCTGTCGGGATTCTGCTAGTCCTGGTTGTTGTTAGTCCTGTCATAATCATGGCAACCCTAAGACAGAGAATAATATATATTTGCACTAGGACAGTTAGAATTATGGCCGTTCCGACTATTGTTAGGACCGACAGAATTGCGACAATCCTAAGATCATGTGGAAGCATAAAGTTGTAGATTTGTCCCTTTTTTTTCTTTTATTTTTATTTGATGCTCCCTGCTATCTTTTGAAGATGTTCTAGAAAGGACATGCCTTTGGTTTGCGATGCTTGGCCTTTTTTGCTTTTGGCAACAACTTAGTTGTAGAGCTCATTGGTTAGGCCAGTGTAGCAACCATTGTGTGCGCAAATTGAATACAGTTATTGGTAATGTAAATTCCGGACTCCTGTATCCTGATAGTAAGTAATGTATCTAGGGAGTACAAATATTTACTAGTCAATGTTTGCTATTCTTCGTTAAGATTTTCTAGCACATGAATGTTGTTGGTACATGTGATGTTTTTACTTATAACATGGTGTTCGTGTTTTAACATGGCAAGATACTACAGAGAAGCAAACTCAAAGGAAACTGTGTGAATTTGTTCTCGTAGGATTTATGTTTTTGTTGTGTTTTACTTTGTTGTTGAGCATATATGTATTTGTTTAGCACTTTGACACATTATACTATTGATATGCTTCTACGGTGGTTGGGTTTAATATCATCGACATACAATGTCAATTTAGTTCAAAATTTTGAAAGTATGCAGTATGTATATGTCCATCTTACATGAATGATGAACCTCAAATGTTGTATATACATCTTGTTCCGATTACTTACAATATCATATCACATTCCAAATTTTCTACAAATTTACAATCTTTCTATCAATAAAGCCAGACTTCTATTCCTGCACATTCTTACTTGATCAATAACCAACAAATAATTTAGAAGAACAAGTTTGATGAAGGATCCTTGCAAATTGGAAGCTAATTTGTTCCAAAAACTTTAAATAATACCAACGAAAATTTATTTTCTCCTTTGCATACACAAATGTTCTTGGAAGAAGATGTTGCGAAGATCAATCTCTCTCCGAAAAACTTTTGAGGCTTACTACTAGCAAATAGCAACCATACAACTGTACTAGGTAGGTAAAAAAATATTGATGGGGGTAAATAGAGTTAATGTTATATGCAAAACAAATAGATTCATAATAATAGTAAATAGGCTACCAAGAATGCATGAATGTATAACAATTACAAAAGATCGAGTATTAAATAAGATAACTTACACTCCTTTTAATGGGTTGAGTCAATAAGGTATTATGCTCATAGTAACCTCCTTTTGATGGAATAAGACTTGGACGATGATGACGAAAACACTAATATATCAAAGTTAAGATAGAAAAGGGAAAAAAAATTGCAAAAAAAAAAAATTCTATTTTTGGTGGAAATATATTCATGCATCAACTGCATTCTAGCTTATAAAACTAGAGTGTCAAACCACTAGTTAGAATTCCCATTACTTTCCTAAGGTGGCAGTCATAGGTTCAAAGAATAAAGTGACATGCATATTGCAGAAGACAATTGTTTGGCAAACTAGAAGAGTTCCTTGTCTTATGACTATTAGGATCCTGACAGTTCTTCGTTGTCTCCAATCCGCTTGTCACGATTTTTAAAGCATCAAACTCCCAAAATGACGTTCAAATCCACCAATAATGATGTTTGAAAGAAATAAATCTTCAACATACATTAATTAAAATCTAAAAAAATTGTTGTGTTCAATTTTATTTGTCGAAACCTAGTAAACATACTTTAAAACGAAGAGAATAAGAAGAAGACATTTGCAAGAGGAAGAGGAAAAAAGATTTTGGTGTTTAAAATAATGATGCCCAATAACAATTGGTATAGTATTCCATAATACTTTTACAACTTAAGAAAGATATCCTCTCTTGTAAATTGCAACAATGTTGTACATACAGCCGAAATTTGTGGACATCATCAATGTCGCTACAGTGAAGTCCGCTTAAAGGGTATACTGGCTCATCCTCCGTCAGGTCACATGTTGTATTGAAGTTTTGCCGGATTATGGTTGACCTTTAATTTGGTTGGAATATGTTCCTAAACCTTGCCTCTTGGGTCTCGTTTGGTTAGCGGAAAGGAAATGAAAGGAAATCAATTTCTTGCTTTTTTTTCTTTTCTTTGAAAAATTTCAATTTCCAGTGTTTTTTTTCGGTGTTTGAAAATGCAAAAAAAAAAAAAAAGGAATAAAAAGTAAATATTTAAATGTGAAAAATGAATCATTGGTTGGATAGAGGAAATCATTTTTGTGCTTAATTTTTATTCCAATGAAAATCACTTTTCTTTCCACCTCAATTCGTTTGGCACCAAAATATAAAAAAATATTGACTTTTATTTTCTAACTCTATGATTTTGTGAACCAAACTAGACTTTGTAGCAAACTTTTCGGGAGCCGCGGTGGAACTTATTTTGAAGCAAACGAACAAAGGCTTTCAATATTAATAAATAACTCTAACCTATTTATGGACCTCTTTGAAAGTAAATCAATTTCTTGTTTTTTTTTTTCTTTAGAAAATTGCTATTTCTAATAAAATGAATCTTTAATGCGGAAAAATGAATCTTTATCTGTATTTGCTTGTGAGGGAGGGAGCATTTGGTGTTTTCCTTGCCCTATCCTTCGAGAAAAAAAATGGTTGAGAATCTGAGATAAATGATGGTAGCCATCGATGGAGTGAAGTAAAAAATAGGTCTTGAATTCGAACTTGGACCTCACCAAAAATAATAACAAAAATAAAAAAAAATAGTTTAAAACAAAGGAATAAATAGTGCACGAGTGGAAGTAGGAGAAAACATGAATTGAGAAATGAAAGACCAATACAAGAAAACGAAACGAGAGACCGTTAGAAGAACATGTAGCAGACATCACGACAGACTAATATATAAAGTATCTATGTAAGCCGAGAGGGACATGCTTTTTGATGCAAGTGTTATACAATTGCAAATCCAATGATATTTTAAATTTCTTCGTGCACACGAAACGACTTCGTCAATTTATATAGCTGGACTCTTGACCATTTATGAAGCCAATCATCAAATCTTCGAACTGTTATATTTACTTAGAACACGGCCTGAAACTTTCAAAAACTTCAGTCACCCACCATATGGGCTAATAGGTTTGTCTAGAATGGACAACCATTAAGCAGGCCACAATAGCTTTTCACATAGGGATGAAAATTCGGTTTATTCGATTTCAACCGAATCGAAATAGTCAAAACCGAATAAACTAAAATTCTACCAAAATCGAAACCGGACCAAAATTAAAACCGAATAACGTTTCGGTTAGAATAGGATCCAAAGATAGAATCGTGGTTAATTATATTAAAAATTATAATTTTATATGAACATTTTATTTCATCAAATTTTGCACTAGTTAAATTACCAAAGTTTGGCTTCAAAATACATACATAGGATTGTTGCTTGCAAAACCGAATTGAGAATATTTATATAATTGCATATGTTATTCGATTTTAGATTTTGGACCAAAACCGAAATCTAAACCCGAAGAAAAAAATATAATATTTTCAAAACCGAACCCAAATAATTCTCACCCCTACTTCCACACACGTTGGCTTGGAAAAGATACCCTCAGTAATGTGTGCTATTATGCACTCACCTACCACCATTGCAAAAAACCAAAGCGAACTGATCCACAAATAAAAGAAGCAGGCAAACTTCACTCCATGAAAAGGAAATGTTCGAATGATTATTGATATAACTGATTCAAACAACTAAAGCACGTCCATCACCCTGCTTTGATTTCCCCAATCAACCTGAACAAAAGTTCATTATTTGTTGAAAACTTCAAAGACAATATAAGCGATCAAGAACCAAGGCAAGTGAGCAGTTTTCTGTTTCCATCCATCCAACCCAATTTACATATTCGTGCAATCAAGAGTGACTAGGTTATTTTGAGGAAAATATAAAACCATGCTGCAATTAGCCTAGGTAAGTTTGATTCAAGTTGATTACCAATAATACTGCACCAATACAGATAGTAGTGTTTGCAACTAAAATAGGCACCAAACGTCTCCACAAACATTTCAGAACTAACATCTCAGAACATTCATCATACAGCAACACATTCAAGGGGGGTGCAAAGGTTAATGACTAGAAATACACGACAAATTAAGTCCACATAAAACACAGATCCCATCATAACTCATCTGCTGTGTCCAGGGGACGGATCAGCAGATCTAGAACGTGATCCTGAAGGTGATCGTGTGAGATGCCTAGGTGCTGGAGATCTCAGATCACTGTTTTTCCTTTCACCGTCAGAGTGAGTCTTTCTGCAAATATATCATCAGACATTTGTTGAATATTTACACCGCGCACACAAATACACTTAGTGCTATGGTTACTATTTTAACTACGATCACTAAATTTAACTGTTATTTAATTCTCTAGTATATAATGAAAAAGATATAGGCTACTTAAAAGTTTGGACACATTGTGAGCCCTAAGCTAATCCTAAGTTGATCTAACCTTCTGTTTTACTTTCATATAAGCTAAATTTTAAAAAGAAACACAAGGGAATGCTATTTTACAAATCTATCTCAAGATGATTTGATATTAAATTATTTTGTATAAAAAAATAAACAGAGCAAGAGAAATATAAATGGCTCATATAACTTACTCCTCGTAACCATCACCAGCTTTGTGTCGCACTTCTGGAGAATATGATCTGCGACTATAGACCTCCTTACGACGTTCAAAAGGAGAATCCATTGGGGATCTTGAACGCGCTGAGTGCCTCCTGCGAGGGGAGGCAGAATAATCATCTGCCCGCCTTTGTGCAGGAGAGACTGACCTGAAAACAACTCAAGTCTCAAGAATAACTTCTATATGAGATTGAAAGCTTTAAATAATAATTTTAACTGCTTGGCTCTGTGCACTGATATTTAATATCATTATGGTGCTATTGTGTACTTGAAGTTACAAACCTTGAAGTATGCCTAGCTCTTGAAGAAGGGCCGTCATAAGGAGAACGTGATCGGGATCTTGAACGAGATCGGGAGCGACCTGACAAGTTCATCAAGCATTATCAAAGATGCTCCGAATAAACTAGCAAATACCACATTCTGTCATGTTCTTTTCTTAAATAAATTCATACAAAGGAAAAAATATAGGAGGAAAATTCCCAACTAACAGGGCCATCAACAATACCCAATAAACCAATTATATGACCCTTGGAGGGGTCGTTTGGATGAAGGTTTTGTATTCCTAGGAATTCATTTTCCATTCATTTCCCATGGGAAAGGAATTCAACATTTCCCATGGGAAAGGAATTCAACATTTCCATACCCATGTTTGGTTAGATTAGGTTGAAAATATGAAAAAGGAATCTTAGTTTATTTACCATAAAAATACCCTTTCATGCTTCTATTACCTAAATTTACATAGGGGGACCTTGGGAATTACTTTCCCACGACAATGGGAATATGAAGCCCCTCCTATTCCCCCCTAATTTCCAATCCTAGACATACCAAACAAGGGTAAGGAACCTAAAACCCATTCCCAAGCCTCCAAAACTTGAACCAAACACCCCCTAATGGTAAACCATAAGGCTTGGGTCTGCAAAAACTACAACAAAACATGTAGAGCTGAAGCAAATACCTCAATACACAACCAAGTAGCAGTAATTCCTATATATATAACAGTTGCCATGTTGTGATTTACTTATACGTTCTCTTTCATATTTATGAACTCACACTACTTATGAGATCACCTTATATAGTAACAATTGCAATTTGTACTTATTATGCCTACTATCTTTATATTTATGAGAGCACCAAAGTGTAAAAATATAATCCACCAGCCTATTTTGATTTACTGGACTCGGCCATAATTCATAATAAATTTAGCCAGAAGATAGATCTTGTCAAAACAAGATAAAACAAACCTGGCCCAGTATTTTGGGGTGGAGCTGGCTTTACTTTTATAAGTTGGGGGTAAATATGTCTTTTTATTGAAAAACATGGGCTGACGTCCTTCTACAATAAATTTGGGATATATCCAGCCACTTTTTAATAAAATTTGGGTCAAAATCCATATATAAGAAAAATGAGTGTTTCTACAGTACTTTCTGATCACATGATACCTTTGATGTTTGATGAAAAATTCTATAAAAGACTACTGTGCTTACGGATCATAATATTGATAATGAAGAACATCATTCCGAAAATTAATACGTAGACAAAATGAGAATGCTAAGATTGATGAGTGTCTATACACTAAAAGATGTATAAGAAAGGAGTGTATTTGTGGGAAGTCGTAGGTGGCGCAAATTGAGGACAAGAGTGAAAATCTGTCTTAGGTGGTTTGCATGCAATGGAGACCACTAGATGCTCCAGTAAAGACTGATAAGGAGGTAGTTAAAGGAGAATATAAGACTAAACAAACACGGCTTGAAGTTAGTTTTTGTTAGTGTTACAGATAACTGAGAGAAAATGGGCACATGCAAACACGTGCATCAGAATTAAAAAATAATTGATTATACAACATGCATGTAGACGTTTACTATTTTAGCATGCATGCGAAAATTATATTCAATTAAATTTTTGGAGAGAAGACAAACGATGTCAAGGAGAAAGTCTTCAAGGAGAAATAGACATCGGAAAGAAATAAAGAAATAGAAAGTGCATACATATGCATAGCACACTGAAGATAATTTAAGATGAAGGTTTGACTACAGTCTACTCTTAAAAGCATAACAAACAGAAACCATTATCATTACTTTAAAGACATAAAATCAGAACACATTATTTTTATCCTCCATCAATTCTGGGGTAAAGGGAGGGGCTCTGCATATATGTTAGACAAAAGCATTTCATCAACACCAACAACAAAAACAGTAAAGACTTTATCCTAATTTTTTTGGGGGACAAGCATATTTCCATCTGCCTCCTAAAATATAATGGGTAGCAAAGTTGTTTCCAAAAATGCCAAGCCCAAGTGCTCAATTGCCAAAAAAAAGTTACATTGAATATAAAGGGCTTACCATATCCAGAAGAACGACGTCGGTCATGACGAGAAGGCCCACTGTAAAGTAGTAACTGTAAGAAAGCATTCACAAGGAATAAACGAGAGCTAGCCAAGAGGAAAACATCTAACATACCCAACTTTGGCCCTGTGGCGCATGTCTTCAGGCCTTTTCCTTGTTTCAGAAGCAAGAACCACAGTAATCTCCCTGCCTCCAAAACGCTGGTGATTCATATGATATTGAGCCTCTGAAGCATCATAAGGGTCTACAAACTCCACAAAAGCGAACCCTCTCGGCTCACTGCATGGTATACATACAACTGTCACTAAACACACAGAAAAACCACAAGGAAAGCCAAACCTGGGAGACAGTTAAAAACACAGGTGCACGCTAAGTTTACCGTGACTGCCATCACTTAATATGTCTTCCTAAAGATCTTCCTCAAGCACAAAGAATAACTTAATATCACTTCCATCAAAAGGTACTCAAGTAACATAAAAAACAATTATCATCCCCCGCTCTAATGTCTCGACTCTCTTCTTCTACAGAAGATGTAGATGCACAGCAACTTCATAAAGTGCTTGTGACTTCAAAATCTTCAGATGGGGGACAAGTATATGAAGCGCTTGATGTTAACTTTGTTCAAATGACATGCAATCCACTTCAAATGACATCATTCTCTCTTCAATAACCTCATACAATGTGATTCCAAACGCTTCTTCATACGGAAAGTTCTTCAATTGAACATGACTCTACACTCTCAACCCAAGGAATTAGTTAGGTAATTGTAAACAGTGGTCTTCATCAAATGCACATCTTGTATTTACTTCAATGCAGTATACCCCTGAGAACCAGTTCAAGAAGCAACTCACAATCGGAGCAGAATAGAAGAATATGATAGCAGAAGAATTTCTTCTTCCGATTAAGGCTAATAGATTATCCAGAGGGAAGGGAAAAAAATTGTGAAAAAACAATAATTGTGCCTTCAGGAAGTGTTCTCAAACAAAGACTGAATTTTGAATAAATGAAAGATTTATGGTCAAACTATTCTTACAGTATGCCGGAAAATAACAATTTTAAAAGAAATGCAAAGAGTACCCGGATTTAATCATTGTTAACTTTGACTCTGAATTGCAAAATAGGTGCAGCTACCACTGAAAAACATACACAGAGTGGTTATAAAGTATGCTGACGTGTCAACAACTTTATGGGATAATTTATAACCACACATTTCAAAATATGTGTGGTTGAGATTGCTTGGTGCAATAATATTGGTGCAATATCCAGCCCCTATATATATATGTGTGTGTGTGTGCGCGTGTGGTTACAAATAATTTACAAAAAAATCTTCAAGTATTTAGTATAGTTATGTCTTAGAAAATCATCAAGGATTCTCAAATTAAAATTGACTTGAGACCACAGAATTAAACCATAAAAGCTTGGCTTGCCACCTTAAGCACAGAGTGCCTCTTTTGATGTATAGGACTACAAAATATGATACTGACTGCATCTTAATGTTAGAAATTTCAAGTCTAGCAAAGCAGTTCATCCCAATTTTCAGCAGATAAGTGAATGGTTACAAATAATTTACCTCTTATTTCACAAAATAGTTCACATTGAATTAATATCAACAGTGATCAGATTGAGACATCTAACAATTATCAAACAAAATCGTCTTATAAGATTGAACCCACCCCGAGTAATAATCCCTTGGCAAATAGACATCCCTCACTCGCCCAAATCTCTCAAAAGGAACTCGAAGGTCATCAGGTCTGCAGATAAGGAATAATGTGAAACGTAAATTAATCTCATAACCAAGCAATAAGCATATAAGCCAAAGTAATAAAGGCATCTGCATTACTTCTGTGAAGCCAAAAGACAATAGGACCCATAAAAAAATTACCTGCAAGTTAATGGAATATTACGAACCAAAAGGCTACCACCATTTTGTTCCCTGCGCCCGCCATACCCACCAGACTTTCTTCTTGGTGGACTTCTTCCTCTGCCACCGTATCCCCTTCGTGGAGGACTGTAATTTGGTGGACTGTACCTCCTCATGGTGGAGCTATAACAAGACATGAACAACTCAATTTCATATCACGTGATCACATATTACCTATAAAGCATAGGTACCGGTAGAAGCTCCCAGTACATCAATATGGCAATTCCTAAAATCCATTATATATATATATATATATATATATATATAGAGAGAGAGAGAGAGAGAGAGAGAGGGGGGGGGGGGGGGGGGGGGGGGGGGACTATGTAGCTGAAGTTTAAATATAAACAAAGTTTGATTTCTTAAATAGAAGTATCAAAGTTCTGTGTTAAAAGATAAGATAATTTTCAATGAATTGCACTAGAGTAACCAAAAAGTACCCACGAAGTACTAAAAAAGAAAAAAAATGGCGGCTTATGTTGTACCAAGGGCAGCGCCTCAGGACACTCCAGACGGGACGCAATTCTTAAGACGCGTCTTTTTCGAACGCCTTGAAATAGCTAAGGCGCGCCTTGAAAATCTTGGGAAAAAAATAACATGTTTAGACTGTTTTTTGAACTGTTGTATTGTTTTTAGACTTTTTTTGAACTGATGTACTTTTTTTTTACTGTTTTCTCTCTCACTCACTTAATTCAAAGTGACTCCAACCTAGACATGGAAAATTTTGAAGCATACATGTTTATCAAAGTGATAATTTGTGCCTCGCGTCGCTCGGGCGCGCGCCTTAAGTGCGCCTTGCGCCTCGGACGATTTGGACTCTTTGCGCCTCGAGTGCGTCTTGCGCCTTTGACTACCTTGAGGAGTACCAGTACCGGATACACCTTCCTATACACTCTTCTCATCCTTACTATGCTATATATACACACACACTTCTCATCCTTACTATGCTAAACTAGTACATATGCATAGTTTAATATGTTAGTTTATTCTCAAAAGACTTGGTGGCCCGATACTGTGTTTTAGAAGGCCCATGTCTCACCATGTTAGGCGTCCGCCTAGGATGTTCAGATCCTCTGTCGCCTCGGCACATTAGGCAACCACATCGACCAGCCATGACTTAAATGTGTGACTGAATCCCTACCCATTTTTTATCTGAAATGTAACTCGAGCCTAATAACTTAAAGCTATGGATATTTTAAAATATACTACAAAAGAATAGGTACAATAGTTTTTTTTTTCATTTTTCATCTTCATTCCCTTAGCTATTGTTTCTCACCACATCAAATAACATTCCTACCTCTGATTATGATGTCCATTCCCAGGTGGCAATACGTAAGACACTCAATTCTCCCTGTTTGTATATCTTGCTCTCTCTCTCTATTTCAAGTTAGTAATACTCTTATCGATTGTTTCTTGATTGAAAACTCCATGTTGTTGATGTTAAAAGTTTTACACTTGTGTATTTAGTATGGGATTCTTATTGTTTTTTAATCATACATTTATCATACCAATTAGAAGGAAATCACCACATGTTAGGGCATAAAGTAGTGGCTTGCCTCTTGACTTACTACAAAAGTACGCACCCCAATTTTAGTATTGAGCCCCCGGCCTTTTGGTCCTCTCGCCCTTAAGAAGCTTTGTATGACATAATTAAAACATGTTTTAATTAATCATAGAGTGGGAGCTGTTGACAACTTGGGACATCACAAATTTTAGTAACTACATGTTTGTATTAACCTAACTATTGCACATCCAAACAAATTTAGTCTTAAAGCCCCCGCCTTGAGGCCCCACCTAGGTCTTTCCGGACTTTGCCACCTCGCCACCTCAAGCCACCTTAAAAGGTTTGCTTGACATTGTGAAGATATTTACAATATTAGTAAAACTAGTTGCTATAGGTTTTGAAAAAAAACCATCTACGGTCCCAATGCTTCTTAAAGAATTTGCCACCAACGCATATAGCAATATGAGCATTAAAATCAAGTTAATCATGTCCACAGAACTTGCTGAGTTGGCCTCTCAGGGCTTTGTCGTCTCGCAATCCCGCACAGTCACGCTGTCTTAAAAAGCTTGCTTGATACCTCTTATACCGATATTTACAACATTAGTAAAACTAGTTGCTACAGGTATTGAGAAAACCCCATGTATGATGATCCCAATTGCTTCTTCAAGAAATTGCCACCAACTCAGAGAGCATTATGAACATTAAAATCAAGTTAATGATGTCCATAGAATTTACTGCGTTGCTGGTTTATTGGGCGAGAGTGCTCATGAGAGCCCATTATGGTTTGAAGTGGCTTCAATGACAACGATGACAAATCATTTTCCATGGAAATGCACATAGCCTGATTACTCTGGTAGGTAATGATAGCGCGAGAATGCTCAAGTTGGTGCTAGTTAAAGAAATTGTGATCAGTGTATATACACAAGTAGGATTAGAACACAGGAGAAAAGTGGAGAACAAAAGGATTACAACAATTGAACCAGATAGGATTAATTTGCCATCAAGTTGCATATTGTTTAAAATACACATCAAGTGCTAAAAAGATGCAAGGAAAACAGTTCCGGGTCGAATAGTAGAAACCATTCCACTTCACAAAATCTCTACAGTGTTGGATAATGGTTATTATTCAACAGGCCCAGCAAGTCGAAACTCATTTTATGGGTTGAGAGCTGGATTCATGCAGGGGGGATAATTTTTTTTTGGAAAATCCGTTGAAGGAGTCTAAGCGACTGAACCTGAGTTGCTCTAATACCATGTTAAAGACCCTTCCCCTACACCAAAACTCTAGAAGTATTGGTGAGAGATGAGGGTTACATATTTATATTATTCAACAAATAGCAATAAGCAAGAAAAAGAAGGCTCAAGAATCGCCAATAGAAAATAGCACTAAAACTCTCGATATATTTTTACAATAAGAAGTTAAAGGTACCTAAATAAACAAAAAGATGGTGAGAAGTACCACTAAATTGGAAAATTAAGAATGAAGAATCACATTACATAGGACATGTCAGACAAATCAAAAGGAAAATATGGAAACTAAGAAGAGGTGTGAATAGAGTTTTCTCGATGTGGGTAACATAGACCAAGCGAGTATTTCGGAAAATGTTAAAGAGTGAGAACTCGAGATTTTTTTTCTCGAAGGAACCAAGTGTCACTATGCAATTAAAAAGAGGTGAGAATAGAGAGAACATTTCAAAATAAAATTTAAAAGAGCAAGCAAGATGTCAAAGTTCCAACTGAGATATGCAGGTTAGACATAATTTGTTCAAAGATAGCACAAAGAATGAAATTGGGTATAGCAAATTGTACCGTCTTACCTTTGTCTATACTCTTTTTTAGTTTAGGGATAGACGTGGAAAGCGTATTTTGGTTCATGAACTCAAACTGTTTGATCAAAAAAAAGTAGACCCACTTACTCAATGATTGGACTTCAAGGTTTTATGGTAAGGTCTTTCCCTTACTCGTATCTATACTAGCTAAGAATTTGTCACCAAATCAGGAGGTTGACATTGACAGAACCTAACAACTTTGTGAATTCTTCTACGGATCTTTCTTGTACGCCATAGTGGACTCCATTCTCATGGCATTCTGCTTGACTTCTTAATTGTTTGAGTCAGAGAGCAAGAAAGCAACAAAGATGAAGAGACCGTGGGATGTCTTCTAGTGCCTCTCTGTAAGGTATTATATAAGTGATGGCCGTGATGTACTAATGAAACATACAAATGAAATCGTAGTATGAAGGCATGGTCAAGGATCACAAATACAAGCTCAAAGAAACTGATTGATTAAAACAAGGTTTTAATATATCTGATTGATTAACCATTATATTTGGATCTTAAATATGTCTGAAGCAAATCTGACCTGATAAGAGACTCCGGATAAACAGTGTTTCAAAGTCCATATCGGCACATCCAACATTAATATATGTTGCCAATATTAAACAAACATAGCCATATACAAGAGGTCGTATAATGGTTATATAGTGAAGGATAAGATTAAATCCTGAAACCATATAAGTCCCTAAAATCTTTATCTTGTCCATCCTGGACTCAGCTTCGTAATTTTTATTTTGCATAAAAGTCTTCACATTATAAACGGCATTGCTTATGAGAAAAGTTTTCTCTGTCCGAGTTGAAGTAAGATAACCCATATGGTCAGCACTAACTAGAAACAACAAATATCCAGACTGGTACTAAGTTGTGGAAATTGTACTCTGGAGGTATGTTGATGACAACCTATATCGGAGGACAAGGACAATGGAACAGGGTATAGAGGAAGGAGGGCGGAAAGGGCGAAGGTGACAAAGTTGACTGTGACCACAATGGTAACGAGGATGAAGCGTAAATAGACATTATGATTGGATTAGATTGGCTTTGGTAACAAGATAAGATTGGAAGGAGATAGGAAAAAAAAATTGGCATTAAATACAAAATTTAAGAGTAAAAGATAGATAAAACAGTGGAAAGTATCACCTAAGCAAATAACAAGATTATGGGAATGGACACGGCTTGAGGGACTTGTATCTAAAGACCAATCTTAAACTACCAGTTTGGCCGAGACTTATAGATGAGAATTAGAGTCGCCTAAAGTTACAAGTCTCGCATAATACGGACACCAACTCAGAGTTGACTTTTGGCTGGTAGTATCCAAGAGACGGATGTTGTTCCCTATAACGAGCCTTCTCTTCGCTTATTTGCACTCTCTTTCATACCCTGGCCTAGGGAAACTTTAGAATGCTCTTTGGGCAATTATTTGAACATGCTATGAGAACTGCTGCGTTAAGCAAGAACTGCATCCTCATTTACCGCATAATCTAACACAAAGAATATTGTGGAGGACAAGAAAAATCGAAAGGAACCAAAAAAAAAGATTTCGTTTTCTATTTTTTTTTACTTCACAATGATCTTCATCCAGTTTACAATCGCAATATTTTTATTATCCATATTTCTGCTGTTTTACATAGAGGGAATTCAATGACCTGTCATCTAGCAGAATCCACTCAAGAGTTTAAACTTTATATCTGGTGGCACTCATTATTCCAATTGTTTCTCACAGAGTATTGTTAAATGTAAAAATTACATCTTTTCATATTTTTAGTATGATGACCTGTCATCTAGTAAATCCAATCTAGAATTCAAGTATTATATTTCGTGGCGTTCATTTTTCCAATCGGTTTCACATGGTTTTCTTGTGAACCAAATGTTTTTTTAGATTTTAGGTATGGTTTACTTGTGGAGAGTTATTATTCACTGAGTTTGACCACTTGTGCAGTTTATTTTATTTTGATTCAACCATGTAGGTAGGAAAAAAGAAAGAAGAAGGTACCAGCTTTAGTGGGTACAGTTTGTATAATGTAAACCATCAAGCAAGGTTGCATGAGCACGAATACATGACAATACGGACAAATTGAAACTGACATTGTATTCATTTTGGCATGTCATGTTGTATTTTAGAGTATCCGCGTCGTACCTGATAGTGTGACACGAACAGGGCACCAATTACCAATAACATTGCTTCTGACATTACAGTTACTTAAACATGTCATGTTGAAAGAGAGGGGAATGTTCCTCCTTGGACATCTCTTCAGTAATTTATCTCTCTCAAGTTATATCTCAAATGAATATGCTCTTCAAGGTTCAGAAAGTATAAGCAATAGAGGATTATTACTCAAAAGGAATTGTTTATTTCAGCAGCTATAAGCCAGACAGACTATATAAAAGCCCAAGTTCTCATATGTAGATAATCATTTCGATAATAATTCACCTTCCTTGCAAATTTAACCCAAATTATTTAACTTTCCTTCAGATCTTTCCTGCAAATGTTATTATAGCAATCCATTGCCAACACAAATTGGGGAAAAAATACAATCTACCACCAATTTTTAAAATTGCAACAAAAAAAACGAACTTTGACCGTATATACAAAAAAATGTTAACAAGTGATTAATTTTTTACCGCAAATCTAACCTTTCACTCGAAAAATAGAAAGTAAGAACTAAGAACTCAGCGAATAAAAAAAGTTAATATATATATATATATATATATATATATATATTAAAATTAAAATTAAAATTAAAAGATTACTTACAAATGATATGCGACTACTACAGATCTGCACTTGAGAACTCAACAAAACCCCAAAATCCAAGTTAGGGCTGAAGAGAGGGCTTCAGATCTGGACTACGGCTTCTGATTCACTCAGACTTACAGGACGGTATAGGGGGGAGAGAGGTTCAGAAAAACGAGAGAATTAGGG
Source organism: Iris macrosiphon (assembly GCA_036927795.1). Lineage (NCBI taxonomy): Eukaryota > Viridiplantae > Streptophyta > Magnoliopsida > Asparagales > Iridaceae > Iris > Iris macrosiphon. The sequence goes on along the minus strand of JAYESA010000008.1, from coordinate 166,457,656 downwards.
TTTCCGATTCTCTCAGAGGCGAGAGAGAGAGAGAGAGAGAGAGACGAAGAGAGAATTAGGGTTAGGATTCCGCTCCTCTCTCAAACAGGCGAAGGGAGAGAAATGAATCAATCTAGGGTAAGTTTCGTATATATACCCTTAAGGATATTATTGTAATTTTATATGTTAATTCCATCGAGATTTGGAATTTTCAAAATCGAATCCGTCCCAAATCTAATCAAATTCCTTCTTTTTAAAATAAACGGGCCAACCGAACTCATTTGGAACCGGCTTAACCCGGTCTGGTTCATACGCGATTGTGTGTCGGGTTGAATTTTTAATTTGGCTAAATTGCAACTTGACACCCTCAACTATTCAAGTATTTCAACTTGATACCCTAAACTTTGATAGGTACTAACTTAATTCACTAAAAAAAGATAAAATTGTCCATGATCATCCCCTCCCTCGTCCTCTCTCAATTGTCCCCCCTCCCCTCGGTCGGCTGCATCATCCCTCCCCGTCACCCCCCTCCTCCCTTGGTTGCCCTCTCCCGCTTCGTCCGGCTTCACCACCCATGCTCTCCTCTCTGCGCGGACTGCCATCGTCGTTGGTGCCGCACACGGAGAGAGGGAGCGGGGTGGTGCAACCAGCCGAAGCAGGATGGGGGCAGCCGAGGGAGGAGGGTCACTAGCATAAGATATTATTAGCATGTCCTCTGTCTATATGAGAGTCACTTTCCACATTCTATTCAGACTATTATGGTAAGATGACGGTCAATTTAGTGCAGGTAATGAACCCTACTAAAGGTCCCAAATTACATGTGCTAGTAAGTCAGCACAATATCATTGTTCCTCCTAATCCGGATCGGCTCTGTAGCCCTAGATCACCGTTCGAGGAAAGAAAAACTCATGCATAAGTTATCCATGACCATGTATGCATATGCAACTTTAGCTATAAAAAGAATATAACATGCATGATAGATAAAACAGTAAATATCCCATAAATCTCGTATGTCTTTACCACATTTTCTCGAGTCATAGCTCGACATACTTACTGTCCAGTCCATGGACTTTGCTGACCCAATACAGATATTTTATTGCCCAACATACTCAATGGTTGCAAAAACCTTTGTTACAAAAATAACATAACCATCATCATGTTATAACAAATTAATAGCAATATGCTTACTTATCTTTCTTTGTCTTTTGAAATTCTTGTTAGGTATCATTTAGCAGTAACACACGTAAACATGAATTATTTTGTTAAGTGTGAAGATAAATGAGTGAATGGTCAATGCCACCCACATTTATCTTAAATGACTTTCCGTCTCGGCCACATAGATTTTTTTCTAAATGATCCCTCAATATAAATCCAAACTAACTAGGCCCTTTGAGCCAACAAGTAATTATAATGTATTGTACAAAGCGGGACATTACATAATATACCACTTAGAAAATATTTCGTTCTTAAAATTAAAAATATTAATCCAAACCCCTTCATCAATTGAATTTACCAAGAAACTTCTCATCCAACTATAATTTATCATCCTACATTAACACTTTAACAGATTAACATATCGTCAAAGCATGTGAATAGCAAATGATTTCAATTTGTCATATCTATTCTTTATCCAATACTTGCACAAATTTTTTAGTACACAATAATTCTCTCTGCAACTCTATTAGATCTCAGCTCACCACTTAGTTTGGATCGTGTACATATTTTTGAATACTCGAAAAATTTATAGTGTACTTTAGCCAATGTCAATGATAATGTAATCAAACAAGCTATAGATGCAACTTCTATTTATAAAGTTAAACAACTTAATACTCTCGGTAAAATTTGCCCTTTGGCAAAAAATCTCATAACTCTTTCGCATAAGTACTCCTTAGGAATACATAATTTCACACGAAATTTTCACACGATTCAAATACCTTAATCTTATCCTATCCTCATAATTTCATATTACTGCTCTATCATATTTATTGTATTAAACTCTTGTATATACAAACTCAACGAGTTTTCACAACACATTTTCGGTCCATCACCTTCAGTATCTTTCTAGCATAGATTTATATTATCTCTATTAGCTCGAGTTCATTCGCTGTCTCAGCCAGTTCTTTTAAACACCTTGTATAACAAAGTTTTGTTCTAATCATTCCCAACTTCACCAACATTCTTTCGACCTAATATATACAAAATCTTTTGCCTTCATTCATAGCGTGCCTTAAATAGAACTATTTTCTCACAATTGCTATCATCTAAATCGTAAACACGTAAGCATCATAAATTTAAATACTTCCGAACCAAAATGACTAACTCAAAATCGACAAAATCAAAGTTCTCAATAATTTGAAACGCGATTTCCATCCTTCACATCTCTTATGAGTATTCTGAGAGGTTATCACATCATCATTTTGATCCATTTGGCTATAATCGATCAAACTAAGAATAAAATTAACTGTTACTTGATTCTATTCAAGTTTAAAGCCACGATTGATCTGACAATTCTCGAAAGTTTTTCAATTTTTCCAATTCAAAGTCACTAACCAACATCCCAAGTTTAGTGATACAAAATTTACAAATCTCAATCTTTATTCATTCATAGGAGTGTCTAATTATCATAACGAACTTCATCAATGCAAAGCAAGTTCAATCTTCCAAGATTTTTCTCAACTTGTGAGGCTATTAGTCAATTCAAACAATGTAAATATGTTTGTTCAATCTCCAAGATTTTCTTTAACTGGAGAGGCTATTAGTCAATTAAAAAAGATATCTCAGCACTACCCCATCTCTCGTAGATAGACATATCGCTACCAAAACGGAAGATCCAAAGCACATACAATTTCTAAAATGGTCGAAGCATATACCACTCAAAAGTTAAGCCATCCACGTTACCATACTCGACCTTCGCACTGATCCCACGTTCATTTCGGACTATCCTTCACACTATGGCATTGCCGACCACAAATATAATATTAACTTTACTAAAAATCAGAAACATAACCAAGCAAACACACACAAATAAACCTAAATTTTTTTATCATATTAATTGAAACACACATTTCCTTCATGACAGACAAAGTCATTACCCAATACTAGTTACAACACATATATATTCCCACATTCAAGTATCTATCGTAGATTATTTTGTTATACAGTGCATCGAATTTATTTGATGTATTTCTTGGTATCATTACGAATCAATAATTACACCCATGACATCCAAGCATATTTAGACTTATTGTATGAAACATCTAGTGAAGCATCAAGGAGGGTCAAGGGACTTTCGAGTGCGAAAGTAACTTCAAAATTGAATTGAATTGAATGACGGTCCAAATCAACAGCGGTCTAATACCATTTGTCATGTCCAAATTTCGTAGAACTAAAAATTGGTCACTTTGCGTGATATCCTACAAATTTAAATTACACTTGTACATGGAACGACATAGAACATAATGATAATTAATTTTAAAACAAGTACTTTACAACGACATACAAAGCTCTCAACTGAAATATTGCCAACTTGTCTTATATTTGTCACTCCCCTATCTCGTATACTAGGAATATACTAAAGTTGGCGCACTTTTTGTGTGTTTTTATTTTTTGGCGCACTTTGAGTATATTTCAAGCTCATGTTTGAATAGAGCTTGGCGCATATTGGCTAATTATCAAGTATGTGGTGGTGGTAGTTAGGGCGTGTGGCTTGGTTTTGTTGGAGAGATCCGACGGTTCACCATCAACCCCTTGCCTATATATATCCTTATTCTCACTCTCTCTCCTCACTTGTTTATTTTTCTTATTTTGATCTTGATTTTCTCCATAGGCAAGTACATCTTGCAAATGTGAAGAAACATGACCGGCTATAGTTTTATTTTTAGTATTTGTTTGTTGTAATTAGTTTCTAGTAGTGTTCTGATTATAGTTAGTTCTTAGAGTTTTTAGATTTTAGGTGGTTAATAGTTTACATCTTGATTTTATTATGAGAGTTTTCATGAGTATATTTTTCTAGGGAATGATTCCAAAAAAATAAGATATTTTCAAAAGATATTGTTTCCTGATTTTGAGCTTGGGATTTTCCTTAATTTTTTGTTGTTTTTGCTTGAGGAAGTGAGCACTGTCATAGTCTCGAGCTTGAGCTCTGAGTGCATCAATGGTGGGACAGTTGGAGAAGAAGATAAGTAACAATAAGTACACATAAGGATTTGCTTCATGGGTGCATATTGAGTGTGACCCGCAGTCCATGGATGCATGTTGAGTGTGACCCGCAGTCCATAACTCGTACGTACTTTAAGAGTACTGCCAATTCCTTGTAAAAGTATGTCAAGGGGATAAATTCTTGGAAAAAATCATTCTTGGTGTACTTTTAGAAGACTTCAGCCTCTGGCGCACAATTGATGTACTAACGAACGAACCAAGCAAAAGTGCGCTAGGCTAACTTTCAGCGCACTTTTATCAACTTCCTATTAGTTGGCGCACTTTTTACAGGCCGGCGTTCAATTTTTACGTTGTGCATTAAACTAGCAAAAGTGCGCCACCTTTTTATACATTTCCTTTGGTGCACTTTTGATGGATTAATAACCCGGCACACTTTTATCTTTTGGCGCATTTTTGCTCGGTTCAACCTCGATAAGCGAGCCTTGACTTTGGCATGTCTTGATTCTTGAGGCCCTCGACTGTCGTACCCTCGACTTTAGCGCCTTCGACTGTCGTGTCGCATGGGGACTCGTGTTTTGTTTTGTAGTTGTTTTATATTTGTATAGTGAGCCGCATCTTCTTGCTGCTCTATTATCGATTTTGTGTGCCAGTTTGCTTGCATGTGTAGAGTGCGCCTATCTCCGAATCCACGATTTTGTGCACCATGTTATATATTTCTGTGCCATGACTTCTGTGACTTAGTGTTATAGGTTTGTGCGCCATATTGTTGCATGCTTGGATATTTTGTGCGCCACTATTCCTGACTAGCCTATTTGGCACTTGCAAAGTGTGCCGACCCAGGACTTCTTGTGATTGATTGTGCATGCATTAGTCCTGTTTGTAACTATCTACTCCGCATCAATATGGATAGCCGATTCAAACGGCATAAGTGCGACGACCCGACCCGTCTTGCTCTGCGAGAAGACTCGCTTGAGGCAAATGGTTCAGACTTGGCCCTTCAGGAGTTCAAACTTAGACTTTTAAAGACGCACTCAGAGTATCGCTCGGCCAAGTCGAATCATCACTAAGGTGGGTGACTACGTTGAACTTGTCTTTGCTTAGCCTGCACACTTAAAAATACGGACGATACATGCAAGGCTCTAGATAAATCACCTCTTGCATGCTAATAAAAATATAACGCACCTAGCTAAGGGAATAATCCCATCTTGTATTGCTTGTGTTATAATATGAAAATAATACTTGGCTTATAGTTAGACCCTTTCATGCTACCTTAGCTCCGTAAAAGTAGACTCTGCTTTATTGTCTAGAACTGGTCGACTTGATGTCCTTATGCTATCTACCTGATATGCAATGCTTGTCACAGAGATAATGCCACGGTATTGAAGCATAACACAGAACATGGTTCACCTACCTGAGGCAAAAAGACTATCAAAATAGTCGTTCTGAGCCAAGCAATGAAGACTTGGAAAGACTTCGGGACCATAAGGTTGCCAAGGCGGTTTTTCGTACCGGAAACTGCATAATAATATATTTGAAGAAATTATAAGAAAGTAATGGAAGTATCAAGTAAATGAACTTAATTGCACTAATAAGTAAAGAAGAACAAGAATCGTTTGGGTTGGCAGCATAGCGAGCTCGTGCCGCGTTACCACCATCGTCGTCAGGTTGGCAGCGTAGCGGGCTCGCGTCGTGTTACCACAATCGCCTTGCATCGTCGTGGATAATTTGTGCACAAGGTTTATGGTTTTGGTTCCTACGAACGGTGTAGCTGGGCATCGGGGTCGTGTCGACCTAAGCTGGAACTCGGGTAGTCAGCTAGCAACATTAGCACAGGGGGAGCGGGGCGCTTGTAGCGGGGCTCGCTAGTCGCTACCCGCACTACAACGACTGTCCTCCTCCTGGACTACTGTTATAAATCCCATGAAATTTAGATAAGGATATTTTAGTAATTTTATTATAATTATAAATCATTAAAATAATTTTTAGAATTTAGAAACCTTTTAGTGTAGTCTTAATGCCAAGAATACAACACTAGTTTTTTTTTCCAACCAACTTTGCATAATAGGCTTAGCCGAGCTAAATTAGGCTCATGGCATGTATATCTCTCATAATTTACAAACATACACTTCATTTTGGTCGCACAACAACCGCGACGCTTTTTGACTCAAAATATGATACTTGGACACTTTTCTGTTGCGGTCAATTTAGACGAGCAACATAAACCTAAATTTTGATACTGACTTTTATAACCCCTAGCCTGACACGAGCAACTATGCACATGACATTGGTGGTCACATTTATTTAAGTCCCCGTAGGCTCTAAAAATAATATAGAAATATTATGCATTTTAATTAGTAAAAAATGATCCTTTTTGATTAATTGCACCCGACTGAGCCCGAACCCCCAACTTGAACCCTCAAACCAACTTGTCTAACTCATACACAACACCACACACCCATCCCCCACCTTTCTACTCATCAAACACCATTTTTTCTCACACCAAATCCCACTTTTTACCTTCTTTTATTTAAATTTCAGCATAAACCTATTGATAGCATAAATCTTGGACCATCTTAATAAAAATGCACCATACACTCAAATGGAGATGGAGGGGGACCAACCGCAGCCAAAGGAAAGGGAGAGTTACTATTGACCTTTGGTTTTTAACTTAAAATCCCCAACATTTTTACCCCCTTCCATTATTACTACATATAGCTATAACTCCTAGGGAGTAACCCCCAACCCATACATTAGGCCAACCCCTCTCATCTCCTTCTTCTCTTCCTCTCCTTCACAGTCATCTTCTCCTCCCACCTCCTTGGAGCTCCATCCGGCCCCAACCCGAGAGCAACTCCTCCCTCCTACCTCGACCCCGGAGCAACCCGACCACCCAAGCGGCCATCCCCGACTGCCGCCGACCACCGAGAGCAAGCGCGGACAACCGCGAGCGCGACAGTAGCAGCAATATCCTTTTCGTGAGGCCCTATTCGAGGTATGAGCATGACCTCCTCGCTTAATCTTTTTATGAGCTTCTTATCCGTATACATTCACAATATGAAGGACCTCAAACCCCTTCAAGAGTATTAATTTAAAGTAGTTTATATTAGGAGAAAGTCGGACGAAAAACTGACTTTGCGACAGTTTCAAAACTGCACAAACGCCTATGTTTCGAGAGCAATAACTCACAAACTGTGATGCCGAATCGGGTGATTCTTTTTCCTGTGTGAAAAAAATATAACCAAGTTTTAAACCCTTTATATACTTTATTTTATTTTGATTTATTCTGTGATTAATTTAATGTAGAAAACTGTTAAAAAACTTGATTTTGGGAAACCAAAATTCTTTGATACGGGGTGCATCCTGCCAAATGAGGCCATGTCATCATGTTTGGATTGCACCGAATGGTGCGTAACGTGAATGCGGACGTGTGGGCTTTCACGGAATTCGATTTGGACGTGTGTGCAGGCCGAAATCAACGCATATCCGAAAAAAAAGACCGTATCGGCCTATTCTGACACATCGCCATAACTTCGTGTGTACTCGTCGGTTCACAACGAATTTGTGCCATTATATTCGCAGCGTTACGCTGGTCCTGTGACCCAAGTTTGGTTCAAATATGAGAACGTTAATGAAATACCATTTCGTGGGCCCATGGTTCCACAAGGCGGACGATTTCGTGATCGGCTCATCAGAATCCAGTTCTTGATATTCCGTTGGGTTCATATCATCGTTCTGGACTCGTAAATACTAAGTTTAATGAATTTGGAGTACTTTGACTCTGACACATTTTTTAGTGCAAAGTGGGCCACATGTGGACTCCGCTTTGACCCAAAATTGTTAGTTCTGCCCCTGTGTCCAAATTGGACTGATGAGTAGTCAATCCTAGCTATTTCATGTATTCTAAAAATATTGGTGATATTTGTTTCAGCATCCGTAGGTGTAATTGCAGATTCCACTTTTCAAGGAGCAGTTGTCGGAGTTCAGGACCCAGGCAAGTATACCTTACCAAACTTGCAGTAGATCGTGTTATATTATCTGCTTGTGTTTCTTTCCATGTATATATACTCTTGTGATATACCTATTCAACCTAGGACCGTGAGACGTTGCTTAGCGTCGGAACAAGATTCGGGTGTCGATGTTGTACGCGGAGTCGTGTAACGTCACTTAGAGAGTTGATTTTATGATCCTATTTTTACGTGCTTGCTTTACCAAGTACGTCAGACTGTAGGACACTTGACACTATTTTATGTGACAAAATCTTTCTTGAATTATTCATAGTAATTATGTATAGGCTTACAGGATTTGTGATATGAGACTTGCATATTATATTGATATCATTATGACTCATTGTACTAGCTAGAGGTCATGATCTTGCGTGTTATGGACATGAGACATTGTGGACATGAGACGTGAGATTATATTGGGTGGGAAGAGACACACATACTATAGGCTGATTATATTTATATATATACTATGTTGCTGGAGGTGCTTTAGTCTATGTACCAGAGCTTGGCACATTTACTAGCCATACTAGATACTACTAGCTGCTTTGGGCTCCCCGACACAGAGCCTGTAGTGGTCTCAGCCTGAGTACTAGTGATGCTCTCATTTGCGTTTTACTTAGCTGGTTACATAGCTTGCCCAGTTGATCTGTTTTCACTTACTGTATTTCATTTAGCTTGAGTATTTATTGTACCTTGCTATGTCCCCTGAGGACCTGGATTCAGATTATGTCCCTAAGTGTAGACGAGGAGAGCTATCCCGAGGTTTACGAGGTATGTGCTGCTATTGAAGACGTACATATTGCAGAGGATGAGGTTATTCTGAGGACTTATCTTGAGCACACAGTATTCTCACCATTCAATTATTATGCTTAGTGTTCTTAGATATTTGATCTTGTAGTGACTTCTGGATATTGTACTTGGAGTTATTTTCCTTTCCGTTTTGATGACGGATTATTCCCCGTGACATTATCTATACTGCTTTGGTTGGACAGATTATTTTATATTATTATGACTGGACTTGTCTCTTTGTGGTTTCGTTACTTATTGTGGATGAAATTAGATATATAAACTGTAAAAGATATGTGTAAACCATTTTATATGTATTATAGCTTAAGTGCACTTTGACGGGTCTATTAAATTGGGTTTGCCAATTGGAGTTATGCTGCTGGCCACTGCCACGTGGCTAGTCCCTTGGTATTTTGGGACTGGGGCGTGACATAGTTTTTATGGTGGCCCATGCAGATCTTCGAATATATTGCTTCGGATTCCAATTACAGAACCGAACAAGCCTGCAAATTAGGATAGAATAAATTATAGGATCTCATCCACTTATTGACCTGTTCTTGACCTCTATATCGAATTCAAAATAATTTCTTGACTTGCATCCTGCCTTGATTACTCTGTGCGACTCTCATAGTTTACTTTATGTGCAGGGTAATAGATCCACGAACTAGTGACGACACTGCCATGAGAACCCCACCGGGTGCGATGATTACTTATGACGATGGGGTGATACTATTGGATAGAGATCTATCCACTCAACAAAGCAATCTGGCTGATCAGGACGCCTCGAGGTTTCAGAGAGATGACATTCCACCACCGCCGTAATTCACTCCACCGATGACAGCTTTTCCGCCAGAGCAGCCTATGGACGAACATCATCTATTTTAGATGTTCTATGTAATGATGCAAGCTCAACAACAAATTTAGCAAGAGGCTCAGCAACACCAGGCAGAGAACCTGAGGATCAATTTAGTGACCACATTGGAGCAGGCGACCCCACTAGCTAGACGGCCATTGTCGGGATTTGTCACTAATTTTTGCCAGATGAAGCCCTATACATTTTTTGGCAAGGAGGAGCCCAATGAAGTTCATGAGTGGCTCACAAACACTCACCACCAATTGAATGAAGCTTAGCTTCTGAGGGAGTATTGGATGACTGCCGTCAGGATATAGTTGACGGGCAATACACATCACTGGTGGCTATCTGAGGAGAAACGACTCCGACCAGACCGAGTTACTTGGGAGGAGTTCTTTAGACCCTTCCAGGAGATGTACATTCCATCTATTGCTAGAGCGAAACTTCGGGATAAGTTCAACAGTCTCACTCAGGGCAATATGACAGTGGAAGAGTATAATGCAGAGTTCATCCGTTTGAGTCGCTTCTCCCCGACTCTGATCCCCACATAAGAGGAGAAGGCAGAGAAATTCTTTGACGGACTTAGCTTTAAGTTGCAGAGGTTTATCGTCTCAGTTGCACCTACTTCTTACAGGGACTTCCTTGCCGCAGTCAGACGCATGGAGCGCGTCACCAGAAGAGAGTCCAGCCAGAAATGGCCGTTCACATCAGCACCAATCAGAGCACCACAGGAAGGAGCTGCAAAGAGACCTCACATGCACCAGCCACCCAGAGCATCTCCGCAGACACTTCCTATATGTCAATATTGTGGCAAGCAAGGTCATTATGCGAGCGAGTGTAGACGCAAGTTGGGACTATACTTGGTTTGCGGATCCAGCCAACATTCAACCAGGGATTGTCCTGAGCGTAGATAAGGAGCATCGATGGTACACCGACAGGCTTTACCAGCACCAAGACCCACCCAGTAGCCACCTAGGCCAGCTTATCCAGTCCTGGGAGCACCACAGACGGGAGTTGGTGTCACGTTACGATCTCCCGTAGGTAATCGATCGTCCTCGCTAGGCGCGAATCACCGCGCCAGCGCTCCCGCGGAATGATCTTTCCTATCTGAACGTGATGCCACACGAGCGTAAGCTGCGCCCGTGCAATGCCATGATCTGAACAGGAGGTAAGATGTCTAAGCTACAGAGTCGCACAGATAGTCCGAGTGCAGCGAAATAAGAAACGAACAGGCGATTGGTAACAAGTTCACAGAGTCGTCAATAGCGGAAGCATTGAATAACACAAGTATAAAAGTAAAATAAGCTCTTTATTGATATTGAACAAGTATTTCAAGCAGCACTATGCCGAGATTACAAGTCGCTCAAGCCTCTCTCTCTCTCGTTGAAACGATAAAAGTGTGCCAAGTGGCTTCATTTGTAGAATGATACATTGACAATGTTCCAATATTATGTCTTGTATATGTGCTTCAGTTCCGGGAGCAACGCTCCAAGGCTCCAGAGCGAACTCTATGCCTTAGCTCGCACGAAGATTTTTTTTGTACCGAACGAGGTTCTTCCGCACTCTACAAGCAATCCAGTGGATTATCAGTACATGAATGCACTGGTGGGAAGGCTTCTCCCCCGCTCGACAAATCCAAACACGTTATATAGGTTCCGTGCACCATCTATTAAGTTATCTTTCTAGTCTTGCCTTAAAATCAGTTTTATGGCATAACGAAAAGCCTAAATTATGTGGCAGTATGTCGTACGATATAAGGGTAACACGGTAAGACTTACCATTCTTTCTTTCCTGTCCAAGGTAAACCAAGTTAAAGCAAGCACGAGCATATAAATGAAATCCAAGGGCAATAACATAAGCAAACAAAGTGTCATGTACGAGGTGCTGTTTCAGAAGCACGAGTTATACGGATTACTCAGGTGTATTGTATTAGATGTTCAAGTATTCAATTATGCATAAGTGTGTTATACTCATGATCGTTCAGGTATTTCAGATACAATATAGGTACATGTGTGTTACACAGAACGGTCGCCTATAATGCAATGACTCGTATGTGGGTTGCCGCAATCGAGCCAACTTAATCTATATGACAGAAGGTCACTGGCATGACGCCATAAAGGACGGTGTAGTCTCGAGGCAAAGATGGTGTGCAAGTAAAACAGGTGGCATTGCACCCATCCCACCCATAACAGACGACTACCAGACCGCTCTGTCTAGATTGGATCGACCCCAGTGCTCCAGCGACCGTCCGCAAAACTGGATGCAAAAACCTACCTTATGCACAAGTTATCCATGACCATGCGTATCCTCAAGTTTTCCTTTTTTTGCAGGTATGGATATATTTACATATTCATATTCGGTCAGTACAGTATCGACTCCCCGAGCCGTCAGATTTAGTATAGGACGAGTATTAATTTTTTAGAGATATTGTGATATTATCTTGCTTAACTATCCATTGATGCAGTCCCCTAGTTCGGGAAATGCCTTGGTAACCTTATGGTCCCAAATACTTTTAATGTTCTATACTTGGCTCAGAATGACTATCTTGATAGCCTTCCTGCCTCAACTGAACGAATCACAGATAGTGAAGTACGATAAATTATGGCATGCATATAAGTGACAAGCATTAGAACGAGGCAACAAGTACATGTTATATTGTAAGCAAGCAATCATTGCATTTGTGTGAAACATAAGCATTTACCTTGGCACGATCTAAGGGGTAGTGCGAGGGGTGAAGCCGTACAGGGACATACCGAGCGACATAATCTATAGGCATGCAGTGTAACCAAGTTGAAGCAGTGCACTACGAATAGTATATAATAATTTACTCGAGGCATAGCAGGGTCTACTTGCACGAAGCAAAGGTAGCATGCGAGGGTCCAAGTTATAAGCCAAATTTTATTTCCATGTTCTAACACAAGCAATACAAGATGGGATTATTCCCATATCTAGGTGCGTTTTATTCTTTATTAGCATGCAGGGGTGATTCACCTAGCGACTAGCATGTATCGTCCATATTTTAAGTGTGCTAGCTAAGCAAAAACAAGTTCATCATAGCCACCCACCTTAGCGATAATTTGTCTAGGTCGAGCGATACTCCGAGCGAGCCTTTGAAAGTCTAAGTCTGAACTCCTGAAGGGTCAAGTCTGGAAATTATTTTCCTTAAACGAGTCTTCTTGCTGAGCAAAGTGGGTCGGGTCGTTGCACTTGCGCCATTTGAATCGGTTGTCCGCTTGAACAAAATGGGTCGTTACAGGAATAGTGCTGCCTGTGGTGCCAAAGGTGGCCTCGACTGATACCTTTCCGAAGCTGGTGGTCTGACTCCTCCAAATGCTTATGTTTCACACAAATACAATGATTGTATGCTAATAAAGAATACAATGCACCTAGATAAGGGAATAATCATATCTTGTATTGCTTGTGTTCGTAGTTCAACTTTGGTGACATTTTGCAACCTCGTTTATTGTTTGGTTTAAGGGTTAAGGATCTGATCTCGAGGGGTTATCACACTACTCTTATCCTCATTCATCGATATAATAAAGTGATAAATTAATGTGACCAGTATTATACTATCATGTCCTAAATAACTTGCTGCATGATAACTTGTCTATGATCTTGATACTAGAATTTATTCCTGCCCTGACTATTGTATTCGTGCTGATACACTTGATCACACCGAGAGTGCTACTTGATATATAGTGAGCCATCTTGCCACATACTCCTGCTACGTGATATATGTAATTATTTTTATGCATGAAGCTGGTAGTTGGACAGTGACTTTAGTCGTGGCTAGATAGTATTGATTGTTACATCACACTTGGGTGAATCCAGATTTAACTTTCGAGTGATAATATAGGTTCGTATCAAGAGTGACCATACTTAAGGTACGACATCTAAGAAGGAATATTTATGTGACCACGACATGAGATTCTAATTAACCTAGGATTAACTAAGCAACTTAATTGGTAGAGCATTGAGAGGGAACGGTATCTCGATATCATGCATGTCGAGCCACCCTAAATTAGCTGAAAGTAAAGGCTGGCCACCACGGATACTGTATATCATCCACACTAGGGGAGTGGAGTATCTGACCTAAATATAAGACTGAGCCAGTATATTTTCTATATAAAGCCTGGAACTGTTATTGATCATTAATTAGCTCAGGGTCCTTGCATGGCACTGGTGCAACTTTTACATATATTCTCATTGATTCAGCCAGCCCTGCTCGATTATAGCACGATTTGAGGATACTCATATATTCTATTACTGGGATAACTCAGAGATCATATACCAAGCTGTAATACATGATTGGCCATTTAAATTTGCTTGTAATATGTACCTAGCCAGGAAAGTGGGCTATCGTGGCATAATGATTCAACCCATGTCCTTGTTTGGTTGTTGGATTGCATCAAAAATCTTACCTATCCCTGATATCTTTTGTCAATCAACCTTCCGGATCGAAAGCACTTTCCAAGAAATTCCTTCTGCCCCTATCCTGGCTATAGTTATCTGTCATTTAATTTTGGGTGGATCTGGATCATCTTCTTCTTTGATGCACTCCCTTAGTTAACATAAAACCTATCATATGACCTGCAAGTTTGGGGTCGCCTTGGTTGACCTTCTAAGAACTACCTCTTAAGGGAGTTGGCCCAATCCTAGGTTCTGTGCCGGAAAGAAAGTCCAAGAAATAACCAAGTAAGAAAGTCTCATGACATGACAGGCTGGAATGCGTTCAAAGTACTCGAGAGTTTTCAAAAAAAGGCGTTGTTAAGCCCATCGTCGGTCGCATAGGGAGAAACTACCGAAGCGGCTAAACGGAGAGTCCGGGCAAGTGGAGGCGGCAGCCGGAACGCTCATGCATGTTACGATACTCCATGGACTAAAGATATACTATTTCTCCTATATTGTATCTCTGTTTGTGTATTGTGTCTTCTGTTTAGTGAAATTAGGGACATAGACTATTGTCGCATAATGGTTCAACTCATATCCTTGTTTTGTTGTTAGGTTGCGCTATTGTATTACGATATACTATGGACTGAAACTACGATGCAGAGTTATTTTAGTATCATGCCCCAGTCCCAAAATACGTAGGACTAGGAATACGTAATACGCCCAACCGTATGTATACGAACTCCAATATGTGGAAATCATATACACACGTACGATGTATATGAATATGCAAATCCATCAGTGGTAATATATTGTCATAACAAGTCACACAAAATCTATGTCTCATCCACAGCATAAATAATCAGTAGAAATAAACGCTGAATAATAACTGGATATCCAAAATGAGTATCAAGTCTGATAGTCGGGTGAAAACAAATCCACTACAAAACGACTACTCTGAAGTAGCAAAATATCTCTAAACAGCGGTAACAAAATCACAGATACTCCGAGGGTAGGATCTCCTCAGCCTGGTAAGTGGAGTCAGGTCTCGATCCGTACTCCTGTGGGTACTCCTGCTCGTCCATATCTGGAAAGGGACCAGGTCCTCAGAGGGACATAATAAGATACATAATAACATGCCAATAAGTACCAAAATATAAACATCCAATGGGTCTCCTAACCGTCTAAGTGAATGCAGTTTGAGAACAACTTTCCACCAAGTAGGCTATGTAGTGCCTCAAATCCCGATCCGACCGGGATGTGTACTACGTAATTGGGCTTGTGGCTAGTCCGTCTGAGTCGTAGCTTAGATCTTCGGCATCTTCTTGCCACAGACGAAATGCGATGATCCTTTCCAACTCATGAAAAGGCCTCTATTGAAACGAGTCCAATAGTTTTCGTGTTTGGTTGCTTGGTTTTCTTGATTGCCGCTTTGGGATTTTGATTTGGTGTTGCTTTCGATTTGCTTAGTTTTTGCTGCTGGTTTTATCGTTTGGAGCTTTGATTCTTGGGGAGTTCGGCAAGGAAGGATAGGCAAAAATTCTAATTGGTGCTCGTGCTGTGCAGGTCCGCGTAACTGACGTTTGATCGTCGCTAGGCGGGATTCATGTTTCAGCTACCTTTTCCTTAACCAGTGAGTGGTTTGGACCCTTCTTTCCTACTTCTTCACGCCCACATCTCTAATGTTTCAAACGTTCACTCGATGATGCCCGGTTGGACGCCTAGGAAATCCTTGCCACAATGCATGCCAGCCACTAAGAAAGGAACATGGGATTTGTAGACTAATTTTACTATGCTTGCACCTTATAATTTGAGTTGTTTATAAAGGGAATTGGTTGTTGGTGGCGGCCTAGTGCCTCGGATGGAGTTTGGACCTATGGGATACCAAAATCGGAACACCGCATTGAGAAAATATGAACTGTTGCATGAGATATATATTGCTGCTTTACTTCTTTGTTTATTTCGATGCATTGTCTGATAATATGAATTGTTCATGCATTTGCATGGTCTGGGACAACTTGTGCACAAGGTTTGGCATTTTCTCGAAACGACTTTCCGGGGCACTGGAACCGTATCGATCCGGAGGAAAATATTTGATTCGTGCTCGTCACGATGCATTGCGGGATCTCCAGCAGAGCTTGCTACCCGGGCTGATAGGGCGCGCCGCAATGCTTGAAATATGTCCCTAAGGTGTCGATCACACCAATGACCGCATAGAATAGAACACATGCTAATTTATTGTCTTGTGCAGATGGTAAGTATACTTATGTTTCGTTGCAGGGAAGGCGTACATCGGTTGAGTAAGCAATCGATGCACTGGTTGGATTCAATGCTATTTTTATTCCTATCAAAATATGCAACTGACATGAATTGAATTCACTTGCTTCTTTATAGAAGTTCATCTTAATGCATGCTCGCCCCTAATAAGCTAGTATCGATTTAGTCGAGTGGGTTCATCCCGCTCACCAGTACAAGTTGAGTACTGACCCACGTTATGGGCAACTATTTCAGGCACTCAGACGGTGCAACGCTAGTGGATAGACGAGAAGGCGTTAGGAGCACCTCTATTTTGAAGTATAGTTGGAGTCAGATCATTTTGGAGGCTTCGACTTTCAACCTATACAAGGGCGTAATGTATGAACGACGTGGACTATCTGATAGAGCGCGCCCTGCCTTTTGAGTTATCTTTTGTAATGCAAATCAAGTAGCCGAGAGGCGCATCAATGTAAACTCTATGTAAATTACTCTGAATTATCAATTAAAAAGCATGTTTCTTCCTGCACTTGTGTTCAAATCTCTGTGAATGTGTTTTCTAAATTGTGTTTCAAAATGGATTCCTATAACTGCAAGTTCTTGCCTTGTACGAGCGCAACTCCAGGCTCGTACGGCATCACGCCCCAGCGAGGACGTATCGGTTACGGGAAGGATCCAGCGAGGACGATTGACCCTTTCGGGATCGGGGTGTGACATGCTATATGGCTAAAAATATGGGATTGGCGTGACCCTCTCGGAGAATTAGGAGCCTCAAAGCATGTCGTCTTTTGAACGGCAGAGGCCGCCAGTAATATATAGTGGTCATCATCACCCGTTTCTCCGATGGAGAATCCGGGCGTACAGGAAAAAGTGCAAAGGAGCCCAAATGTTTTACTTATTGTTCTCCCCACCCCATGCTCTAAGCATGCCATACCCATGACATGATAAATCCTCTAAATAACTGCCAGGTCTACTAGCATACAAAGTTTCTATCAGCAGTCATTCCTAACGCACGGCTTATACACACAGGCGGCCAACCCAATATGTAGTCCGAGAGCTATATGAGACTCACAACTCGTGTAGCAACTGTGTCACGGCCAATGAACCAAATAATGCTCCATAATATTGGGGTGGTCTCATAAACAAGGTCCAATGCAAATACATAAAATAAAACATAATCATGCTTCATATGGAATATAAATAATAGTACTGTGGCAAGGTATACTTGCCGAGCAAGTTCTGTATAGTGCAAATGTCCTCAACAGTGATTAAGCTTTGGTGTAAGAAGTGGAATTAGATTTTAGGAGAGTTATGATATATATAGGAATAAGGAGGCGGTAGAATTTACTTAATGGGTAAAAAACTGTTGTTTTCTTTTTATTGTCTTAGGTGTGCGGCTGGGGGTGTTTAGTAATAATAGTGTTAAGGAGCGGTGGAATGAGAAGCTTACACGTATAGAAAAGCAAAGCAAAATTGAGTTTTGCTTCTGCTGCTGATATTTTCTTTTCCTAATGGTTATGGTTTGGGTTTTACGCGTGGTGAAAAGAAAAGTTTACGCAGGGGTTGGTTTTACGCATAGAGAAAGGAAAAGTTTACACGGGGTAAAATAAGCGGTGGTTTGATACTGCTGCTGCTGTGGTTTACGCGTGGAGGAGTATACGCGGTATGGTGAGCGATTGCTGTTGTCTGTTTACACGGGATAAGCTGCTACTGCTATTTCCTTAATTTACGCGCAGTGATGAGTTGCTACTGATAAACTCTTTACTTTACGCGAAAATGGTGGTTTAATGTTTTGCGGGTTTTGGGTTTGATCCAATAGGAAATTCTATTTTCTATATTTAGCTCATAATTACTAATTTATATAATAAATTATATAATATAGAATACGATTTTCAGAATTATGGTTCTTACATTTAGCTTTACCATAATCAAGGGACGTATTCTATCTTGATGCGATAGGGAACTTCATATCCTTGTTTGGTAAAGGGGTGTAGTATCATGTCATGAATTGGACATATGCTATTGATTGTTGGCTCATGCATCTCATGCTATAGATCTAGTTTATTTTATTTTATTTCGTGCTTTCTTTGTGGTTCTTGCTATTTGGGGTCTGACCCCACTGGTTTTGCATGGCCAGGTTTTGAGCCAGCACTTGAGGATCTAGCTTATCTCACCCCTATTGATGGCACGCACCATAAGGATGATTGCTGAGGGTCACGAGTGGGTTTCTTTATTCACTGCTCGTCTTTTGTAAACTATATTCTTTTGGACGTTTAGCCAACCGGCACATGTTAGCCGACAAAGTTGGACACTAGTTTCTTACATGACTGGATATATTCAGACTGCAACTGACTCACTATCATATATAATTTGATCTTATATCTGGCATATCATTTTGTACCGCCAGATCTCTAAAGAACATTCTGACGTGGCATTTGGGATACCTTATTGCTTATTCCGAAATGATCTATATTATTGCTACTTGTTTGAATAATTGAGACATAGAAGTCTTTGACCCTAGAAGACTTGATTATAGTATGCACCCCCTAGTCTCTAGACAATCTTAACACAT
This sequence comes from Iris macrosiphon, assembly GCA_036927795.1. Taxonomy (NCBI): domain Eukaryota; kingdom Viridiplantae; phylum Streptophyta; class Magnoliopsida; order Asparagales; family Iridaceae; genus Iris; species Iris macrosiphon. The sequence goes on along the minus strand of JAYESA010000008.1, from coordinate 166,438,662 downwards.
TGCGGGTTGCTTCGGTATTCCACAAGGTGTGATTGGCTGAGTCATTCTCCTACTCTCCAGTATTCTGGATCTGGGGTGTGACACATCCACATGTAATGGAGTGTAATATTCGACTTTTTATATTTAAATCGAGCCAACATTTTCCCTATAGGGAGGTTGGAACGTTACTGATTTATCTTCGCGGTGGCCCTACGGGGAACTGGTGCAATCCTGCTTGCCTGCATGTATAATATTGGCTCGGTTGGCCCTGCTCGACATGGCACGATCTGAGGATGCTTATTATTATTATTATTATTATTATTATTATTATTATTATTATTATTATTATTATATCTAGGATAATCCCAGACTCCACATAATAAGTTGTAATATTGTTTGGCCTCTCTAACCTCACTTGGTTGTGATTGTAACTCTGCTAGTAGCTTAGGACATGGACTGTCATAGTGTGGTATTCAACTTCTTTCCTTATTTTATTGGGGAGTTGGATCATTATGCTATGATAGCATATGGACCGAACTACGACACAGAATCCTAGCTTGACCATAATCATGGGACGTATCTTATCTTGGGTGTCATGGCATTTTTTTGTCCTTGTTTGGTGAAGGAGTACCATGTTATCCCAAAAATAGGGCACGCACCAATGATTCTTGGCTCCTGTACTATATGTTTGATCTATTTTTTTCTTTATTCATGCTTCCTTGTGGTACTTGCTATTTGGGATCTAACCCCACTGGTTTTGTATAGCCAGGTTTGGAGCCAACACCAGAGGATCCAACTTATCTCTCTTACGATGACGTACACTAGACGGATGGTAGCTAAAGGGCACGAGTGGGTTTCTTGATCACTGCTCGTATTGTACATTCTTCTATTTCAGGCATTTATCTACCGGCACCTGTTAGCCGACTTGTCTGGTCACCAGTTACTTTTTACATAACTATAACATAATCAGACTACATCTTATCTCGGTTGTGTAACTATTGACACTCTGCTAGCCTAACATTTTGATGGCTAGATTCCTATAACGTTTTGATGGAGCGTTTGGGACGCCTTACGACTTTATCTTATATGTTCTATGTTGTTGTTACTTGCTTGAACAATTGAGACATAGTTGTTCTGAGACCCTAGGAGACTTGATTGTAGCATGTACCATCTTGTCTTTCTACAGCCGTGACCGTCGTACGACGTTCTATACCTTGTACGGGGGAGCTGGCCATGTTCGTTTCCGTATTTCGGTACTAGGACGTGGCAATATTAGAACTTGCCGAATAGGCTTACAACTCATCGATAGAAAGAATTTAAAACATTCCATATATCATGTCCTTTATAACAAAAGACAACATCTTTTGCAATGAAAGTTCTAGCTCGTCCAACAAATTCTTTAATGCCTTAGATTTGTCCAAGGTACTGCCTACACCTGTATAGCTAAGGGGAGGTCAGTACAAGGTCGTGTGCTGATGAGCGGTGCTAGACCGATTTACCTAAAAACTAACACAGTAATCATGCAATATGAACAATATTAATGGTGATAATGCTATTTTTGTCTTATGGTCAATTAACAATTCACATATGACAATAATGTAAAACATATATATATATGTCATCACCATTTGATTATTCTTTACCATGGTCGTTTAGTCTTACATGTAAACAAGTATTAACTTACTTTGCATGCATAGGACATCGTTAACATACTCTTCCATGTATAAGATATCATTAGCATACTGCGTGTCTATATGAGGTTCATTGGCCACAAGTCATCCGGGCTATTATGGTAAGACGACGACCCTTCTAGTGTAGGTAGCGAGCCCCACCGAAGGCCCTGAATTACCTGTGCTAATATGTAAACATAATATCATTGTTCCTCCTAGGCCGAATCAGTTTTGTGGCCCCAGATTACCGTTCGAGAAAACAAAACCTTGTGAACAAGTTGTCCATGACCATGCATGCATATGCAACTTTAGATATAAAAAGAAGAGTTATTTGTATTTACTCTCCCAATTGTTAATCATATCTCCACTACCCCCCCCCCCCCCCCCCCCCCCGACACACACACACACACGATTTTTTTTTAATTTAATTAGTACTACCCCCAATTTTTAAAAAACTAGGCATTTTTTTGGGTAACTGTAATTACAATTAACAAATTATGAAGTAATGGAGGTAGCACCAATTAAAATAAAAATTAGGAGAGGGGTGTGGAGATATAAATAGCAATTTGGGAGGCAAATACAAATAACTCTAAAAAGAATTAACATAACATGCATGGTACATAAAACTCAGTAAATATGCCATAATTATTATCTATCTTTACCACATTTTTTCGAGCCATAGCTCGACATACTAACTGTCCTAATTCAGAGGCTTTGTTGTCAAATACATATTTTTGCTGCAAAATCCAATGACTTACTACAAATGATGGCTCAACGGTCCCAAACCTTTGTTACAACGATACAACATAACCATCATCCTTTTACATCAGATTAATAGCAATATGCTTACTTATCTTTCTTTGACTTTTGGAAATCTTGTTAGGTATTATTTTGTTAAGCGTGAAGATAAATGAGCGAAAGATCAACGTAATTCATATTTATCTGAATTGACCTTCTATCTCGTTCACACAACTTTTCTAAATGATACCTCCTCATAAATCCAATCTAACTAGGCCATTCGAGCCAACAAGGCATCATAATGCACTGTACAGAATCATTAGAGGAAGGTGAGGGATTTAAATACAAATAACTCAAATTGTTTTTGGATAAGAAATAGAACTGAACCGAACCAAACCAAACCAAATAAAGACTTTCGGTTCGGTCTGTAAGCAGTTCGGGTCAAATTCGATTAGGAAACAATCCAAAAACCTTAATCAATCCACCGTAAGTCCAAACCCGAAAACCAAATTGGACATAAAATTACAATAATACCCTTAATGGTATATATACCAAACGAACCCTAAATTTTTCACCTCTCTTTCTCAATTCTCTCTCTCCGGCTCCGGATTTGGCGCCGCCTAATGAATTTAAGAGAGGAGCTAAATCCTAATCCTCTCCTCTCCTTTCCTCTCTCTATGTCGCCTTGAGAATCGGAAGCGCTCTCTCGTTCTTCTAAGGGAATCAGAAACCCTAATTCTCTCTTTCTTCTGAGATCTCTCTTCTCCCTCTCTCGTCCTCTAACTATGAGACAATCAGAAGCCGTAGTCCCGATATAGAGCCCTTTCTTCATCGCTAACTTGGATTTTGGGGTTTTGTTGAGATCTCAAGTGCAT